>VXAK01027573.1:257295-277858 GCA_013399435.1 Arenaria interpres | reverse complement strand
TGATGGGGGGGGGGGGGGGGGGGGGGGGCATGTATTCCTGTTGACAGCAGCGGATCGATAGGGTAAGACAATAGAGCCCCATTATTTTACTTCCATTGACTGAACATATTGACATTTCAGGTTTGTGATTGCCTCAGTGAGCATGATGAAACACTGAAATTCACGAACCAACTGTCTGGAGTGGCACATATATTACTGTATGTCATCTCTGCCTTCAGGTTACCTTATCACTGAAGCAGAATGGTAATGGATGGCAGCAGAGTACTTCAGAGGGGTTAGGGCTCCATCAGTTAAGAAGCTGACACATAGCAGGTTTCAGGAGTATCTTTAATTACACCTGGAATTATGTACAAGGGAAGATGGTCCTTGTTACCTGCTGCTGCTGCGCTTCAGAGTTTACAGGCTCAGAAGCAGACAGGATAACAAGGTACTTATGTTTCATATTTTATATACATGACTTGATACCTTAAACTTCTGCAAGAGCCCAAGGACTTCTGATTGCGCTGTTTACATGCTTGCCGTGTTCACCAATAGCAGCATCTCAGCCCGGTCTTGATGCTTAAGTTCCAGAGCACCTGCTAGACCTTCTCCCAGTCTGAAGATTGCGAAGGAAACAAGAACAACTTTAAAATAAACAAACGTGCTTTGGGTTTCTCCCCCTTCAATATGCTCGATCCACACTGCTCAGGGAATTCAATGCAGAGAGACTACCGCAGAATTATATATATATATACGCATTTTCCCCTTATACTAAGTACTGTAAAAAGAAATGCCTGTGCAATATGTGCATGTGTATGCATAATTGTATGTGTTAGTTTATATGATTGCATACAAACGCTTATGTAAAGGAGACCCTGTGGTTGCAGAACATACAACATGTCTTATTATTTCAAAGGCTTTCAGAGGTTCTTTAAAATCTAGCTGACTGTAGAATGAAACCCATCAGGGTTAGGCAGAGATAGAGACTGAAATTAATTTAAAGCAGACAAAGAGCTAATATGAAAGAGCCACTAGTGATTTAACTCATTTTTAAAAGTAAGTGTAATGAAAATATAAAATGTATTCTGAGTGTGCCATCTACTCAGCAATTGTTGCCATCAAGTGGACTGCTGATGCCCTTTAAGATGGTAAAAAGAAAACTAGTCCTTTATACCATTTTCATGAAAATGTTAGGTTTCTGTTTGATCAGCAGGTGCTGTTGAGATGAAAGCCATGTGTAAATTTTCAGAAGGCCAAAAGTGTCAATTCAGAAAAGGAAAGTGATAAGAGAAAATGCAATCAGTTTTCCTGTTTTCAATTTGTGCAGGATTTGAAGAGCTGTTTTGTTAAACTGCTACATCTGCTCCAATATGAATATTGAACTACTTCCACTAAAAATAACACCCTATAATTTGGAAGCCATTGCAATCTTTTGTTAATGCAAGTGGGTTATTTAAAAAAAAATCTATTCTGAAAAATCTCCTGCCTAATGTGCATTTTTGTTTATCGGCACTTTTATCTTCAGCAGATAAAATGGCATTATGCAATTAGGACCCTATCTATTTGGACTGTAAAAATGGGACTGGATAGCTGAATGTCACTATATTGGTAAAAAGGGCTTAACTCATACATTTAAAATAATTTTATTAATAAACTGATTGTATCTTAAAATGACAAGTGGCTGCTGCCCCATTGCAACGATATCGCTTTACCTACTACTGAGGGCCTTTTCCAAAGTAAGGGATGTTCAGAGTATGTGAGAACATACTTGTGCTTGTTTCATTCCTGCAAATCTTAAGTTTCATCTCATCAAGGACATTTGAGTTAATGGTGCTTTTGGAGTAACTTTTGCCATGGTTAAATGAAATCATTAAATCAGGCTCAAATGTTTATATACCAGAGTATTTGCTGCTGTGAAGCTGTTAGCCCAACTGAGTTTTATGAACCTGGAAGGCACAGCATTGGTAGAGCATACATTTTCTTTTGGAGACATCTCCAGAGAAAATAACATTATTGCTCTCTAATTTAAAAAAAAAAAAAAAAATCTAATGAAAAGAGCATGTGTTTGTTAATTTTATAAATAAGGACCTAAATGAAGAAGCCATAATTCACTGTTACATCTATAGAAACGTGTACACGCGCAGAGTAAAGTGAGAGCTTCTTTATTTCAACACAGAGAATTACCTGGTTTGGGTATTAGACTAGGTTTTAGCTGTTGGATTCTAATCTAGTAGTCAGGAACTCAGTTTTTTTGGCAGGTGTCTGCATGGGAAAGGGCCTTGCTGATGCTTCTGTTTGGTTTTGCAATTGGATTTGTAAGTTTTTGACCTTGGGGGATTTTCCTCAAAGTGATCTACAGATCAGAAATAATTAAAATTCAATACAGTGAAATTTAAATATAGAATGGATTCTGTGCGAGAACCATGCTTGTGGTAGGTTGCCTGGAAGTCTGTGGCATGTCTACTTTATAGTTTGTATTCCCAAACATAACTGTGTGCACACATGTGCATAAATTTCTGTTGAATGACAGAGGGATGATTATTTATACAGATTTTTATCCAAAACTCTGTGCTCTCCTGAAACATAACAAAAAGCCTCCCTCCCCAGAAGAGTGTTTACATCCCGTGACAGTCACTAGATTTAAATCTTCTAAACATGAAAGTTGTTTCCTTTCCTCCAAACCTTCTTTTCCCCAACAAAGCTAACCCTGTTAAACCTCACCTTCTGGGGGACGTATACATAGTTATAGACATATGCACGAGAAGGAAATATTACAAAAAACACGGCCGGTGGGGGCAAAATGTCTGTAGCCTTAAAAAGCTTGTGATATCTGCCAACAGCAGAATGCCGCGCCGAGGAGGCCCTACCTCGGCTGACCCGGGGATGCGGGAGCCTTGAGAGGAGCGTGGCGTTAGTGCTCGGCGCCTGCGTGGGGCTTTTCTGCTCGCAAATATTACCCAGCAAACGCTCTGTCGTAGCCTGGTGGTGGAGAGATGACTGGCTGCCTGAAGAGGTTTTAAACCAAGGCGGAGGGGGGGGGGCTTCTTGCTTTGGTCATGGTTTTTTTTTTTTTTGGTACTTTTTACAGAGCTCGGTGTGTTGTCCAGCCCCAAAAGAAAGATTATAGCTGGGTGTAGGATATCCACATTTCCTTATCTGAATTTTCTGAACGCCTTATTCATGGGAGGGCTCTGTTTTTCGTACTCTTCGCCAAAAACGCCGCTTGCAGTTTTGCTGTTCCTGTTGAATAGTTGCCATATTTAACTCCAGTGGTCGTGAATGGGAATGTGAATATGGAAAGAAATTCTTTCATGCCTCCTTTCATCTTTTGTATCACATTTTGGGATGCCTGGAAAGGAGGGGCATCCTAGACATTCAAAATATTTCTGAATGCACACAAAGAATTTGAAAGAAAGTTCAGCAGCTTGGTTTGTTTACATGTAGTTTTTGGGCATGTGTGATGCAGTGACTTATTTAAGTGACACCTTTTTTTACTCAGTATTTATTTAATTTAGTCACCATAAAAGCACACTTGTGTTGCACAGAACTGTACAGCAACAGCATTCCTGAATGTTCCCACATTTCAACGTGCTGACGTGGGATCTTCATGGGATAGTTCATGGGTTTCTTCAGTCATTTCAAGAAGGCGCTTGATTCGTTGCCACTTTTCTGTCCATCAAGGCAGGTAGACTGTGGTGCTTATAATAAAGTAAATATCCAAAGATCATGGAGGATGATAGGTTCTTTCGGAAATTAGGTTGCTGTCTGGGAAGACAGAAGACTCCACCTAGTGGAGTGGAATTAATCTGCACGCAGTGGCAGGCAACGGCATCTAATAAAATAGGTATAATTTATGAAAAGCCAGGTGGATGCAGTGAGTAAAACCCAGGAATTTTGACAAGCATCTGGGGAGATGGTTGCATGACCATTGCAAACTGTACCAGACTGTAGTTACTTTTGTTGCTCTAGGAGGCTTATGTACATCTGCCTTGTTGGATGTTAGTATACGATTTGCATAAGTAGTAGTCATTACCACCAGCCATTTTATTTGGAGACTTACTGACTGGATTTTTTGATTTCTGATGATGACCACACGGGTGCCCTTTTTGAATGTGGCCCGGGTGTCATTTTAAATAGCTTGGGCAAAAAAACCCCAATTCAACCCCTAAAACTTCTCCACTTTTTTTCCCATTATGATTTATTTTTTCCAGAATACGTTTTATGGTTTTGTTGTTGTTTACTTCTGTGACGGCAGTATCAGGATGCTGGCTCTTCATGCTGTCATGACAGGGTGGGTGGCACGTTTAGTAAATCTGTGTGTGCCTTCTGGTAGTCCCGACGCTTAACAATCTCTGTTATGAAGCATCAAATGAGAGGGGTTTTTGTACCTGTGCTTTGCTTCCCCGTTGATTTGGTCCCATTGTGTTCCTAGGATGGAATACAATGAATTTTAAAGCTGGGATGCAAGCGAACACTCAACCCACGCAGCAGAGATAGTGTCTTGAAATCCTCTTGGAAAATTCATCTCGGCATTGAATTACACCTGCGTTAGACAAGTTCAAGAAGAGAATTGCCCGAGACCAGCTCAGGCTTTGAAAGTGAGAGAGCGTGAGGCTATTGCCAGAAAATGAGATGATTAGGGTGCAACAAAGGAGACAGAATGATACTGCTGCAAAGGATATTTTGGAAGAGTGCTCCAAAGGAGTGCTTTCAGTGACAATCCAGGTGGGTTTGTTGCCAGAGCCATTAAACCGTAGTGGTGCCAGAGAAAGCTGCCAACAAATTTAGGGATAATGGCACCTGCGGGTGTGCTATCAATGGATGGTAGTGCCAGGATGATTTTTTATTTTATTTTAATGGTGGCATTGCTAGAAGTATTTAAGGGTAACGTTATAGAAAGGGTTTTAGTGAGTGAAGTCACAGAGTTCTAGGAACCATTAAGCAAAAGCTGTTTCATGACTCTACTATTTATTATTTTTAAAGCTCGTTGGCAAACCACTTAATGCTGGAAAAGCACACTGCAACCTGTATTAAAGCCTGCTGCAGATGAGCAAGGAAACCATCGTGCTGAACAGAATAGCCTAGCTTACTTTCCACGTGTGACATACATTTCACGTGCACCATGATAAATTAATGCAACTCCATGGGGCGTCAGATCTCGTAAACTTTGAATTAAAAGCACTGGACCTCAGATCTTCCATGGTATTCCCGTGCCCAGTTCTACTGAAGACGGTGTTTCTTTTGTTGAAAGGCCAGTCTGAGGATTTGGACCTTCAGGCTTTCTGCGGTCTCAGCTCCTATCTGTGATCTTAATAATGGTTTGCTGGAACGATTCTGAGACTTAGATCCAGGTACGTCCCTAATGGCACTATATTACGTAAGGTTAAGTGGCCTAGCTCAGATCCTAATGTAAAGTACGTCATTCTCTTTGAATTGTCAATTATAGACATACCTGACGCAGAACTCCATATATAGGAGAGGAAAAAAGTCTATTCCTTCTTTAATAATATTCTCAGAGTTTCTTTTTGAGTCTGTGGGACCAGAATTCTCAACTTCTTTGTCCCAAGAGCTGTGTAAACTGTGTTGAAGCCAGCTGCCTGCTCCAAAATTTTCCAGAGACGAGTACAGCTACAGTAGTTTTAAAGAGCGAATCAATCTATAATTGCCCTTCCAGATGCTGAGATTTGTCCCATCCTCTTTCCATGAAATTCATGGGAGGTTTTGATGTTAATTTTCTTAATTTTCTTTTTTTTTAAAGTCCAGGCCTACATTTCTCCTCTTACAGAGCTATTACTGGCCGCTGTTGTTTTTATTATCCCCTGGCTTCTCTGGGAAGAGAAGGATGGGCAGGACCTCAGTGACATTGCCAGAGCAAGTCATCAGTGTCTGTGTCTGCTCCCCAGGAGGTCACAGGAAGCAGGTGGCTGTGTTAATTGTCCTCGCTCCCAACTCTTGTCCTTCCTGGAGGCAATTTAGAAGTGGTCAGGAAGTGTCAGGCCCACTGTGTCCCCCCCAGGTTCACTACTTCACGCTTTCATAATGGTTTGAGGTATGCACTAGGCAAGGGAAACTGCGTAGGAATCCTTACTGTCCTTCCTAAGTTGGCCTGGAAGGGCTGAGTGCCCTCCCTGTGGAGTGTGTTTGGGATTGCAGCTGGAATCTAGCAGAAGAAGAAAGAATTCTGTTTTAAAAAAAAAAAAAAAAAGCCCACTTAAAAAGGTATTTCCCTAACATACAGCATCGTTCTTCTTTCAGGCTATTGGTAAAAGTTCTAGGAGAGAAAACCACAAAAACTCATGAGGTGCGGGAAATACTTCTGGAAACTATGGTCCACTTTTCTCTGGTGCGTGGAGGGCAGGGAATGCAAATACATAATTGTCGTTGTTGCAACTCCACCATCAGTAGTCTTGGGTCCCTAAAAGGCGCTCGGCGCTGTGCTTTGGAGAATCAGTTAGGGGCTTGCTATCTCTGACGGGCTTCTTCTTAATTGTTTGCTTGATTTTTCATCAGTGAAGGCACACAGCGTTGCTGAGTATCTTGCTGCAAGTATCACACCCAGTGCTGCGAGCCAGGTTCTGAACTACCAGTAATGTTTCTTTAAGTGTCTTTTGGAAAGAATCCGCTCGTGTTGGAAGTGATGCAAGTGCAGTAATAAATGTCATACTAGTTATTTATCTGCCATATGCGTTTTGGGTGAAAACTCTGAGCTTCTGCTCAGGTGTACTCTCGGTTTTACTGAGACTGCTTGCCTAAATAAGGTGGGCTGCAGAATTATGTGGCTGGTGAATCATGCTGGTTTCTGAATCACTTTTATAAAATATCAGCCTGAAATACTAACAAATAATGAGCACATTGTGCTTGGACTTGTACGTTATTTAAAGAATAGCATTTTAAAGCAGAATATTTTGTAAAATGTTCGTTTAAAAACCACTTTGCAATTTACTTCCATCAAACCCATTGTACCAGGAAAAATACCTCCTTCAGAAGGGAAAAGGTGTCAGTGTTCTGTAAGAATATCTGATTTTTATCCAGCTATTTGCTATTTAAGCTCCCTTCTTTTCAGTGCGAGGAGATCAGCTGACAGCAGCAGCAACCAAATCATGTTTGCAGCTGGGCAATTACAGTAGACCCTAAGATCCGCGACTGTCAACCATGAACGCAGATGCCTTCAAAGTTCTGTTTTTCTTCCATGTGGAAGTCGTTGGCATGGAACAGATGCCTTCATTTTGGAGAAACCAACCTCTGGATATAATTGGTTCTCTCTTCTCTCGTCCTCTAGGGACAGTCTCTCGCAGATGAAATTAGATGGGGGGGGGGGAAGACACAGGCACACACGCTCACACATGACACGAAGCAGGAGTTTTCAGGATCTCTCTCTGTTTTGTCACGTGGAACTGTTTTACAGCTGGAAGATTTCACTCCATTTTTAGCACTCTGTACACACGATGGTGATGCTATATGAAAAACACGCAAATTAAAATATATATCTGGCCAAAGTTTATTATTAATCTAGGCATGCTTGTTTAGAAATAAGACGAGCATATCCAGCCCATATTACTTCAGCGTTAAGCGTTGACTTCTGCACCATCTATTGATGCCGCAGTCTCAGCAATTTAAAGTCAAATAGCAGAAGAGACAAGATGGTTTAAAAAACTTCTGTTGCAGTGGTGGAATCAAAGTATTTTCATCAGGTGGTTTGCTAGTTGTTGATGTCGGAGGGAAAAAGCAAGTAGTTGCTTTCAAATGTCCCCTAGCATACAGGCGTCCAATTAAAGGAGCGCTCTTACAGGAACTTTAGCAGAACTGGTCCAGTGAATACCTGTGATGAGCCATTGTTGGGTACTGAAGAGCCTGTGTCCTCTTAATGCAGATGGGATGATGGTAATGGAACTTAAAAGCTCTAAGAAAGGGGGAGAACCTGCCAACTCTGTGCCCATCAAAAGCTTTTGTCGCTCCCTTTCCCCTCCAGTGTAACAGCTACCAAAGCACTGAGGTTTATGTGACTTAGTACTATTAAAATAAATGAATACCATCTTTGGGTTAGCTTAAAAAGCTCAGTTGCAAACTGTGACAGTCAGCCAGTGCTGTGTAAAGAGCTGTGGTATCATTGGGTAGAGTGGGTACCTCCAGGAGGGGAGGGTGCAGCAGGGGTCAGGGGCTGCCAGGAGGTAAACCTACCGCTGCTGGTGCCCAAGAGCCTGGAGATCTGTCGTCTCTGAAAGCTTTTGCTTACTTAGGTTCCATTTCTGAGCAGAAGCTTTTTTTTTCTATATTGCTGTTTAATGTAACAGTCCAGTTCAATCACCAGGTATAAAATTCATCTAGGCAAATGTAAGTCTTCCATGAATGGACTGATGAACTGCAGGAGTTGCTTAAAGATGCTGTGCCTTTCTAACAGCGTAGGTAAATCCTGCTGGTAGCCATATCAATGGCCTAAATTCTGAACCTGTTTTTTTTTCAGATTTTAATGGGAATTTCCATATTTCATGTGAGGAGGAGTTTACTACTGCTGTAGCTTTTCCATCTCTTAAAAGTTGAGCGGAAATGTCACCAGCAATGAAAACTGGCCGGAGTTATCTTCGTCCTGCCTTGGTCTGGGTGGTTGGTAGAAGGCAACCCACCTTTTAGACACTTGGTATAGCTGGATAGCTGCAGCGTGCTGTGGTCCTTTGTTTCTCACCACCACCCACGAGCGGTGTGGGTGGAGGACATTCACCGGGACTTCCAGCAGTTAGAAGGAAGCCCAAAGTAATCTTAGTTGTGCACCGATGACTCTTCAGGTTTTATAAAGGAGTTGGGAGATTCTTTGGTGGAGGACTTCAGTTCTGATTCGCAGAACTCCAGTGCGACAGTGTGCTGCTCTTAGCGTTGTCTTTCTGAAGAACCACGTATTAAGGGGAAAATTTCACCGGAGTAGCGCGTAGGTGATGAAGGGATTTCTGGCAGTAACAAGGAAGCGCAATAATGGTTGATTTCTTTTGAGGCTGATCCTGATATTTGTAGTCTTTACATCCTATTAATTCCTTGAAAGATAAGCTGATACAAGAATGATTTGCCAGGGCCAATGGTTCTTCTAAAAATCTTGGCTCAGGTTATATCCCCCTTCTCTCCACATAGAAGATAAAAGCACTGTGAATATGAGGTTAACTGAATTCAAATAGAAGACTCTCTCGAGTTATTGCATTCCTTAGAAAATAAATACATTTCTCATATGGTTGAGATTGATCAAAAAAGTATTCTGTATGCCAGTGATTACATTCCCATCTGTGATTAAGGTTTTCTGTCTGCATCTGGTTTTCACATTATATTTCTGTAACAAGAATCCTTTATATGGCAGAGTTCATTCTCTGTATTTTCTATTAGCTGCAGCTTGAACTACTGCACGGATCGCAGATTTACACATGTGGTTTTCATTACTTCATACCATTGAGAAAAAGTAATATTTGTTTGGGAAAGTATGTTTTTCAAAATTTCCATGGTAATACAACATGTTGATCCTTTTTTATAACACTCTTGTAAGACTACAAATTGTTCGAGGCATTCTACTTCCAGTGAAGTTCAGACTTTAGACAATTTTGCATGTACATTCGAACAACAACAGCAGTTTACAATTCGGGAGGCAAAAATAAATTTAAAAAAGGAGATTAGCGTAGAATGGGTATAGCAGAATGCATCCATCACTTTGGAAAATGTGGCATATAGAGAAAATGAACGTGGGGCTGAAACAAAGGACGAGTAGTAAGTTAAAGTGATGTCTTCATTGTAAAGTGGACGACAGATGGGTACTTTTTTTTTTTTTTAGTAAGAGCTTTTTTTTTTTTGTTACTGTAAGAGGTTTAAAAATCTTTTACCAGCCATGAAAAAGGAGTATGCTATTCAGCAGACACAAATATTGAATTCTTACGTTACATAATTTAACGTATTTGATCATAATTATTGCTAGTGGCCAAGTTAGTAAAGGTTAGCAAAACATGAATACATCTTTACAGATGGCGGCTGTGGGTAAATCTGAATCCAAAATATGATGTTACTTTAATGTTCTACTGTAAGCCCATATTTCAACCAGACTATGCTATCATCGCTCTGTAGAAAACTTAATGTTTAAATGATCTCAGTGAAATTAATAGGGTCACTTGGTCAGTGAAGGACTTCTCAGTTTTGTTAGGGGCATGAGTTTCTGGCTGTAAAAGTCAGATCAAAGAATAACAACAATTTAGGGAATGTTGTATGCATTTATGGAAATGTAAAGTGTTATGCAAAACTTTGGACAATTGAAAAATACACAACTCCTGATAAGGCACAGCTGAAAGGTCATTTTTCTTGCCCACATAAGAACTTGGTGACAACGAGAGAACTTAGTAAAAAATAAAAAACCATTTTAGAAAAGCAGAGCAGTTATTGTACCCAAGTTGGGGAGCCCTAACCACATTTTGGAGATTATTTCCCACATGCCAAAGGCAGTTGTGTCGTATTGAAAGCTTCACGGTTGCCAAGTGCTGGTAGAGTCCTGCAGTCCTCACAGGCCTCTCATTTTCACTGAAATCAATACAATTTTGGCTTGTGTCAGGGCTGCGGCGAAACATCCGACCACGAACATGGGAAAGAAGGGACTTGGAGTGGCGAACTCCTTCTGCTCTGTAACCTCCACTTTAACTTGGGGAAGGTTTGGTTTGGTTTGAGGAGGGTGCTTCTTTGCGGGAAGGATGGCAACTTCTAGCACAAACACAAAGGTGATCTTTTTTTTTTGCAAATGCCCTTGGGCGATACATTTTTTTTTTCGCAGTGAGATCTGGTCCAGGAGAGGGTTGGGCCTGGGTCCTTGGTGAGATGCATGCAGCTGCCACTAGTTCCTTATGCATGCCAAACTTACGCCCCAAAAATACCTGAATGGTGGATGCAGATTGAAGCATGTGTGTAACTGTGTGTGCCTGGCTCTGAAAATCTTTCTGCCTTGACATAATTACAAACCCCTCAAAAGCCTATTAATGCCTTGGAAAAACTGACAACGCTGTAATACAGTCTCCTACTAATGACAAAGTATTTGTGTAACCCAAATAAACAGTTTTTGTAGGTGTCGGGAGTGGGAGGGAAATTGCCTTTTCAAAAGTGGGAGGAGGATTTGTAAATATATCAATAGCTTTTTGCTCTCCCTTTGTTTAAATGTGTTTGCTGTTACGACTTACAAATCCAAATTAGTACAGCGATGTGTAATTGCGAGGTCTCTATTTTTAGTAACCATGTTCGTTTAATAAATGATTCTCTAGAGCTTCTGTTGAACCAGGTAAAGTATGTAATATGTTATATTATATGAATGTATTTTAAACCAAGCATTTTTACAGAATTAGCTAATAGGTGTTTTCGTGGTAGAATACAAGCTGCCCTTAGTTTGTTCCCCTCTGTATGTCAGCTGTTTTAAATGAGCAACTTATGAAACAGCCTTTGTCAAAGAATTAATACAGTTTTAAAGTACTGCCTTATATTAACTAAGAAAATGTGGGTAATTGATTTAGAATGATGGCATTTCTGTCTTCCCTTTTTATTTAAGAGACTGCTATTATCATGCAAATGAAGGGGTGTGGTGCTTCAAACTGGCTGTGATATGTGCTTCTTTTTTTTTTTTTTTCTTTTTTCTTTTTCATTTGTTGTTGTCAATAGAAAAGATTGATCTCTGGGCTGGTGAACGTAATATCTGTCCCAGTCAGAAAAGGAAAGAGGAAATTAGCAGAGCGATTGGTGGAGAATGATATCTGTCAAAAGAAACACTTGGAGAGCACTGAGTTTAGTGATAGGTGACTGCCGGAAAAAAGGGAACTTTGAATTTTGTCAAGGTAAGGAACAGAAAAATATTTGATTTTCTCATGTCATACCTTTTAGAAGTTATTTTTAATGACTGTACCTTGCCTTGTAAACTGTAATTGAAAAAGAAATCTTCCCCTTCAGCCTCCAAAGAGTCTGCCTAAATCAATGAAGGTGGTGTCTTCACTTTTGTGTCACTGAGAAAGAGTACAGCATAAACAATAAAATCCATCAGTGATGACTTTTCTAAAATCTTCCTTAGCTTAAAAATACATATATGTGCAATTTTTAACTGTGGGGGTTTTTTTTGTGTTTTTGATGACATAGGTGCTCTTTATCTGGCAGGTAAATATTACTTGGCTGGGCTGTGAAAATAATAAAGTTCAGTTTCCTGAACTGTGAATTGGAACAGCACTTGGAACCAGGTTAAGGGACAGTTGTAATTGCATTGGCAAAAAGGTTGTGTCTGCAATTTAGTGGAAACCTCTGGGAAACTCACTGCATTGCGAATCTGTGATAAATTTGATTGAGATGATATTGAGAATGGACATTTGTTTCTCGTGTGCAAAGATTTTTACCATACTGGAAAAGTAAATCTGCTATGGCAGAACTAAACCTGTGGATAACCTATGACTGCCATTCCTGTCTTTACTGTGACTACATTTTTTTCTCCTAAAATGGTGTGTCTTGATGGCAAGAAACTACCAAACTGATTTTAAGTGCTTTCCAACAGCCTGATACTTTCTTTCTCCGCGTTGGACTATTTCGCCTATGACATAACTTTTTCGATAGAGTATGATACTGAAATAAAATGAACGGTTTCTGAGTGAGTACTGTAGGCTGTGCTCCCCGGTTAGTTTAAAAAGCAGCTAAGCCGTGGTGTATCACTGGTCTCCCCACCCGAGACGCCGTGGGGAGTGGGAAGGAGAAGGGAGCAGAGCTGGGGGAGCCAGCAGGAGGCTCTGCACATCGCCTGGTGGCAAGGAATCGGGGCTGAGGTTTTGTGCACCAGTGTGAACATACTTTAAAAAAAACCAAATCCTATTAAAAATGAATTTGCATTCTAATCCGAGTTCCTAGCGCAGTTTCAAACAAGTAAGCGCTTCTCTGGGACCTTCCCGTACACAGGCAGCATTGGAAAAGAATGAATAATCTTAGCAGGGTTTCCTTTTGCATTTTTATTTTTCTAATTTAGATAGTTCCTGACTTAATTTTCCTTTCTTCTGTCTACAGTCTGTTTTTCAAAGTGCAACCGTACCTCGTACAGGTGGTTGCTGTTTGGTTTCTTTTGCCATATGGGTCTTCATAAAGGACTTTAAAAATAAATAAACGTAAAGATTTCATGCCTGAAGCATGCAGTGCTGGCATACTAATGGGAAGCTTATTGTGGTTTATTGCTGTCAGAGCACGTGCAAGATAATGGAAATTTCCTACAACTTAGGAGAAAGGCATGCTTTCTAATACTATTCATTTTTGTAGAAGGAGCGAATTAATATGACTGCAATTCAGTTCATCCTTATAAAGTCCAAATGACCTGGCTGTATTGCTGAAATGAACGGGGAGGGAGCAGCACGTTATCTGTCTGGGTCACCGTCGGGCAGGTCAGGCTGCCTGTATCACCTGGGCACAGGCACATCTCTGCCATCGTGAAGTGGCTGTGTACTGAGTGATTCCCTTCCCCGTGCAGGTCTATCCGTGCAGCCTTGTACCAAAACAAACATCCTCTGTATAACACAGCTTCCAGAGTTCATGGTAGTGTATAGTTTTCACCTTGGTGATGACGATAATCCATAGCTGCTTTGTAGCCCTTGATGAAAGAGAGCGATCGGTGGTGGTTAGCAGTTGTTAAGATCTTTGGGATGGGATTCCCATTTTGACACGTACTTGAAATGAGGTGACTGGGTAAGGTCCCTACATCTGGATGTATGTGTTTGTAACACGGTCAAAAATTTTCATCTTAAATGGCCAAGAAGCCCCACATTGAAATTTGGAATGTGTGATTAGAGATGAGGCCATCGCTCTTGTAGCTTAACTTAATATGTGTGGACTTTGCTGTGCCCGAGGAGATTTGACTTACTATTTGAAACCAAAATGGAATAAAAGGCAAAATAGACGGTGTTTGAGCCTATCACCTCCTGAAGCAGCAGCCTCTTGTAGCATTAGAGCACCTGCCTATGCTTTTGTGATCCCTGTTGTGCGTCCTCATCCATCTTTTGCTATCGCAAAGTCGTCTTTTTCTTGGTTTCCTTTTTTATCCTCAAAGCAATTGTTTGCTTACCTATGTATCTTAAAGAGGAGCATTCAAATAATAAACTCCCCTTCTAACATAGAACGGATGCAAAGGGGGACGAGTGCATTATATGGGAGACAGCGAATTGTCATTACCCGGCTCACAATCAGATTTTCATCTGTTCACGTGGCGCACACCTGTGGCTTGCTGGCGTTGCCCTTGATGGGAGCGTGAGAGATCTGATCTTAATGAAGAACAAAGCTGGGATGACAAGGAGAGGCTCCGTGGCACACACACACACACACACAGACAGGTTACTTCACACCTCGCCAGAAAGTGAAATTCGAAATGCACTGGTTTGGAGAGAACCCCTCGCGAGGAGGGAGCGTGCCTGGGTGACCCTGCGAAGGGAACCGGGGCCCTGCTCCTTGCTGCCTCGCAAATAAGTCATTTTTCTCCGTAGGTCAGGTTGATTTGGACCAGTTGAGAGCAGTGGCCGATTCCTCCAGTTTACTTTCTGAGCCAGTAAGAGTATCCTGGGCAGGAATCCAGCTTTTGAAGTACAAAGAAAATAACCCATAATCTATATAAAACGCTGGCGGATGGGGAAGGGAGGAAATTTACAGAGAATAACTCAGTTTGAGAACAACTGTGTTAAAAGTAGAATGTAAGGGGTGTGTGAGAGAGATGTTGGTATTTATTTTAATTTGAAAATACGATCTTTGAAATTTTCGAGGTGAGCAGAGGACGAGCATTGACGATATGATATATTTATTAGTAAACTGAAACCAAGCACTCCAGCTGAAGTTCCTTTTTTCAAAGTGATTTTCTTCCCGGAGTTTGCAGAGTTTGGGTTCTTTCTCTCTTCCCCCCATCCCCGTCCCCCCTCCCTCCTTCCTCGGTAGTAATGTACTGTGGCTCTGATAACGTTAATGGGCTTTGCCCCACATGGAGCAGCGAGTGTATTGTACCACTGCTCGCTGATCCCAGGTCAGTGTGATGCGTGAAATCAATTTATTTGAATCTCTTTGCCTGTATAGGAATTTGGCGGCGTGCCAGTTGTTTTCATTTAATGTTCTTTGTGTTGAACACAGACAAGCAGGCCTGCTTTTGTACTCCTCTTTTCTTCTGGGCTCTCCTCTTTTCAGCCGATATTCTATTCTGTGGGTTTTTCAGAAAGAAGTGGGAATGTGTTACCTTTTTTTTTTTAAAAATCATTTTTGTTTAAATAGCCTTTAAAGAGCGTAAAAACTAGGTCAGTCACAGAGCAGCCTGTGTAGGGTTTTCACTGAGGGTAGGTGGTAACACCTGCCTTTTCCAGTTTCTTAAATTTGGAGAAAAAGGCAGAGAAAACACTGGTCTATTTTTCTAATGCCCAATTCTGTGATGTGTGTCGTCATGTAAGACAAAGACTCTTCAATAACACCTAAATCAGAATATTTATATTTCAAAAGAAGTGACTATCTGGCAGTTGGCTGGGGGAATCAGAAATCCCTTTCAGGTTCTTCTTCATTCTGAGTGATGACCTTAGCGTGAGCATTAATTTGGGAATTCCTTGCCTCATCTTTCTGTCTGTTCCTCCCCTCCCCCACACATTTAATATTTGGGATGGCTGGCTGAAGAACAGCTCCCCCAAATTACCCATTTCTTTCCTTTTCCCCTTCTTTTTTTTTCTTTTTAATGAGAAAGCAGCAAGGCGCGTGGAACAGAGCAAGTCGTTTAGCCCGTCTTAAATAGAAAAAAAAAAAGAAAAAAAGGAGAAAGGAGTAGACAGCAGCAGTGATTTCCAGGAGGATTTGTTTTAGAGCCTGGTGTCGGGAGCGGGAGCAGAGGACTCTGTTGATGCTCCGGGCGGTTGGTGCGGAAGTTGATCCGCGGAACCGCGGAGCCGCGGCGCAGGGGTCAGGCTCGTACACACACCGGCCCCGTTTCCTTGTTTAATTACCTGAAGAGCAAAACATCCAGGCTGGGAGTGTGTGAAACCCCAGTATCTCCAACAGCAGTTTGCTGCTCTGACATCCTGCGAGGCCGGCCCCGTCTGGCCGCAAACGTCAGGGCTGGTTCCTGACAGCGGGCTATCTCTGCCGGGCCTGGGTTCCTTCCATTCAGGAGGCATTGTGTGGAAGAGGGTTTGGTCAGGAATTTGAGGTTCCTGCCGGTTCTTCCAGCCCGGACAACCCTGTGACAGATAGGCCTGACTTTTTTTTCTTTTTAAAAAGAATAATAATAAAAAAAAAAAAATTGGCTCTTTTTTAGTCTTTTCCCTTGTAATTCTGGCATTGGTATGATACCGACTGAAGCAAAACATGTTAACCCTTTCGCTTCTGAATTCCCATCTTTTTTTCCTTTTGACTTTGTTCTTTCTCCCCCTTGCTCCACCTCTTTTATTTTCAGAGGTAAAATCTTCCGAGAAGCAAACTCTTTCAGGTGGAGTTTGTGCTACGCAGCAAATAAACTTAGAAAAACGTTAATTTTAACACGCTCCTCATTCTTGCCATTTTAAGATTTTCGTTTTCAGCCTGCTTGGCATGCTGCGGAATAAAACCAAGCCAGTGTTTGTTCTGGCATGCTCTGTTAAAACAGTGGTGGCAGCTATCAGCGCTCCCATTCTCATTAGTCGTGTGATTTTCTTAGGTGTCCAGCTTGGCGTTCAATTTTAAAATGTCGGGATAGGGCCGGTTATAGTTTTTCCTCCTCGTAGCTGCTGTTTGTTGAGGCCACTCGACAGGCTGAAGGTGCCGGGTGCGTGAGGTAGGGCTCTGTGCCCCGGTCAGGTTTGGGGCCATAGATGGAAAGTGTTTGTTGGGATGTAGAGCTCAAAGTCATAGCTGAAAGATGCTGAAATGTTCATTTAGGTGAAGGTCTTGAAAGTTGGGTTGTTTTTTTGTTGTTGTTGTTTGTGAAGAAATAGAGTATGACTTCTTGTTTGAATGGTAAGTGAAGAATAGGACTCGTATTTGGGTAATTTTAATACTCTACCTTATAGCGCAGTGCTCTTAATGGTCATACTGGCAGAACTTAGGGTCACAAGGTGCAAGTAGTAGAGGGAGGGATCATAATTAATATGGCTTTGCAGAAAAAACGAGTGTAGCATGTGACTGCTGCATTTTATTGTTGTGGGCAGAAGCTGATCCAAGAAAGATATTTGTGGTTGTAGGAGTGGAGAAGGGAGAGCTGGAAGTTAACTATGCTTTTGTCTTCTTTTATGCTGAAGTCTTTTTTGGTCTATTCTGTAAAATTATGCCTGTAATCTTGGGAGGACATTTTCACGTGCTAACGATTTTGGGTACTTTGTAGGGGGACATCGAAAATGTTTGAGTGGTAACTTGTATTTTCCCTTCCCTGCTAATATTTCATTAGGATTTTGTAATACAGATGTAAGGGCGTGCTTTATTTCTTGCACACAAACATTACCAGGTAAGGATTTTAGGGGACCCCTCATTAAGAGAAGGCAGCCTTCAGTGTGCACGTGCGCCTGGGAGTTAAGGATAGTGCAGTGGGACCAAAAGAGTCATTATCATCTATTGTGCCACTAATCCTCCATCTAAGAAGGATTTAAAGGGGATGGTGAAACAAAAGAGCTGTTACGGTCTA
This sequence comes from Arenaria interpres, assembly GCA_013399435.1. Classification (NCBI taxonomy): domain Eukaryota; kingdom Metazoa; phylum Chordata; class Aves; order Charadriiformes; family Scolopacidae; genus Arenaria; species Arenaria interpres. The sequence continues at coordinate 260,259 of VXAK01027573.1, read as the reverse complement.
TCAGATCAATAATCGTGATCTAATAAACTCTTAAATCTATACATAATCCTTCACCTTTAGAAGCAGGCTCCCTTCTTCATTATGAACTCTTTGGGCTACTCTGGTGTAAAGGAGCCTTTAAGTAGAAGTGAGCTACTTAAACATGTAGTTTTAAATCGCTTTATCCTGTCATACTGTAAAGAAGCCATAGTAGAAATCAGCATGGCTTGTAGCTACAGGATGAAAAAAACCAACCGTTTATGCGTTGTGGTCAGTGTCATGTTCCTATTGGTTTTGTGCATATATAGGGAAGTTAGTTAAACTTTTACAAGTCATGTAAGTCGTGTTCCTCCTCCTAGTGTTATACAGGCCTTTATGGTGTTTTGCAGTTCATAATCTGCTGAACTGCCCATGACCTCTAGCCAACCACTGCCCACCTCAGCACAGTAAAAGAAAGTTCTTCAGAGACATGTGGTGGTGACAATAACCCCACTGCCTTTCCTCCCACCCGTCGGGTGTTTAGCTCTTCTTTGAAAATGGCAGAAAATGATAGTCTGTAATCCATGGTTGCCACCTCAAAAATCCCTCAGAGATAATGGTTTTAAATCAGCATTATGTTTAAAACTGAAAAAGTATTTAACTTGGGCATCTCCGCAAGCCTCTGCTGTGACCATCTTGCTTAACGAAAGTTCTTGTGGATAACGGTTCCCAAGCTGGTTTGGGCTTCATTAAAACTGGCACCTTGCGTTGCGCCCAAACACTTACTGCTGCTCTTTGCAGATGTTCTCCTAGTGTGAAGTGCTGTAATTTGCTCTTGGTATGAAACCCCACTTCATAATCACCTCTGCATTCTTCTCCTGCTACTCTTCTGAATGGCTACAACGAAGCACCATGCGGAGTACAACACAATTAGATAAAATGAAATGATATTTAAAGGCCTGTGTTTCCTCGAGGCTCCTCCCTGTTCCTCAAGAAGCAAAGATTTTTTATGTTAATTTTCCTTAGCTGTGATGGGAGTCGCCTGGGTCAGGCGGAAAGCACAAAGCTTGTATCAATGCATCGTGCTTCCAGGGAGCGTGGTGTGCTCCTCCAATTGCACGACGTGAAGCAAGTCCCATTATGGCTCAATTTTGGAGTGTCAACGCTAACTGTGACGGTGTTTGTCCCTCCGTGGTGGAGTGGTGGTTGCTGGTTGTGGATCCCACGCTGGTGTGTTAGTTGCAGGTAACATTTGATGGTAGCACGCACAGCTTCAAATTCTGGAACTACTTCCAACTTTCAGGGCTGCCAGAGGCAGGAAAGGATGGATGGCCAAGGCAGTAGGAGCACGCTGGAGTCATGTAGTGGAATGGGGAAGGGAGGTGTGTGGCAGGGTGGGGAGGTGGCCCCACAATCAAGGCCATGGGGGGTAGACATGGTAGCAGAGAGAGGACGGCGTGGCGGGGGGGCACTGAGTGGAAAAGTAAGGGAAAAACGCGCTGGGAGGTGTGTAACTAAGGAAAAAATGGAAAGAAAAAGGTTTCTTTAACTAAAATCAGTACCTTCCCTTTGTCACTCACAAACGATGAAGCTTTTCCATCATCAAGGGTTGCCAGAGTCTGTGTACTGATTCTGCTCTTTCCAGACGCTGAGCTGCGTTGGAGCAGCTCACTTGGTAATGTTGCTTTACCATTTTAGCAATTACAGGGTCTGCCAGTGGGTTGTCCTATTATAACCGTGAGAAGACTCATCCATAACCACTTTTCTGTTAAGACTCGGTTCTTGTCATGTAAAAAGGTGCCCCCCTGCCTTTATGCCATTAGACCTTCTCATTCATCAGGGAAAGTTAAAATATTTGATGAGGAAGTGGCTTTCTCACCTGGCTCTGGAAAGCAAATAATTTAAATGGGGAGATAACGCTTAGCTGTCTTAGATGTGCTCAAATATTTATTTACAGTCCTCATTCATTGCACTCGTGAAATCACTCGGTAGTTGATGGATGTAATACCGAAATAAAGGCATTAATGGGAAACACCAACGTGCAGTACGGCGGCACTGCTGTGGTGTTACTGGCACCACCACCACGTGTATAAACACATAACAAGGCCTGCAGGAGGGCCTGGTTTCCAGTCCGTTATAGTGGACACCAGTGTAAAGATTTTGCTACCTGATGTAAGAGTAAGCCTTATTTTCTGAATGCTAATCAGTTTGTTTTACGAGCACACCATTATCCTTATACTGTTGAATATATACATCTGTTGGTTTGTTTTATGAGCACAACATTATCCTTATACTGTTGAATATGTACATTTATATCTATATACACACACATTGAATAATACTATCCTTTAATTTCCCTTTATATCTGACGACTGTTGTGGTTTGCAAATTCATATTGAAACTCACGAGCAACAACAGCTTTGTATCGAGGCCCCTTTGAACAAAGCTTTTGTGCCATTATAAGTGCAGTAAATAAGTACAAATTGATCAATATATGACAAAAGGGTGAAGAAGGGAGGTCAAGAGGTAAAAATATTTCCATATAAAGCATTTTCCCCTGTTGAAAATGGCAGAATGAGCATAAAAAAATGTTTTGTATTGCTGTGTATTTGCTCCACCTGGTGGATTTTCCTGAAAGTGTTTTTAATCCTTGCTAATCAGGGGAAGCTGTCTTTAATTAAATACAGAGCACAGCACCAAGACTAAAGGCAATTTTTTTTTCTTTTATTATTTTTTATTTTATTTTATTAAGAGTAGCAATAGCATTGCAAGAGGCAGATTTGGGGAAAGAAAACATCAAAATTGGATATTTCACTTGGACACCCTTGGTCAGTACGGTAATCTCAATGAAAGCGTGGCATTCCAAATCAAGCGATAACAACAGCTTACTCTTGGACTCACCTAGAGATTCGTAATTAAAAAGTCCAAATCTGTGGCTTGTGGGGCTATACGTGATCAGTGAAAGCAAGGATTTGCTCTGTCCCCCCACCCCATAATTCTTGAGCC
>VXAK01027573.1:237163-257266 GCA_013399435.1 Arenaria interpres | reverse complement strand
CCCCCCCGATGAGAAGTGGCAGTGCTATTGAAAAAGAGAGTTCCTGTGCCCAAGTGTTACCGCTGCACATCGGCATAAAATCTGTCTGTCATTAAGCTAGCTTTGCAAACATTGTTTTCTTTGGAATTCGTAAGGACTCGGTTATGCTTTGATCATCTCATTGTTCTCCTTAGGTTATTTTTTTCCTTTAGAGTGTAATGGCTCCCTAACAGAAGGTGAAGTTTAGAAAATAGTGTCTCCATATGCAAGGGATTTGGAGACCTTTTTATTGTCTTTAAAAATGTCATTCATAGTCCTCATTAGCATTTATTGTTGCAAGCCTACAAGCAGAAAATGTGAAATTGGTATGTCATGAATAGCTCCACAGAGCTCTAGAGCCCTGAAATTTTGCCTGCAGTGTGGTGTGGGGCAGGCATTGAGAGAAAGCCGGCCAGATGGCTGCCAGCACAGAGCAGAGCTGCAGGTTTTTTGTCTCTGGTGCTGAGAGGAGGGAAAGTTCACTGGAGCATACGCTATCACCCCTTGCGTTTTAACAAAACTCACTCGCCATCAGTCAAAACGGGGAGGTGGTGACATTGAAACAAAAGTTTTCAATATAATGTAACAGTCCTTGTCAAATGAATAAAATATGTTTAGTTAGTGTCACAAATATTGACATGCTACAAAGAAAAATGCGAGGCTCGAATTTATGGCTAGTGGTGGATACGCTTTCACACAAATATGCTCTCACATTATCTTTATTATGAAAATCCTATGCATTGAAAAGACATCGATTAGAGGTCAAAACTAGGGTTAATATACTACAGCAGGAGGAGTTTCCCTACCCGTGTTAAACGAACAAACACCCTGAGCTTCAAGTCAAAAAGCAACTGATAGCTTGAAACCTTTTTTTTTTTTTTCCTTCCCTTTTCTTTTTGGATCTTAAAATATGACCCTAGATCAGCAGGACCAGATATTCTTGTCCAGGCTTCTCTGGGTGACGCTGAATGAGTTCTTTCTCCTGTCGGTGAAATGGCATCTTTGGTATTTTCTTGTGTCCTTTCACAAATAATATCAAATCAATATCAAATTTTCTAAAGTGCTTCAGTGATGTCCATGCTCGGATGGTGTGGTAATTTCCCTTGAATCCGAATGATGATAGAAATTAACAGTCAATTCTAATTTACTTTACCCACACTATAGAAAATACTGTATTTAATTAAAAAATGCAAGGCAAAACTTGGTTTAGCCCACATCAAGTGAAAGAAATAGACACCAAACCAGGTACACATCTGTGACTTAGTCCGCGTGAGTGTTGTTACTAAAAGGCACATTTTACTTTAAAAGAGCACGTGTTCTTTAAAACCTGAAACCCACGTTGCCCCTCCCGTTCCGAGTCAGTTAATTTTTGGTGGAACTGTTCTTCTCCTGCGATAGGTCTTTATGGATGTTTTCATTGTTTTAAAACCTGAAATGCCACTGGGGTTTCTAGCAATGCTCGACAAGAATGAATTTTTTTTGTTCTTTTTTGATCGAAAAGCAATAGGCGGTCTAGGTTGCCAAGGCTGACCCACTGCCAAGGTTGCCTTTTTCTTAACAGATGATTTGAGATCCTCTTCTGAGGACCACTTTCTGATTATCCCACTGAAATAGTATGACTTTTACCTTTTCCTAACTGAACAAAGAGATGAATGCTTTCTCACCTCCAATGAATTTAATCCAGTACTAGAGGTAACACGATGAACAGTTCCTCTTAGACAACCAAGAATAGCTTCTTCCCAGCTTGATGACTCTAGCTTTCGAGTATTTGTGTAGGTAATCTCAATTAGTCCACGTTTCACGGAGTTCTGTATGTTTTAAGGGTCCCATTTGTCTTTTTCTTTTTTTTTCAGAAGTCCGCAAAGCCTTGCCAATAAGGAAACGCTCAGGGAAATGTTTAGTGTTATCTGGCAACTGTTTGGCGTTGCGTGCATTAAGGGCTACTGCTAACAGATAAGAACATGTCTTGTTGGAATATTTTAATTCCGTTTCCAAGCAAGGAATTAGAGGTTTATAAAGAAGTGCCTTTCTTGAATAGCTTGAACTCTTTTGTGGTGGTGCAGGAAAAGCATCAGAGGCTAGGTGCAATGTCATGGAAAAAGCTGCGGTGAGGGTACCCATTGCAGTCCCTAGGTGGACTCCTGTTGCGATGACAATTACTGGGCAACAAGAAATTGTCGAGCTTCTCCTGAAGGTGCGTTGCCTTCACTACTGTACTTTGGTTGGACGGTCAACTGCATAAAGTTCAGAAAGCATCCAGAAGCGGTCGTCCCCCGTCCCCCCCCATCAGCTCTACAGCTCACACATTAGGTGGGTTTGCCCTGTCAGTGGGATGCCTTAAGAAAACACTAATAGCTTCCAGCTGGGTGGAAAATCAAAACGTTTGGGGGCTGACAAAACTAGCAGATTTGAATTTGAAAGCCCAGCTAATGCCTCCATTTTTATTTACCATTCGCCCATAAAAGATTATTTTCCAATATGTCAGCCTCATTTGGTGGCCAGTGGTCTGAAAGTGAAAGTGGAACAAGCAAGCGGGGAAATCTGGACATTAGTGAGTCCGCCCTTTCAAGCTGGTGTGCCACTTTGTGGAATGGCCTTCCCTGAGATTGGGGGGGTCCTAATGACCATTCATCAATGCTCGTTGACTGATCATTGAGTGCCTTCTCATTCAGTTTATCAAGTCTTGCACATAAAAAGTCAGAATAAGCATTATTCAGCTTTGTTAAAGCCAACTAGGAGTAAAATGCTCCATTTGAACCCATTTTGCCCTTGGTTTTTCACTTTGTTAATGCAGTCCTGCTTAAATGAGTGCTTTTATTGGGTCGGTTAGAATATCTGAAACTATTAATTCTCTTGTATTGAATAGCTGGTGGCAGGCCAGAGCAGATGGGGTAGAAAACTATTTGGTTGGGTGTATTGCTTTCAATTAGGATCAATGAGGTTTCAGCTCCTTTGAATTAACTCACTTAATACCCACTGTGTGAAGTCACAATGTATCACAACAGTCTGCTATAAGTAGAGCGGGAAGTTGAGGAGTCCTACAGAAAAGCTTTGAGTTAAATTCTTCCTTCACTGTTAATAGAGAGCTTTCATTAACTACAGATGCGTTTCAGTGGACTTCCAGTCCCTGTTATTAAGCTAGGTTTGCGCAGAAGGCAATCTCTGTACTTCTAAGTGGTGATCGTTCGGAATTTCTCTTTCCCATCAGATCCACGCCTTGACGACGTTCTATCACCCACTGCGTTAAAGTCTTCTTTTTTTTCCCCCTTAAAATATATGAATATGGAGGCTGTTTGGCCACCTTCACCCATTTTCAAAACAAGGAGTTGTAGAGAGGATTATTTACAATTATTTTCTAAAACGTTTTGAATGATTGTCAGAGGAGGAGCTGGTTCCCACCCGGGAAGGTGTAGCCCGATGTGCACTGTGAGATACAGAAACCGGCCAAAGATTATCTTCTGGATTTTTCGCTCTCTTTGTATCCCTTTACGTGTCGGTATCACACGTAATACAGACTCTTGTGATCCGGCGGAATCGTTCCTGTGTTAAGACCATCGCCTTCTCTTTCTTGGCGGGGAATGAAACCGTTTCGCGGAACGGGCTGCCCGCCTTTGCTTGGCCTGCCGAAATTTCAGCCCTGGTGCAGAAAAACTGTGAGGGCAAGCTTGAAGGGACTGCTTTAAATATGGGGGTGGGGTGGGGTGAAGGCGAATAAATATCCCCGGGTATTTATTCAGGGAGGACTGCCAAATGGGTTGCAGCCTGCCTCAGTGTATTAAATAATGAGAGGGGAAAACTATTCATGCAGCTGGCTGCTTGAGAAAATGCTGAAGTAGTCTCAGATGCACAGGCATTCTGTTAGCCCCTTCCACGAGCAGACTTCTAGGTGAGAATCTCCAGGGATCCAGGTTTTGTTGACGTGGATCAATTTAAATGGCAATTACTGTAGTCAGATAACAGCTTAAAAAGGCTTTTTACACACAGAAAAAAAAAAAAAAAGATGCATAATCACACAGCATATGGAAGTTCAATTTCGTGAGCCGTGGTCTGTGGATTTACAATGTACTGATATTAAGACCTACTTTTAAGAGTGAGTATTGTTGGGTTTTATTAAAATGCATCATACCTTGGACACGTTACTTCCTACTCTGAAGCTGATTCAGGCTGCATCTATGTTGATGAAAGGTTGCATTTCCAACTGTGAAAATGTTTTTCCTTTCATGTAGAGTACAGCATTATAAAAGGAAAAACAGCGCAGCAAATACAATACTAAGTGACTGGTTTTAAATGGTGCATCAAACAGTAAAACAAAAAGAATGGTAAATTCTCTAAAGGCTTCGGTGGCGCAGACTTTGCTTGTTGCTCTCTCCCTCCCCCCCCCCTTCATGAAAGCGGTCTGTCATGAAAATGTTTTCATGTTTTGGTGTTTCTCTCGGGCTCTCCGACACTCAAAAAATCCATTACAGAGAACTTGATTACAGTAGGTATCTGAAGAAGATGAAGAAAAGACCCGCCTCAAGTAGCAGACGCATCGTATTGCTAGTGCTGGGGTGTTTCCTGGGGCGAGGGGACCTGCTCCTTTGCTTCTTGGATCGTCTTGAATTTGCCAGTTCTGTGTTTGGAGCCTCTCTCCTATTTAAGTGAAGCTTAAGGGTGGCACTTAAATAGCCTTGAGATATCACTGTGGAAATACCAGTACATTAAGTGACGCATTTGCTTTAAGTGAGAAATATTCATGAGTTCAGTCCGGATATTGGAAGGGTTGTTATTTTTTGCTTAATTTCGCATGTGTGTCCTTTTCCTAAATAGATCTTTATCAGGCTCTGTGGCAGCTAGAGGAAGGAAGAGGAAGGCCTGAAAGCAGGGCTGTTGCTGCGTAGCAGAGGCAGAAGATGGCATAACGCAAAACCAGGGGGGGATGCATAAATAAGTCCAAAAAGGATGAGTCTTGTACTGACAAGAACGCGGGTCCTGAAGATTTGACTTAGAATCGCTGCCTTTCTATATGGGTTTAAATGTATGCTGCAAAGGCAAAGCCAAACCCAGGACCTACACGCTAATCGCTGGAGAAATACTCGTTACTAAAAGGAGAAGCTTTTGCGAGTGCTCAATGGGAGGAGAGTTTTAAAAAGAAGATATTTTTCCTTGTGCCTGGAATTTTGTGCAAGGCTATACGTGCTACAGAAGGCATGCGAGTCAGGCGTATGTTTCTCCTAAGAGGCAAAGATGTTTTACAAAGGACTAAAGAGGGACTGCTGAGAAGAAAATAGCCAGCTTTAGATAAAGCACTATAACAAAGACTTGTAGTTTTATGTATCATGGTGTCCATTAAAGCTTAATAGGGAAGAGTGCATTGAACCTAGCCAGGCATACGTTATTCATGTGAAGGATAAACATTTAAGGGGTGTGCAAAATCAGAAATTGGGAGGACATGATTGTTTAGCTTTTGAAAAAGCTTTACAGGGAAGATTTTGTTTTCATCCCCCACGGATCACCACGCAAGGTAAAGGAGAGTAAGCTGCAAATGTTTGGAACATATCAATGCAGGAATCCCAGGGGGTTAAAAGCACTATAGTAAAATAAAAGTGGTCTGCTTTCTAAGTGTGTTCTATTTTACACATACTACTGAGAATCTGAGAAAGGGAGTGATTTTGATACTCTGTTCACTATAGTAAAACAGCATAATAATGACAAAAGTGTGGGGAGGGGAGGAAGAGGAGGGGGGACCCTCCCATATATCCACGTTTTGAATTTCCAGCTAAATAAACAAACGTAGTCCTATGGAGTGCAAAATTATGACTGTTAAAATAAAGAATGAATTTGTTTCCACTTTTGGAGGAGAGCTGATTCGAAGCGATGCTTCTTTCTTTAATTGCCGCCAGCAGAAGAAAGGGTTAACTTTTAAAGAAAAAAAAAAATATGAATAATTCAGTGTTTGGCTTATCACTCTGCATTTTACTTTCTATTCTTTGGTCATCTGGAACTTGGTGTGAAAGGTAGAGTAAAAGGAGTCAGCTGAGGGGAGCCGGGGTTGTGATAATTTGCACACACATCCCTGTCATTGTTCTGCCTGAAGAGACAGGGCTGGGTTCAAGGCCACATGTGCTCCTGTCATCATTCACATTTCTGCTCCAAGTGCAATACAGAGTGTCAGCTCTCCATCTGTCTTTGCCTGGCAAACGCACGCGCCCAGCATCCTGCCTCCAGCTACGCTGCCACAGCCAGTTCTGATGGCCCTCCTCGCTTCTCTCTGTTCATTCCAGAACAGGAGGCACTGAGCCCTAAATAAGCTTGCTTTTAGGAGAGAGCCATTTACAGTGTGGTATATTTTATCCAAGGATGCCTGGTGAGTTGAAATTATTGCAGCTCTTTCGGTTTTAAATGAGGAAACGCTAATTGTTTTTTGATAGTATTTTTTTTTCCTTTTTTTTTCCTTTCTTTTTTTCCCCCTTTTCTTTCTTTTTTTTTTTTTTTCCTTCTTCTCTTTTAATATAGAGGGTGATTTGCAAGCTGATGCGGGTTCGGAGCGATCGTGGATGCTAATTCTGTTGTGTATATGTTTTGGGGGAGGGGAATTTCTGCGAGGGAACTGCCAGAGATGATACTTGCAGCAGGACTGGGGGTTTCAATGGAAAGGGATGGAAATAGGAGAAAGTCGCCGGCTTTGTGGGTGCGGGGTCTGTGCACGGAGGGGGGGGGGATCGTTTTTAGCGAAGAGAAACACAGCTTCGGGCTGGCTTTCATGACTGTCAGCTGTACCTTGGGTCTGCAAACATTTGATCGGTGGAGATCATTCACAGCGTTCACCCATCGGCTGAAATTATCTCTGTGAAAAGCTGTTTATGTTAGAGAAGTGAAGGAGATTTATAAAACAAATTATTCCAGCCTTGCCCTAAATCGCGGTCCTTAGCTGTCACCGGGCAGATCACTGAAATATGTCGATTCAAAATAAAACAATTAAAGAAATCTGCTGAATTAGAGGAATTGCTGTGGGGCTGGAAATTTTAATAGGTCGGTTTCCTCGGGAAAATATTATCCTTGGATCTTATGATCGCTCGTCTAATTGATAAGTGTTATTGCCAACGAAAACGGTGCTTCTATGCAGGGTGATTTGTCGGAGGGGTTTTGTGAGATGCTTGACCACGAGCGAGTGGATTGAATTTGGTGTGTTTTGTTTGGGTTTGTTGTTCCCCCCCCCCCACCTTCTTTGGTAAGGACCGAAGAGAGCCATGTGCCTGATTATAGCAGCCTGTGTCTCCGGATAAAAAAAGACAGGGCTAGAGATCCTACAGCTGGCTGGTTCCTGTGGATTATTTGGGTAGGACGGGCAGAAGAGGCTACGCTTGATCACAGAGAGTCTGTACACCTCGCAGATGGTGTTTTGAAACAGTATCTGCCAGTTTGCTGCAACCACAGTTGCATGTAGGTATTGCCAGTTGTTGGAAGAATGTTTTCCTTTTAGGATTTTTTTGTACGCGGTCGTACCCTACTGCTGGTATGTTTGCTGATCCTCTGCTTGTAACTAGAAAGTGGGCTCTGTTTGCTCAAAGCGCAAGGCTAAGAGGATTTGTATGGTGGAAATATGGGCAAATTAATTTGCATAGATAACAACTGAGGACTATGAAAGGTCAATTTAACCCTTTAAACGTCAAATTTGATTTGCATGCATTGCCTTCCTGGGAATGCGGTCTTCATTAGAAATACCATGGTCATTCATTAATTTGGAAAAACTGTGCATTCTGCACAATTTGAATGCACTGACGTTTCCCTTATATGTGTATGAAACTCGCCTTCTCGTGCCGTTTACTATTTCCGTGTTTTATTAAGATATTTAAATGTACCAAAAAGACACAATCTTACCAGTTTTGATCCTTGTGTGCATTGTTTGGGGCTGTTGGCAAACAGTGTTGGAATGCCCAGAGTGGAGGTTTTTGAAAAACCTATTAAGCCTTTGGCATTTAAATTACTTAATCTACCTGCTGGTTAAAATTTCATGCATCTTTAATCAAAATGGCACGCGCCACACTCGAGTACGTATACCCTTATCAATACTCGTTAAGCTTTACCATTAAATAAATCTTTAATTTCCAGCATTCTCTTGAAGCGGTAGCAAGCAAGAAGTGTGTTTTAATGTCAGCTCGGAGTGTTAGAAAACCTTGCACTTGGATACAGAGAATACACTAACAGCTGTGACTGGGAGCATGTGCCAGAATGGAGATACTTGAACAGATCTGACACTTGGCTATTTTTGACACCCATCTGCACTTTTTTACTCTCCTCTAGGATGAACTGCCTCTCAATCTGTTCACAGCATATTTTAGCCCTTTAATATTGTGGTGTTGGGTTTTTTTCAAATGGGCATTATTAGCCATCTGGGGCAGATTTTGTATTTTTAAAAGTAAGCACATTATGTACAGGAGATTAAAAGGATGTGTATTTTTATGTAATCTGATATTATGTCGGTGCCTTTTGTGTATGTGTGAAGTCTTGGTTTCAGAAGCCATCCCTTCAGTAATTCTGACATCTGAAAATCCTCCTCCTTTCGGGGAAAGGACAGGAAGTAATAAAGGCGGGTTCTGGTTTATGTGTAGCGATAACACTTTTACACAAAATAAATTTGCCCTTCAAAGACGGGCTGCTCATACTGTTCCGAGTTGTGACTCGCCGCTCACCTCCTGCCTTCCCTGCCAGGGCAAAGCGGCAGCAGCAGCAGCAGCGGGGCTTGCTAATGAAACGCTGTAAAAGCAGTTCAGATCTCTGCTAAGGCACGGCTGCAGCTCCTGAGGAAAGTCTCTGGGAAGGCAGTCCCGTTAACATGCAGCTCGCAGTAACCGAGTTAACCATTTTGTCATTCCACCTACTGAACTCTAGGAAGTGCCTGCTTATCTCTAAATAATTGATGCTGGAGGAAGAGCGTGTTCAAATCTAACACCGTGCACCGGGTTGGCTGGTTACGGCGAACGTGTTTCGCTTTGGTTTGGTTTTGTTTTAAGAACTGTTTATCCCAGACTTTATTTATGAAACATTACAAATCTATCAGTCGTTTTATAGTACTTTCAAAGAACAGATGTTGGCCTACAAAATGCTTTATTATTGCCCATGGCAGTATTCAGCATGGTTTCCTTAAAAGGACAATCAGTGATCACAGTCATTGTAGCCCAGAAATAATGCTGCTCTTTCAGAAGATGGCCTGGTATTAGGTCAGACCACCCTTTCTTTACTTCTGCTCTCCAGATGTGGCTGCAACTACTTTTTTTTTTTTTTAAGTTCATGTTTCAAAAAAAAAAAAATGGGTTTGTTTTCAAAATCTGGTTTTACTTAAGATATCTCCATCCTGGAGTGCATTTCATAAATTGCCCACATATTTTTCTTAGCAGAGAACTTAACTGGCTGTAATTTTTAACACATGGCCACATCATGTGATATTTTCAAAACATTTGCACATAGCTTTAAGAAGGTCCCAGCAGAAATGATCCATCATCTCACAGCCAGCCCGTTTCTTAACAGCATATCTGCATTTTCCATTTAGCAGAGCTATATATTATTAGCTTACATTTTGGGTAGTAAAACAGTGCATTGCTGATTGTAAAACATGGACTTTATTATCTGCTGAAAATTGATTTGGCATTTATAGCCACTGTGTACTAGACTGGCTTTCTGGTTTTAACATTAGTGCTTGCAAGTGATGATTTGTTTAAAGAACAGAAACAAAATTGCCATGGACATAACTGTTAGTGTCCTAGTAACTGAACATTTGGATTATCCACCTGTTTTTTAAATACATGCGTCTAAATGCCATTATACAGCAAAAGTCTCCTAACAGTCCATTAACCGACTTGGTCTGTTTTAAGTTGCAGTTGCTATGCTGTTGTATTAGGACAGTTCTGGGTCTTGCAAAACAAGTTTTCTGCCAACCGGGGAAAATGTGTCTGGAAGTGCTTAAGCCTGAGTGTTAACCTTCCATCATTACCCCAGTCATCCTACATAATGACTTTATCTTCTTCAGGATTCGGATAGGAGCGAAAAGCTTTCTCCCTAAGAGGACCGCAGGTCACTAGGTTCTTCAGATACATATCGTAGAGTTTGGGAGAGGAGGGGTAATGACTTGCTTTTCAAAGTATTAAAGTTTCTTCTTCCTTTATGGTAGTAATAAATTCCAAAGTCTGCGCGACATTATTGCTCTTACTTTTCAGCCCGTGGGGCTGTGAGTGGCATCTTGCAACACGTGCATGGAAAGTAACCATGGGATGCAGATCATGCTGCAGAAATAGCTGTTTATATATATATATATTTTTTTTTAAGCATGTTCCCAAACACTTTTCCTGTGAAGATTTAGTGCCTTTCAACTCAGACCCTTAGCTGGAGATAAACAAACAAATCAGTTTCTCAGGAATGGTACTTCCTTGGTGTGCTTAGGGTGTTTAGCACTGATCATGATTTGAAGGTTTTGGACTCCACACGTGTATTTTGAGTGATGATCACCACAGCTTGGAAATCAATATGATCTGTCTATGTGCAATTTGAAAAAAAAAAAAAAAAAAGACTTGAATACCAATTTTGGGTAAAATAAATTCTAAATTGATGTGATGTGCCGATTTGAAAAGTCTGAATAGAGAAGTTGATACATCTAAGAGGAGAAGAAGACATGAAATCCAGTCCTTTTAAGAACCTGTACCACTTTTCTGGGTGTTTTTTTTTTGCTGCATTGCATCCTTTTTTCTTCCAACTGTGTACATCAGGGATAACTCTACAAAAAAATCATCTGAAGCTTCATCTCTTTCTACCAGGTCAGAGACTAAAGCTAAGTGCACAAGACGGCTTCTGTGCTCGAAGCAGTAGCTGCCTTCCAAATCCAAAATTCTCATTCCAGGTGCATCGCTGTTACAGCTTTAAAGTTTCCCAAGCGCGTCGAGCTGCATCCCTGCATGCCAAGACCTATCTCGGTATCGACAGGGTTAAGCGGACCGGTGCTGACTTCACACCTGTGGCTTTTCAGAACGGAGGCGTTTCTGCGACCGGGGTGGTGGGGGCGGTTGGATCTGGCAGGTGAATCTCGGAGGATTCGCCCAACGCGCGTATTTAGAAATGTCGGCCTCTTCGCGAGCGCGGGCGTACTTTTTGTTCCCAGAAACGTGCCTGGTGTAAAGCGGGAGCACAGAGCCAGGGATACTGGGGCAAGTAGAGAGTAAATGGGGAAACCCGTCGGGCACAGCAAGCGCTTGGGTTTCTACTTGCACGCCGGCGGTGTCTAGCCATACTGGCTGCTTGGCAAGGCTGATTTCACTCGATATCCCGCTATGCTAACTCCACAGTCACGCAGTTCATCTGCGAAGCTGGTGAAGCCCTTGCCGTGCTGTACCATTGCTATCTATATTCACTGGCGCAACCCTCCAGGAGCTCAGCCGTCTCTCCAGGACGTTGCATTTTTGCCATGTACATCTGTTCTTTCTGCCTCTTGTACGCCAGAGTCACCAGACGAAGAGCAGGACCGGTGCAGGAGCCGCTTCTTCTACCTTGCTGCTGTTGATCTTGGTCTCTCCTGAGCTTCTTTCCGGCTCAGTCCTTGGCCAGGACAAGAGTAATGGAGATGACTCCCATCTGGACTAAGCCGCTGCCGAGTGGTAGCTTTCCCCACCCACCGAGGGAATACGGTACGGACCTGAGCTTGAGCAAGCAGAAGGAGGATTTGAATTCGTGTCTTTCACTCCCAGAGTGAGGCTTCCACCCAAAAGGCTTGAATAAAATCAAAGCTCACCTCTTCCGTCTTGCCTAGCTGTGTCTTACACAAACCAGTTCTACTTGCCAATCTTCTGGAGGTGAGGATATGGACATCTTTTCTGGAGGAGGGAGTAGTGCTGTGGATCCTGTGTCTCCAAGTTACTAAGAATCTTGAAAGGCAGGAGTAAAGCATCCTGTCTCCAGTATTGCCCTGTGGTGAGCTGTAGGCAGTTGCTAGTTAAATATAACTAATTTTATATCATCCTTTCTGTCATGAGATGTCTACAGCTACCTAATGGGAGGGTGTAGAGAAGATGGATGGAGCCAAGCTCTTCGGAGAGGTGCAAAGTGATAGGATGAGGGGCAACAGGAACAAGGAATGGACCCAAGTAGATACAAGGAGAAAATTCTTAAGTGTAAGGATGGTCAGACATTATGTCTGATGGTCAGGTCACTCGTGTCTCCGTTATTGGAGACATGAAAAAGCCCTGTTGGACAAACCCCTGACAACCTGATCTAACTGCACACGCTTTGGGGCTTGGACTAGCTGATCTCCTGAGGTCCCTTCAGCCTGTACGATGATTCTTTGTTCCTGCTGGGTCCGTTAGCTGTTTCCGATACCCAGTCCAAGGTACCTTCCACCTGTGCACGGCATGGGAGAGCACAGCAGTCCATGGCACTGGCTTTTGTGTTGTGTTTCAGGGGGAAATTTCAGCACATTTAACTTCTGGCCACCTAAAGTTAATTATTCATTGAACCTGATCTGGAACTGTTACTTGATCTGTAACTTCCAGAATGAACTTTGCCTTTGCGTGTCGGTAGAGGAGCAGAATTGTCAGGCTCAGTACTGACTGAAAGGGCTGCACCTCCTTCCCATGGTAGGTCATGGAGCTCTGCTTCCACATACTAAAGCTGAATTTATTTCTCTGTGCTGATGGGTGGTTGGGGTTTTTTTTAAATTTTATTTATTTATTTATTTATTAAACTCGTAATTTCTTCTTTACTGCCAGTTATAGGCGGAGTATGGAGAAATAGCCTCCTTGTGAGCATTAATTGCAGAAGAACGTGAGACAAATTGCTGGAGACCTTTAGATTTAAGAGGAGCCGCTTCAGCTGGAGATACACTGACCTCTTGGTTTTGTTGCTGTGCTGCAGCACGCCACCTGGTAGTAATGTTCTTGCAGCTGGTTTTGGGCTGTAGTGTCAAAAGAGACACTGAACCGATCCAACTTCTAAAAATCTCCTGCCCAAATTCCTAAGGCATGAAGCTACAGCCTTACTTGAGCTTTTCCATGATATTGCATAATTAGTTGTGCATTTATTGCTGCTTCTTAAAAATAAGCCCAACTTCATTTTCTTGCTCTTGGGATCTGGCAATCTTGTGAAACTTTCATGAAGAGTAACTACCTGGTAGGATCCACACATCTGAATTAACTTAAATTGTCCAGCTAGCTATTTCAGTATTAATGTGGCTATGTGTTCTGGAACAGTGCCTGCAACAGAAGCGTGCTTGTAAAGGGGTACAAAGTAGAAGTCAAAGGTGGCAGGAAAACTTCCTGAAGTTCGAGAGGAGGTACCATCAAGCAGTGGACTCAATTTTTAAGAGTACCACTCCTATGGGTCCCATTCATTATGGACATCGCTCTACAAGTGTTGTAGAACAAGCTCTGTGGCATTCTTGCATATTGGCAGTACCAAGCTGACAAAGACCGAAAGAAGTGTGGAAATAGAAGAGCAAAAGGAACCCGTATTGATCCCGTCTTGGAGGAGAGGCTGAGGAGTAAGGAAGAAAAATGTATTTTGGTAATCCTTCAAGCATACTGCAAGTTTGTGCAGAGCTGGTGTAGAATCAGGCCTATATCCTTCTTGGTTAAAAAAAGGGGGTTGCTGTAATGAATTGAGATTTGAGGAACCGGGATTTGCATATTCTTAACTGCTCTTCCAGCGAGATTTGAAATGATGATTCAAGAAGCAGGACTATGTTTTACCTTTCGAAGTCCATTGCCCTTTCCAGCTTACTGATACGTTTTTTCTCCTTTGGGGGTTAATGCACTATTCTGTCTTCTATAAATCATTCAGAAATCATCTCTAAAATTTAGCTTTGTACCTTTTCAGTTCTAATGCTTTATTGGAATTTTCTTTATGTGCTTATAAACCACTTCTCTGAGCCTTGGGAGCGCTCCTGTGCATCTCCGGTCCAGATTCTTGTAGTCTCCCCTTCCTCTCTGATTCTTCAAGCAATTTTTTCTGTTTTATTCTGCTCCTGTGTTGAAACCACATCCTGCTAAAGGAGTAATCTCCTGGTTTAGTGATACAGGGCTTTTCCCCTTCCTTCTTTCACATCTCTCCTTAATATGTGTTCTGTGAGTCATGCAAACACACATGACTCAAATAGTCTTCCTGCCGCAAGATTACAGTTTGGAAAATGTGTGCACTTGGATTGTATGAAAATACAGCCATAATTTGATTTCTAAACTCTGCTTTCCAAATATATTATGGCAGCCCTTTTCAGCTTAAGGCAGCAAGCATGTGTACATAGCCTTGAATTTTCATTGTAGCTGTTTTATAATCCAGATGAACGCCATCTCCATAGACTTTCCTATATGTGAATCCCCCGTATCATTCCTTGAATTTTTCTTTTTTTTTGAAGGATTTTGCGCCTTGCAGAATACCAGCCAGCCACTTCATTCGTGGTTAGCAAATACAAATTAACATTTATTGTTTTAATTTTATTTTTCCAGTCCATTTCACCACGTAATTGTTGATTGCATAATTATATCTGCTAGCTTTGCATGCACTTATTTGTATTCTGGTTAGGAGAAAGTTTGCTAACTGAAGTTTAGAAGAGGTCATTTTCTGTGGACAGTCGTACGGTTTCTTTTGGCTACTTTCTTTGCTTGGAACTGTGCTAGGTACATTATTTTTGACTTGGAAACTATAAGCACTACAATGTACAAAAGCGATCTTTAAAAAACCAGGGATGCGATAACCTTGTTCTTTTCGAGAAATAATCAGGGTTTTTGTCAGTTTTGAAAGTACACACCAAGAAATACTGAGTGAACCATAAGGACATGGAGAGTTACTAACACAGTAAAGAAAGCTCAAAGATGCTCATTAAAGCAGCCTTGGTTATGTCTGTAAAAGAAAGGGTATAATTAGCTGTCCAGTGAGGTCAGATGGCACTGTCATTGTATACCTTTGAAAGTCATCAGTTTTCTTCTCAGAAACTGGTTTGAAACAGAGTTCACTGTGTCTTTGGACTTGGTGGTTTTAGGTTTCATTTCTCCACTGGCAGAGGGAGGGCAGTGATAAAACTCAGTTTCTGGGAACTGAAGTGGTCCACATTTGTTGAGTTCATCCTTCCAGATGATGCGCTCCAGCATCTTTTCACTGTAGGCTTCTGAAAGAAAAAGGGCTTCTGTTGATCTCATTCATATTAGATCTTGGAAGTAATTTAGATTACTTTATTAAGGTCACTATTTGATTATTTTACACTGAGATCACCATTTGACTGCATTGCGTCTTCAGAAACAAAGGCAGGGTCCTTTTGCAATTTTTAAAGGGGATCTGTACCATAATGAGTGTATATTTTTATTTTCCTGAATTCCTAATGGTCAATGTGGGCACTTCATTTTCCCCTTGGAAAGGGAGGAGAAGCAAGACGGTGGCCTTTCTGGGAACTTGTCTCTCTTGTTGGATCTGTGCATGAAACTTTCATTGAGAGCTTGGTATGAAAGCAGAGTCTTCAGAGCGTGGGTATCAGGTTCTCTGCTGTCTGAGGGAGAGCCAGCCCGTGTTGCAGTCTTTCTTTGCCCTCTTCAGATGCCTCTGCGTAGGCAGAACCATGTCTCATGGAACAAAGGCTGGACTTGCACGGTTGCTTCTCAGGACAACTGACCAGCCAGGCTTCTTCCTCTGATGTGTCCATTGGTAGAGTAGTAATTTCCAAATTCTTTCATTTTGAGGAAGTAAAGCCAATGGTATTTCATCTTCAGAGACTGGCAGAAACAGAATTATTGAGTTTATGCTTTCTTAAAGCTTCTGCTGCTTTGGTTTGAACCATTCTTGAGAGTCTGTAAAAGCTCCAAAGATAAAAATACTACCTACATTTCAGGTATCGACCAGCATCCCTCTGTAGAGCCACAAGAGAAATGAGACACTCTTTCCTTGGTTAACTTCTATATTCTTTCAGAAGGAGCTTCGTGGGTGCTGCTGAATAACTTGAAGGAATACAGAAAAGCAGACTGCCTTGATTTCATCCTGACAAATACGACAAATATGATGGCACGATTTTGTCTGGGGCATTGGTTCAAGACAGTCTTGAAAGAATGAGTGTCTATTACTTGATCACCGGGAACTCTTAATGGTTTTGTCAGAAGTGTTTTTCTTTTTGGAGGCTGTAAGTGTCTCTGCTGTCTTGCCACACCAGATATAGAATAGATGCCTTGATGAATTACCCAATGGGGATTCTGCTGCAGAAATTCATGCTAAATCAAAATCAAAGCATTTTTTTTCTTTTTTTTGGGTCTCTTTTGGTCATTACAGTAAAGCTACTGGTTTTTAAATATGTTTGCTTGCAACTCTGGGATATGCACACATTGCTGCATGCAATTGCTAGGGTTTGGAGGAATTTTTGCCGCAAAATAATATGATGATGCAGATGTTGTGATACTGTTTTTTAGAATAGTTGATTGTAGGTCTGATGGTGAAAGATGATCAGTAGCTAGCATATATCATCATCTTCTGATCCAAACAGGTTCCTTTGGGAGTCAGCTGTACTGTTTCAGTATGTCGTAATTAAATTGAGTGCTGTTTAGGTGTCAGAAATTACTTTATAATGCAGGATAATGGACTTAAATAGACTTATTTGCACAATGCAAATCATAATCTAGCAAATTACCCTTAAAGTCTATATATTAAGAAACAAAACAAGCCCCCCAATATTCAGTAGGAAGAGAAAAAGGAAAAAAATTGGGTCTGATTTCAGACTCAGTCCCTAAGACATCCCTAAGACTCCCTTAGAGTCTATCTAGACTTAATAAATGCTAGAATAATGCCTGTTATTTGTGAATAACAGTTGTAAAGTGCTTTGTTTGAGAGAAAAAAGTAATTAATTTTAGTTAGGACTGGGGGGGCAGGAGGGGTGGCACAGGGAGGGGGAAGGAGGGAATCCTTGCCAACCAGACTTTTAATATTTGGGAAAAATCCTTCTTACACATGCAACAGATAACTCGCGTCACTAGCTCTTGTGAGCTTTTGAGCAATGTTAATTCCCAGAGTTTGTGTGAGTTGTGAATACTCACCATCTTGCAGAATTAGACTGTATTTCTGAGACGGCTAATGTTGTTAGGAGAAGAATAGATTTACATGCATAGTGAGAGCTGTTTGTAAATCAGCAGGTGGTTTCTAAAATACAAGAAATTAGCAAAATGTTTACTGATGTGATTTCTTTCTGAAAAACAAACGTGTTTAAAAACACTTGAACGTTACAGCTTCGAATGCAAAAAGCTGATTGGCTTTTCTTCAGCCATCTCAGGTCTGTCTGTCTTGTGGTTTGAATGCACAGACTCTTCCTTTTCAGTCTTGAGGACCTCATTTTATCTTTGAAGGGCCCAGTAGGAGGAAAAAAAAAGAGAATAACAAAAATTTCTTGCAAACTGTATATTTCAACGGGAGGCATATTTCTGTCAATAGATAGGAACAAATCCGGTGATACCAGAACATCTATGTTTTAGTCTTGTATACGTATGTGCATACTTTCATACGGAATACTAGATTGCATTTCTCTTTAGTCGTATAAAACCTGCTAGGGACTGAACTTATTAATGATGCAAAACAGTATTAAAAGGCTGCACTTCTCTAGAATCAGACATACAGGTCCAAGTAATTCTTTAATCATAAAAGTCAAAGAATGTTATATCTCCAATTAAAAAAAAAGCAACAAAACAGAATCTTGTAAAAGAATTTGCCTGTGTGCCATTTTCATACTCTGACTTAAACCCTGTCCTCTCCCCTGTACATGGCTGTTGAATTGTGTGTGTCTTCTCTGGAGAGATAAAAAAGAGGAATTCAGTTCAAAGATCTTTTTAGTCTAGTTTCCTCTGCTTTATTTGGTTATATAGAAAATTTTATCCTTCACCACTGCTCCCCAATTCTTAATTTGCCAAAAGGGCTGAGGGGCAAATTTGTGCCGTGCTACTTATACATAATTTAAAACAATTGTGCTAGCTTTAAACCCGAAGTCTTTCTTCATCTATCATTTATCTCATGATGTTATCTTTTGTACTCGGTACCCTTCAGTAAGCACAGCCTGACACGTCTTGTGGCCTTTACCTTCTGCGATAAAAAAGATTGAAAAGATGCTTGGCACCACCTGGTGAAGATGAGGCAACCCTGGAGAACTGTGCTGCAGGAGCAGGTGACTGATGCTAAGAAATGTGCCAGTCTAGGGACACAGCTGAAGGGTTGTAGTAGGGAAGGGGGAGGGGGGGAAAAAAAAAAGAGCAGGAACATTAATACATCTTCCTGAGGTTTGATGGGACATATACTGCCTACTGTTCCATCTGGTGCTTATGATAGCATGGCATATTAGCATGCTGCAAGTTCATAATGTATTCAGGGCGAGAAAACACCACTTGCATACCAATTGAGGCGTCCTCTTTCTCGGAGCTGCCTTTGAATTTCAATGATGTTTATGCCTCCTAAGCCATGACTGAACTGAGCATTTCCGCTCACCAAGGAATAACAGCAGTGGGGGACTCTGGCTTCTGTAGGTTTTCTTTCCCCTCTCTTTTTATTTCTCTTCATTTTTTTTTTTTTTTAAGTTTTATTCTTCCTGCTCCCTCCCCACAATTTGTTTTGTTCGGGGAAGCAAAAAGACGGGTTGAGGTTTTGGATTAGCCAGTTACATAGCTTCTGTTAATATTACATTAACTTCTTTTTAAGGTTGTAGTCTATTGTCTTTTCGCTTATCTCGAAATGCTTAAATGCACTTTTTATGACATTTTGATGAAATTACTCTAAAAGCAGTGTCATGAAGCATTTAAAAAATAGCACATTGCAATTCTGCTTTATATTCAGATTTCCTGTATTGCTACATTAAAGAACAAACAATACCCCGAATTCCGCATTTCATGGTAAATTATTTGAGCCCTGCCTCTTCAAAGACTTGATTTTAATTTCAAGTGTGGTACCATAATAGGATAAGTATCTGAAGTTGAGCAGGTATGTAAGGCTTTGCAGGAGTGAGGTCTTTTTATCGATCCCTTGCAGGAACTGTACTGATATGTTCGTTTTATTTCTCCCTCCCCTGTCCGCTTTGAAACTCTGCGGAGATTGACACTTGACTGGAGACAATCTCAAAACTGCACCGTAGAAACTCTCGACTGCACGTTTTGTTTCTGAACTTGTCAAAGATTGTGATCCTTTTATGGCTCAGTGCTGTGAATCGCTCTGCAGCCCTCCTTCCAGTAGGTTTTGAAAGTGTGAAGTTTACGTACAGGGGAGGGTATTTGATGTGGGATTTTCAAATGTCGGGAGTAATACATGAGTATTTGTCACATTTGCCTTTGTTGGTGACTCTGCTTCTAAACTGCTTCACGTGTTTGCAAAGTCCTACCCCGAGAAGGAGACTATTCTTGCTGCTTGAAGGGGGAAGATTATTAAAAACAGTTTCTCTAGTACAGACCCGCTTAATGAATGCATTTAGTATCTAGTCCTCTACCTGCACAGCTGGACTCTTGCTCCTGCCCGGAACCGACTGTGGTTGGAGGCTTTAGCTTAATCTTCAATGCATATGACTGTCATGCTAATATAACTTTAATAAAAATGTACAAGGTACCACTTTGAGCTCCTTCACTCTAAATTAGTATTAATCCACTTGATTACTAGAAAAGAAAAGATCTTGCTGTAGTTCTCATCCTTTCTTTCAAATACATCCAGCCGTGACTTTAATAAATACATATTTTCAGATAGTCATTTAGCCACTCTTGCATAGATAAGAAATGAAAAATGCATTAGTCATCTTGACAAAGAATAAATTGACTTCTTTTGGTTCACTATCTGAGTATCTGTTGTCTGATGGCTTAAGAACATTCCTTGTTTATTGATAGTGCATTTAGACCTAGATATTAATGTCTTGGCTTAAATGCTAATTATTTTTTTTTCTTAATACATTCAGGAAGGCTAATGTTACTGAATAGGAATGTGGAGGAGGTAGTGTGGGTAATTCAAGCAAGTTTAGTCAGCACTTACAAGATTCTTGAAATGTTTCTTGATGTCCTACAGAACTGTTAACATCTGCACGGCTTGTGAGAAGAGCCACATTTATTACAGCTGTATGCTAGCTAGAATGCAAAAGAAAAGGGG
>VXAK01027573.1:215301-237141 GCA_013399435.1 Arenaria interpres | reverse complement strand
GGGGGGGGGTGGAATCAGAGTTAAGAATGAAGCAGCTGGCTTTCAGTGCAGAGATTTATCATTTTACTCTCATTACATACCGACAGCAAACTCTGCTTGGACTCTTTTGCATCAGCTTCTTTGAGACGGCAGGTTGGAGGCTTGGGAGTTTAGCTATCAGCAAATACAGTCGGACAAAATCCACACAGCTTAAAAGAAAACAAAGCCTTTAGATAAATAATCACAAGTGAAGTTCAGCGTTTCAAGGAATTATTCCAGTATGACATAACATGAAGCGGAGCATGTGTTCCAAGTCATCATTTGAGATGGTTTAAAAAAAAAAAAAAAGGAGGAAAAAGATTTCTTTTTAAACAATAATCAAAAAAAAAACACAAAAGAAGTGGGGGAGTAATAAATGAGAATGCTGCTGGCTCCCTGCAGAACCAAGGTCATACAGTTTGTTGTCCCCATTCTTGGCAGGGTTTGGGGTCGCTGGAGGAAAGGAAGGTACGTCCTGAGATCCCTGGCTGAATGGTGTAATAGTGCCTCGATGTGTTTGTTTCACCTCTCCCTTTCGTCCTAGAAAAGAAAGCGAGGAAAGAACAATCAGTATCAGAATTCCATTTTCTGTTTCACTCCTTTCTGTAAAAAGTCACATATATGCTTCCAGAATCAGGTTTTTTTGTGTGTCCGAGTTTGGTTGCCCCTTCACCCACTTCTTTCTCATCCATTGAGACATGTTTAAACCCAAGCAATGTCAGTATTGTAGCTATTTGCAAGTTGTCACAATCCTTGTTCGTTTGAATTGAGCTAACAGATTTTTATAGTTTTGGGTTTTTTTCATTTATCTATTTGATACGAATGAAAGTTGTTTTTTCTTTTGTTTCCCCTGGTTAATGTAGCTCGGTCTGCTTGCTCGTACCTTTTTTCCCCTGCACGTTTTAGGTGAACATATTCTGGTTTGCTCAGGTAACTTCTTTACAACATGCCCAAGCCATTCACGGTGGGAGTGCCAGGATCTGCTTCTGTGTCTCCTACTGCAACTGAGGAAGCTGCACATCTACGCTCCTGTCCTTTATTGCTCTCCTTAAATGGTGCTTCTGAATCATTTTCTAATATTTTCTTATACAGAACCTATTGCATCTTCACTTATAGTGAAAGCACAAACAGCTGCCCATTAAGAAACAGGGCCAGTAAGGACTGTCGTGATGAAGAGCATCCTCTTGTTGCAAGAACTCTTTCAAAAAGTTGGTTGAGGTATCTTTATCTACTCACATGTTTCTGCTGTTCACACTGTGATCTATAGCAGATGTCCACTCTAACCTACTATGCTTCTTATCCCTTCTATCTAACCTTGGACTTTTTGCTGTTACACTCATCGTCATTTAATTATAGCATGTGGCATCGTAAGAGCTCTAACATATAATTACTGCCTCCTCTTGTTTCCATTCTCTCTCACCAGAGCACAGGCAAAAGCAAATTTTTTAACATTTCAGTTATGAAAATGACTGCGTTTGATTCATCAGTGTTCACCACCTCGTAACTCCTGAAGCCATGCTTTTAGTTTCTGAAAGTTTATTTCCACTTAGTCTTGTGGAAACACATTTTATCTTAATTTTGTGCAGATTGTTGGCATTGAACAGAATTATGTGCAAAACGGAGTAGCTCTGTAAGTCAGCACTCATAATCACTTTTGGAAATGACCTGTTAAGTTTCGAAGAGGTCATTTATATGCACAGTTGCTGAAGCTACTTGCTCTGTTGCAATAATTATGAAAAAGATAATGGATAGGAAATCATTTGGGGACAATTATTCTTGTTAACTGTTTAGTATTTCATCCAGGTACTCCTTTCTCCCCCCTCCCCCCCTTTTTTTTTTATTTTTTCCTTTCATAATTCCAGAATTTGCTTTGGATAGTTGTTGCAGTTGAGCAGTTCTTTATTTCTTCATGTCCCAAGCAATTTAAAGCCTACCAGACAACAAAATGATGTGTTTTACATCTCCTATTCCAAGTGAAGACCATAAAGAAACATGTAAACATGTCCTCACAGGAGATGCCAGTGCAGTTACTATCTCTCTGTGCTTTTGAATTGTCTCTGCCACTGCGATTTAACTTTCTTAATATGTATGTGATGCCAGAAGGATGTTTATAAAGATCTGTGTGAGCTAGATCTGTGTGAGCTGCTCTATTATTATTTTTTTCAATTTTTGCCCCGCTTGCCATTTGGTCTTTGACTGATTATAGGTGTGAAGAAAAACTCACTTTTCGTCTGGTTCTCTGCTTTTTGGTACAAAAATTAAATGGTGTTAAATTTTGGTGGGCAAATTCACGCATCATCACGTGGTTGTAATTGTGTGAGCACGACCTGGGTTCCTAGGACTGGATCTGGTGCGCGGTTGTTGGCGTGCTGCCTGCTGCAAGTTTACTCTTTGAGTATTTCATATAAAAAACCCATCTCCAAAACAGGATTTTTTGGGGGCGGTGGGTGGGTGTGTAAGTTAAGGTTGGGTGCAGGCAGGGGGGAACATCTGACTTGTTTGGCTGGGGTAGATGGGTGATAGTAGGAGGCACTGAAGACTCTCTTCTGTTGCAGCCAGTACTTCCCAGTCTCTCTTTTGAGGAAGAAATGTTTATAGTTGAAATTTAGAGACAAAAAATTAATGTTTCATACTGTGGAAACAGTATAGTACGTACTGATGTACATACATAAGCTTTCCCTCTTGTATCACGTAGATGAGGTGAACTTTCGATGCTGGAAGGAACTTAAAGCATCTTCCTTTAACTTTCTGAGTACCATGCCATTTATTTTGAATTTTCCGCAGGGAAAGGGAGTTTTTTTCCCTGTGCGGCTGCACAATATCGGCTCCCTCTGGTGGTCAGCAGTCACCTGGAAAAATTTCCAGCGACTGTTCACCAAGGCGTGCTCCCAGCCGGGCAGTGATTCTCACCATGTACCCTTTTATCGGACACTCTGGTCCCACCTGCGACCACTGAAGGTGCACCCTGGGGCTGTTGCCACCTTATGGGAAGGGGCTGCCCTCTCAACCACCCTCTGCCCTGCTGCAGAGTTTCTTTCCCCCTGTTGAATATTCTTCCCTTTCTCGTAAAAAGGTCTCCTCTTCTGGTTAATCCACTTCTCAGTGAAGCAAAACGTGTGTATCCAAGTAGACTGAAACCCAAATCTAGGGTGTTTCCATAGCACGGAGAGAGTTAAATCTGCTTTTCATGAGATTCTTTTCACGTACAAGAAAACGTACTGTATTACCGAGGGTTAAGTGCGCCCACGTTGAACATTCAGAGTTCAAACACATCAGCCTTCTTTACTTTGTCAATATTTCTCTTGCACTTGGAGCATTGAGTGGTTTCTCTCTGGTGTCTGACTTCTTGCCCTGCAGTTTCCCCTCCCATTTAACACTCCCTTCAGTGGAGTTGAAGACTATGTCTTTCTCACAGTTTTCGAAAGCACAATGAAAAAAAGAAAATCACAGTAAGTATTTTCATATACAAAATCTAATAAGTCAAACTTGATGTGTATGTGTGTGTATCACACGCCTGACGGGTATGGGTGTGTGTGCACATGCACACATATATGCACACGTATAGAATTAAGCCACGGAAGCCGTAGTCATCCACATAGGTCAATATTAAATTGCCATGTTGGAAAAACTGGTTTAGATGGCTTGGTGAAAATGAGTTTCTGTAAATATAAACCCCTTTGTTTTTAAGTATTGGGGGGGTGGGGAGAGAATACATCCCATTTGAATCTGCTGGGCATGAAACGAAGCATGTTTTGTACAATTGTCAAGCGTGGCAATTCCGTGATACCTAAAATTGTTCTAGTAGTTTGCTTATATTTTCTGTGGTTTCTGTAATAATTGCTGATTTTCTTCAATTCAGGCTTCAGCTGTATGGGTGGCGCTCTTTTTTGTGGCGTTCTTGTTTTTGTCTGATATTTAAAATTCAAAACAAAAGGAAGCTACTTTAAAAGAAGGAAGTTTTAAGTTTTATTGTGCAAGACTAAGACTGCTGTGATGCTTTAAGGTCTAGAAACGTTGCGTGTAATTGTATGCCCTGTGAGTGGTCTCATTAGTTTACCTACAGCTGTTTTCAGTATCTATAGCTAAGCACCTATTCCTGAGTGGTTCTGGGGCTGGGGACTGACCCAGCACCTCTCCTCCTGGGTGAGCCTACCTGATTTCTGTGCCAGTGTGAATCTGTGTGAATTCACTGGTTTCAGAAGGGGGTTTAGTCTGGTTTTATATTTGTTAGCCTGGTTTTCCATTTGTTATTGTGGTTTTCCATGACATATGCAAGTTTCTTCCTTTCCCTCTTCCTTTACGTGCTTATATCACCTCGCATTAACATTTAAGTATGCATTTAATATATTAGGCCACACAACTGATTAGGAAGGAATATGCTTTTGTTTTTGCTAACGGTAACATCTGTTTTGCTTGTGAGCTTGTTTGTCAGTGAGTAATATTACCTCCTCTATGAAAGTATTTGAGGTGGAGGGTCTTAATTTCATGTGAAGATTCAGAGAGTCTCTCTCTCCCCTTCCCACCTCCCCACTGCTGCTTTCAGGTGTGATCCAGTGCCCAAAATAAAAGGCGGTCGGTGCGACACGCAGCATCCGGGAGGAGCTGCCTTGGAACTAATAATGAGTATTTTCTCACACTCTGTCTAGACAGTCAGTCATGTAAACACAAGATGTCTTTAATGGCATCATCTGATGATGTGAAATGATAGTCTGTATTTCGACGAATGCCGAAGTACTGATTAGGGTAATAAATGGCTCTACTTGAAGATTGTCAGTGTATAATACTGAGATGGGGGAAAAGCCTGGAGTTTCACTTCTCTGTCGCTGGTAGCGGCCGTAAGTAGAAGTGGCAGCACCTGGATGAGGGCTTCTGGGGAAATGGGTTTCTGGACGTATTTTTCATTGGTGGGTTAGTACCTGTCTTGGCTGGCTGGCTGGCAACCAAGGAGTTGGTATGTATGCCTGGTGACCGAGGAGCACAGGTTCTCGTGTAGGCCAGCCACGCTGCCAGAGCTCTCTGGGTGCCTCTGATTCTCACGAGGCAAAGGACCTAGACCTGTACAGGAATATTTATACCATCTGGCTTAGCAGCCCAAGGAATTAATAAATTAAAAGGTCTAACTCTTCTTTTCACCGATGATACTGGGAGTCTAGTCTGCTGATGTAGCTGTCTGCACTGGGTGGGAGAAATTAGCAGCCTTCCTCGGACCGGGGTGGTACTTGCCGTTGGGAGGGAGTCAGGCCACCCGAGCTTTCTGTCTGTAGGGGCAAGGTCTCACTCCCCAGGCACACACGTTGGACCCAGCAGGACTGGCTGGCTTTTCATCGTTTGAAATACCACAGGGAGGAACTGGGTTCTTGATCCCACGGGGTGAGGAGCAGTCTGGCCCAGACTGGCCAACTCCACTCCACACCTTAGAGGATCTGGACTTGTCCGTGACGATTCCACAGTTTAAAAACAAGCAAAGCCCGGATGTATAGCCATTACCTTCTCGGTAATCCCTATGTCGTCTTTTCAGATGTATAACCGTGGAAAATATCACCTCCTACACCCATGTTTGATTCATATTGAGCCTAAAGGACTTCTGACATATTTTATAAATATAAGCAGTGCCTTTTAAAAGTGCAGCCATAATAACTTTTTTGCTGGCAGAGTAATTTAATACCTAAAGTTGCTCTGAATCTAAATAAGTTATTTTAGATTATTTTATCTAGTCTATATTGGCGACTTCAGTTCTAATTAAATCTAATGGAATACTGGTATCAGTATTCTCTTAGGACTTTTCTAAAAGTACAGCTATGCTTTACATCATGTAAGCGCATTAAAGTTAAAGGAGTTCATATTTATTTTGCTTCAGACTTTTAGCTGCGTGTGAGAAACTATTTACTGTTTATTTAGGGCCATACACAATTTCGATTGAAAACATAAATATGCTTCTGGAGAGCAAGTTTGGAAATTTTAATGGCATTGGGAGAGAAAATGTTCTTACCTCTGGTGGGAAGAAGGTGTGTTCGTAAGAGCACACAAACAATACCAATCTGATGCTGATGGCATTTGGTTTTCTTGGGTATCAGTCTAGTTCCATCTGTAGTTTATCAAGTAACAGGCGATCCTGAGAAGGGTATGTCTTCCAGAGAAGATGGTAGAAAAAATGCGTAAATTACTGGTTGGGGGAGCCTTTGGGAAGCCATGTCCAAAGACGCCCCAGTGGTTTCCTCTCTAACTATAGGAGAAGCAAAGGGAATGATTGCTAATGCGGAGGGGTTGTCACCTCCACAGCTTGTAGAGGAGGCCAGGGAGTGGGTTTGGACACTGGTTGTTCTGATTGTTTTTCAGTTCTTCATGCTGGAGGCAGTGGGCACCTCTTCCTCACTTCACTTGGGCCTCCACGTTCAATGAGCTGGTTTTGGAATAGCAGTAATAGTTCCTGTGACATGAAAGAAAACCACTCATACCACACAGTTCTTAGCTTATGAACAAAATGAAGTAGAAAAGATCCAGGAAACAAGGTAAACAGGAAAACAGTATTTCAGTAATGATTGTGGGACCATTTGCTTATTGACTGCCCTAGTTATGCATACATAGAGGCATTTTCATGGTGCTTGGTGGGATATTTTGAATAACCCACATTGTCTTCACCTTCGTTACCAACTGGTGTGTATTCAGCCCTGACAAGGGAACTTGTAGAATTTATTTTCTGGGGTCTTATGGAAACCTGGAACAGTTGCCCTTATTTTGCTTGTCTATTCTTGCTAAAGTATTTCATAAACAGTTATGGTGGTAGTAGATCTAGATCTAGAATGTATTCTTCATCCCTGCGTTGCGTTGTATGTTCAAGCGTTTTTACATGGTAAAATTTGAAAAGCCAGGAAGGGGGAAAGAGAAAAGAGGCGTTTAAAGAAAGAAGGTGCAGTTCTGACAGGAGTCAGTTTTTAATTATTAAATAACTGAAAGTGAATTTATGATAGTTTTGAAACTGTCAAAACATGTCAGATTGTTAAATGAGAGGGAAAAGATTATTTTTCTATTTTTTCCCCCTCTTTTTAAAAGAAATTATGTGGTAAGACAAGTTTATTTCCTTCAGGAGAAAAATCATATGGCCAAGCCAAGCCATAACGTTTTTTTCTCACCTCTGATACTGAACTCAGGCATTGCTTATTTTATAATACGTGTAACTATCTGGCCTTCAGCTGCTAAGCCATGAGCATGGGGCACGTTTTTTTGCCAGCCAGCCCCTCTCACCCTAGAGAACTGAGATGAAAGAGAGTGTTTCTGATTTTTCAGTTGGTTGGCATGATGGTAGGACCAGTCAAGGTACTACCATTGTGGATGAAGAACGTGACCCAAAAGGTTGTCTGTCATTCAGCCTGTTTGCTTGACCCACAAGCTCTTCCTACCAAAACCAGGAAACGGTAGCACAATAATCCCTTTCAGCTTTTGGGAGACAGAGTGGAGATTGAATTATTCTCGAGGCTTTTTTTAGCACGTCTGAAGAAAGCGCTGATAACCTAGCCTGAGATAACTTCAGTGAACTCCCAGGATGCAGAATTTCTTCTAGCCCCCGCATATTAAATGAGAAGAAATGGGTAAACTGAGCGTGCTTTCATTTATTCTCAAGAGTAGCTGGTGATATGAAACATTCAACTAGCTGAGCAGAGGAGAACCAAGATAAGACTGCCGCAAAGTTGCGATACTGCTCTTGCAAAAGGGTCATCTTCAGCATGTGAGCTTCATACCCGACGTGCTAAAAAGGCAATGAAATGTTAGGTCGTCTTGAAAACTTTGCTGTGCACATCCATCACCCGCCCCACATGCATTCTCATTCCTGCTGGGTAAAGCTTGCAGGGGTAACGTTTTAAGGCAAAAGACGGAGTCTGAGTGTCTGAGCTGTTTTCTGATACTGCCCATCCGCAAATCACCTAGGGAGTAAAAGTTCTCCGCTGGGGAACTGGAAACCTGGTGATGTTTTCTTTCTAGGCCAATAAGGTGACTGCATCTGGTGCTGACAGAAAGTTGTGTCTATATCGTCCTTGTCTGAGATCGGTTGTTTATAGCACAAAAGCATCCAGTGTGTTTAGGTCCTTGTTTATTCATTAAGGGAAAGTCAAAAGGGGCCAAAAGACGAATGGAAGAAAGACTGGACCAGTCTCAAGCTAGTCCCAGGCATGCTTGGCTGGGAGAGGGTCTGCAGTGGTGGTGTCCAAATAGCACGTTTTATGGCTGCATCATAGAAATTCCAGCTTTTCCCAGGTGTGCAGTGCATGGGGTGGGTAGGCTTTACCATATACATCAGGCTTATACCATGCATTCTTGAACACATCCTTTCCAACCAAGGCAGATGCCTTGTAATATTGTCCTGCTCTGCGGAGTGGCAGGTCTGAGAGCCAGGAGTTGTGGGTCTCCACAAACACTGCCTTGTAACGGTGCCACGTGGCCAAATCTGAAGGAGGGGATCACAGAATGATATGGGGTTGGAAGGGACCTCTGGAGAACATCTAGTCCAACCCTCCAAGGTTCTTTCCCTGGGTTCAACCCCAGGGAAGGTTCTTTACTGACTGTAGCATGAGAGCATTATGGATGGAAGATCTACGTAATTTGTCCTCTTAGGTGGACTTTTGGGTTTCTGTCTCCCAGTTCGTTACTATTGTGACTCGCAACCTGTAGTTACCTGCCTGCAAATTCTATGCTATCCCTCTGAAAATAATCAAAATTAGTCCAATGCCATCTAGGTAGCCATCATCAGCATTACATCCTGCAGATTTAGGTCTCAATTCATATCGTTTGGGTGGTGGGGGGCGGGTTCTAATCCCGTAGGATCATATGCAGGGTTTTTACCTTCTGTGAGTTTAAAGGAAACAAGACAATGGGCTCCTTTAATTTGGCAGTTTTTGTTTTTATTTTTAACGTGTTGGCACAGAAGTAGTAAGCACTGTACAATCAATATAGAGCATCTTTTAAGAATCTTTCATGCCTGGATATACATCTGGAACTGTTTGCACTAACTAAAAGTAAAATAAATGCCACAGCGTATTATACCATACTTTTTTTCATTTAAAAAAGGAAATTGAAAACACACCACTCCTAGAAATGCTTGACATTGAATTGGCTATTGAAATGGTATCAGTAAAGTATTTATATATTCCATATTTTGTTCCATACATCAGCTTTCCTTGATGCGTTAGACTTGGAAGGGTGCCACGTGAGCTGAAATGTTGCCATATATGAAAGACCGCCTTGTTTTAAAAATGGACTAAATCTTTTAGGATGCAGGAAGTAAATCAGTTTGAATACGTGCACATCTCTCTTTGCCCCTGCTCCTGCATATTTTACTTTGTCTCTTCCCTTTTTGTCTTCAGAAGCTGGCTATGCTTACAGTACATATCAGTGTTCACCTAACAGCTAAATATAGTGATAAAAAGGAAAAATACCATAAAAACTGAATGAACGACAAGAACGGTATAGTTTC
This sequence comes from Arenaria interpres, assembly GCA_013399435.1. Taxonomy (NCBI): domain Eukaryota; kingdom Metazoa; phylum Chordata; class Aves; order Charadriiformes; family Scolopacidae; genus Arenaria; species Arenaria interpres. The sequence continues at coordinate 227,657 of VXAK01027573.1, read as the reverse complement.
ATGAACCAAGAAATCCACAGAAGAAATATCATAATTTAAAGTTGGTTTTACAACATTCTTTAATTCAAAATGGAGAAAATACTTCTGTGGTAAAATCACAGTTCTTCACTCTGTGCCGTAAAAGAGATTCAAGAATGTATATTTCAAAATGTTAGGGTTGGTTTTTTTTTTTTTAAATCATAAATATAATCTAAAGCAAATGCAATAGATCTCTGCATACTTGAAACATGTTTTCTGAATTTATTCGAAGTCTCTCACTGCACCAGAGGGTTGTGTGTATGGATTAGGACTAGACCATTATTTCACCATCTATCTCCATCCTGAATTGATTGCAGTGAACACTGCAGAATGAATTGCAGATGTCTCCTTTTCCCTCCGGTTTGGAGGACCTCTGGTTTCAGCCCCATTTGATCCGAACTGGGCTAAGGAGTGCAAATCTGTCACACTGTTTAGAGGGATTTGGTGGAAGAAAACTTTGCACCTGAAAGAAGTCACTCTCAGTATCTCAAATATCTCTCAAAGATACACAGGCGGCGTTCTGAAATGTGGGATGCTGCAGGATGCTGCCTGTGTGAAACGTTCTGTCCTTACTAATTCAGGATTATTATTTGAAATATCAGAGTCCAACAGAAAAAAAAAAAAAGAAAAAAAGAACCAGCTTTGCAGATGAGTTTGGTTTGACACAAAAGCATAGAAATTAAGCAATTTTTAACATGGTTTTCCTTAAAGTTCTTCCAAGCTTCAGGCAAAGTCCAATGTATATGCTCCTGTGTTGTAAAACTGGAGCAAATGTACATGACATCTTACACAGGCAGGATTTGACATGTAAAAACCAGTTTTTCTTCTTGAGGGATTCTTTCTTCCTGTCCCAGACCCCCATCACCTCTGAATGAATGGAGAGCAGAATATCCACAGAGAGTTTGTATGAAAAATGTCTAGACATAAAAGCCCTCATGGAGTAACATGGTAACTTGGCTTGGGGGAAACTTGGATTCTGAATGCGATTTACATACGATGCTGTCTTTAGCTTTCATATCATCAGACTGCTTTTTCACCAATTTGTAAGTAAAAAGTGTTTGTTGTGAGTTAGTTGTGTTGGTTTGTTTTTTTTTTTTAAATTAAAAAAAAAATAAGATTTGTTGAAGCTGAAGTTCTAGGATAACTATGAGACACTACAGGCTGTAGCAGTTCAGGTCACAAGAATTGGTAATGCTTTTATCAGCGGTGGCTGCTTTGTCCTCCATCACCACTCCATCCCCTGAGACATCTTCCTCTTAAACACAGAGCTTCTGGGGCTGTGGGTGGTGGGACAGAGGTGGGTTCAGAGCTGATGTGGGCAGGTCCTCCCAGCTCCATAGCTGCCTCGGGCATCAGGGAATCACCTGTAGAGTGCAGGAATAGGTAAACAGTAGCAGTAAAGAGCAGAATGGCTCCCGCAGGAGTTTTGCTGTTAAAGAGGGTGGGAAAGTGGAACATTATAAATGCTGCAATGGAGGAGGGGGTTCTCCTGGGTGGTGGTGTCCTCCAAGCACGTGGAAGAGCTTTGGATTTTTCATTGTACTTCTTCAAAAGCCCTTCCCCCCCCGCCACACGCACCCTCCCGAGGAGAGTCTCTGCTCTGACAAGATAATCTTGTACCCTGGTTAGAAGTGTTTTGAGCCGTGCTCGAGAGGAGCCTTGTATCTCCTTACAGAAGACAGGGCTAGGGAACTTACAGACAACCAGAGATAAATCTGTCTGCCTGCGATCATGCAGTAGCAGAGCGGGGTTCAGGGCTTTGCAAGGGGGAGAGAGAGGTTAAGCAAAGGTAAGTGGCCTGCAGAGGCTTTTTTTTTTTACCCCCAAGAGCTCCAAAGGAAGATAATTGGGGAAATCAAGCCTAACGTCGTCAGATTTATATGAGAAGTGCAGGGGTCTGTAGATAATTTCAGTCATCTTTCAAGGGAGTAAAAACCAGTTGGATCGCGGTAGAATGGCAATCTGAAATTGGGAGGGCGAAACCAACACACTTATTTCCCACGACCGCGTTCAATTTAAGTAACAAAACATTGCCAGGTTTTTGGGGAAAGCCTCCCCCCTCCAATCTGAGCGCGTTTCTGTTCAGGCCTGAGCTCTGAAAGGCGGCGAAGGAGGGGAGCGGGAGCTGGGGATGGCTTTTTACTTATCACCAGCTGAATTGGAGGATACAGGCTGTGCCTGCTCGCTGCGAGCAGCAGACTGTTAGAGGAGTTCGATTTCTCTCACTCCTTCCACCCACCTCCATCTCCTCTGTGCCTGTGTCTGCGCTCCCACATGCTTCAAATCTGTGTACCTGGACTGCCTTCCTTAACAGTTCAATGTGAGTGTTAGCAGAATGAAAACCAGATGGACCAGCAGTTCCCACTGTTATCTCCCCACCAGCTCTGGCAAGCCTCCCTTTCTCTCTCCTTTCTTGGCATGGCAGAAATATTTGCCTTTATTTAGGAGGGCTTGGGCTCACTGCTGTGCCTCTTTCCCTCTGTTGCAACATGAGCTGAAAGCTATTTATTCCCTTGTTGCTGAGGTTGGTTGAGGTGAGTGCAAGATGAATTCGGCTATTAAGGAAGCAATTAACATTTCAAGATGAGTTTTCATAGTTCTTTATATTAAAGGAATAGCTTGTTGAAGATACAGATTTAACTGTTTTAGTATAGCGATATGGAAGGGAAATTTGTGAAGAATATGTTTAAAAGCCTGCTTTTGTTTTCTAGCATGTAATAATTTACTGTTGCTTGATTTGCAAATCTCAAACCTCGCCTGTCTGTGTAGCAGCCTTAATATTTAAGCTAATCATTTTGGATACCGTTCCCTACACAGCTGAGGTTTACTAACCTTAGATCAACACTATACAGATCCTATAACGCTGTAACTGTATTCCCCTCATCCTGTTCTTGGGGTGTTTCACTGCTCATCTTCCCCAAACTTGTCTCTGAATCCTGTATGAATAACTCCCTTTCCCCGAGAACCGAAGCTTTGTCTGTGGGTACTTCTACAAAGACTGGCTTCTATAACTGCAGTACCTGACACACTTCCTCAGTTTCCTCACTTTCAGGCAGTGAAATATTGGTATCTATTATGCATTGTTAATTTTTCGGGAGCTTTTTTTTGTTGTTGGGGAGGAGGGGGTTGTTTTTTGGGGAGGTTTGGGTTTTTTTAAAAAACTTTTTGGTAATTAAGCGTTCTGAGGCTCGTATAAACATACCCTTCCTTTGTTAAATGTGTGCATTGCATTTAATTTCTCTTCGTGTCTCTCGAGGCAAATTTCAGATACGATTGTCCGGTTGAAGTTTGTATCTTGTTAGTAAGAACAAGGAAAGCACGGCACAAAGTGGAGTGATGGAATTTATAGAACGTGACAGACTTTGCTATTGTCTTGAATTAAAGCCACAGCCGTACATGCTTACCCATTAGCAGCGACACTTACTTGCTTTGCAAAATAGTTTAATGGAGCTTAGCAAGACTTGTGTAGCACACACAGTGTATAAAATAGATAACCCTGGCTCCCCAAAGAAGGGATGGAAGAATTTAACGCCCATTGAAAGCTCAACTTGATCTTACTCATCTTTACTCAAGATGGCTCACTAAACTCCTGGCATCAGCAAGGAAGCCTTCATTTTGCTTTCAGTTGGTAAATGTTGTCATGTTTTGCCCATTCTCGATAAATGAAACATAAGGGTTTGGGTGGATTTTTTAAAAAAATTTTAACATAGAGGTGTCCAAAAAGATGTTGGAAAAAGAAGATACTTCTCTAGCTTCTCTATCAAATATCTCGCGTCTCTAGATCTTTAGTTGCAAGAGAACTGTTCTGTGCGGTTTTGCCTTTTGTCTGCTATGTTTTCTTGGGGAGGTATGTTTCTACTTATCTCGCAGGTTTTGAACATTTAGATGTGTGAAGGTGCAAACTTAGATGCTTTTAAAAAAGCAACGGTATGTACGTGTGACGACTGACTTACCAGTTTGGCATGTTGTATTTATGTTTCTGGTGAAAGTAAGAATACCAGGGGCAGGGTGGCAAAGTGATCCAGGAGGCGCGCAGCATTTAACATAACTGTCTCTCCGTGAGAAGATACTTCTGTTAAATAAGTACTTCCAAAGAGAAGCGATGGGGAGGGCAGCAGGTGATAGAAAGAAAGACGTGAGAAGAGCTGGCTTCAACCAATATGCTTCAACCCCATATCTCACCTGTACTGAAGAGCTTCGGGTTTTAGTTCTGGAAGAGCTGTTGTAAAGGGATTTATTACCTTCCTGTCTCTTCATCTGTTTTTCTCCTCCTGGCTACCGGGTGAGCCTTGACGGGAGTTGGCATTATTGCAGCTCCAGGAGTGCTTGGGAGGTAGCATCTGTACATGCTAGAAATGAAAACAAAAGATAATGCAGTACCGCTACAAATGAGGTCTTACCATCTGTGTTACACCTTCTTAAGTAAGGTTTAGATGATGTAATTTGGGAAGGAGCACACTGGAGTAGATAATCAGGTGTAATCTTTTGCAGCAGATGCTGAAATGGCTCACTTCTTGTCTTAGCTTTTAAGTTTTTGTCAGAAGGGGTGTGCATGGGGAAATAAACTGGTGTGTTCCTGTGGTGTGTGTTGCAGATCGCACTGAGAAGCATTCCACAATGCCAGACTCACCTGTGGATGTGAAGACACAATCCAGGCTGACGCCTCCAACCATGCCACCTCCTCCCACTACCCAAGGAGCTCCAAGAACCAGTTCATTCACGCCCACAACGTGTAATTAGACTTATTTTCTTCCTTTTCTTCCATATTCTTTCTGTTCTACATGCAAGAAACCAAAATATGCGAAGGGAAACCTGCATGACATGGCAGGAGCAACATTTGGTTGTACTGTGATAAAGTAATTGAGCAAAACTAAGATCACAACACATTAAAGCACCTTTAAGGTATGAAGTCACTCAGCCCAGAGTTATGTTGTTAATTTATTGACAGTTTGGATGCAATGTCAAAGAACAGTGAGCACTGGTTTCCCGTGTACTTAATGCTCCAATCAGTCTTTCTGTGAGAAGTACAGAAAACTTTCCTCTCTACGCCATTCTGTTGTTTCATTTAAAGGATCCTTTTCCCTTTTGAATAGGAGGTTCAATCATAATTCTTCAGGGTTTTTTTTGTTTAGGTTTTTAAAGTGGGGGTAATTCATAAAGAAAAGACGTATCTTCATTCCGCTCATGACTGAATGAAGAATTCTAATTTAAGCCCTGTATAATGTCTAGTTAATATTGATATAAACCAAAAATAAAGGCCTGTTATTGTTTCATTTTGAGATTTCTAGTCTGTGACCACTTCTCTAAATCACTTGGGGCTGCACCTCTGCCTCAGTTTATTGATGTAAACACACAAGAAACTATACTAGTCTTGATGGAATTACTCTGCATTTGTATCAGTGTGACTGCGATTTGAATCTGGCACGTTGTCTGGACTATTCTTTTCACAGCCATGAAATGATCCACATTTCTCTTACCAAGATTTAGCTGCAAATTTTTTGGTCTCTTTTATACTGCCTTGTAATAGTATAAACATGAGAATGTGTTTACATTTCACATTTTAAATAAAACATTTTTAGAACAGTAGAATACATATGCCTAAACAGAATGAAGGCAGCATTTTCTATTTGTCTTGCCTATGTCTGTTTTAGTCCCTTTCTGTCTGTTAAATGCCTTATTTAAAATTCACCTCTATGCAGAAGGCCAGCTGGAGGCCTTTGTACAACTTATCCCGGGGAACCCTGTCCTGACAATTTACATCGAACTTAAACAGTGAGGAGGGTTTGTGCCAGCTATTCACGTAAACTCAAATTTAACCCAGTGACCCCAATCCTGCAAAGATTTGTCTGTTTTGCTTAACTCCAGCACCTGGATCATCCTAGGGGCTCTTCTGGTCTAAAGTTAAATTGTTTCTAGGTTTTTGCAGGACGGGGCTCTTAAAGGTTAAGCTTTCCCGTGTGATGCACGTTGTGCAGTTCAGGGTAATTTTTTGGCAATCATGAAAGGAATAAGACAATGTTCTTCTTTAATCACTCTTAAAATCCTGAGTGTACTCACAAGATTTCGGAATGTTTTGTTTATTTGATTTGGTTCAGCACTTTGAAAGGTGTGTGAACCGTAGCTGGGTTTTTGGGGCTGTTTATATGAAGACTAAAAGTCTAAAAAAGCTTAATTTTAATTGCCTTTGGAGTTTGGCCTTAGCAGTTCCAGCTTGTACAGTAAACAGTCACTTCTGGTGGAGTGTCTGTTACATTTATTATTACTACAGGGGAATGACTGTAGGCCAGGAAGATCATACTTGCTTTCTGGTCAGGAGTATGCTTGTTTTCTTTGATTTAGATTATTAAATACTCTTGACGTTCATTAGTGTGAAATTTTAAAGGCTAAATTCTGTTTTATTAATAACATGGTTGTATTTTAGAAAGGACGTAGCTATTTGCCGCTTGGCAAAATCAGACATCATAAAGAGAGAGAGGTAATCAGTAGTATGGAATGGGCCATTATAAAAAGAAAAAGAAAGTTAGAGAAGCTGCATTTGGGGAGTATTTCTATATTTCTTTTTTTGTAGGAGAAATTTTACCAGCCTTTCTCCTCCTCGTATCCATCCTAGGTAATGAACTCTGCTGTCCTATGCTTTCTTGATCATAGCCCCAGGACCTAGAGCAGCCCCTTACCGGTGACTTGAGTTGTTGGGTTGTGTCAGGCTAGAGCAGGACATGTTTTTAGTCTTCCCAATCCTCATTTACTGAGTTCATGGTATGCTGACTTTTTGGCTATGCAAGGTCCTTGCAATCACGATGTATTTATTTACTCAGATACCTCACTCCAGCGCAGTGCTTGGAGAGCACGGCTTGGAACTGCACATGGAGCTGAACTTGCTGAGGCCAGCTTCTTTCTTCTGTTCCTGCTTTTTCCATATCTTATTCTCCCGAGCAGCTAGAATAGACAACTGAAAACTAGGATAAAACACAAGCAGAAACTAGATAACCATTCAGTGAGTTTTTTTGTAGGACCTCCAGAAGGGCACTTCAGTCACTAGGGCTCCTTCAAAAGTATTGTGGTAGTGATTTAGAACTCGTAATTGGGTGGCGATTTAAATCTAGTAATGGGTGTCGACCCTCAAAAAGGACTTGCTGTCTAAAAATAAAAGATGACTGCTGGAGAAAGCGACAAAGAGAAAGGGATTGTTTGGCTTCAAAGGTCATTAAGAAAAAGGCTGAAAGTTCTTCAAGTTGCTAGCTCGCCAGGGTTATGCTTTTAAATAGGAAGCAATTTAGACTAATACTCCTATGCATTTTTAATTGTAGACAAGTTCCTGGTTTCTGATGGTTTTTTGCAAGGGTTCAGAGTGGCTTCCCAAAAAGAAATCAGCAAATTTCTCCAGGGCAGTGGCCGGTTGAGAGCGGCTGCCGCCGGGTGGTGTGTGCCCACACCTCCCAGTGCACTGGCACAGTCGTGTTTCTAGGGAGCCGTCCTTTTTCTTGCCATTCGCTGTCGTTTTGGCGAGTCAGACTCAAACAACCTCGACAGAGCGTGTTTGACTGTTGCTGTTCCAAGTAACCTGGGTGGAAGAGGATGTCCTCGGTTTGATTCTTTGCTCTCTTCTGGAGTGTGGGTAAGAATCAAACTGAAGCCGCTGCCAAAAACTGTCTGTTGTTGTCTTCACTATGTCTGCGTGAATCTCGTTGCCATAAAGTTTGAACACTTAGTACTTTAGACAGTTATTCTCACAGCAGCCTTGCAACAGGAGGGGAAGGCTTTCGTATCCTTTTTAGAGATGTGGTCTTGGCGCAGAAAAGCTGAGTGATTTGCTCGTGGTCTCCGAGAAGTCTTCAGAACTCTGAAGGCTCCAGGCCACAGTGAGCGCGGCACCCATTTGTACCTGCACAAACAACTTTGTGGGCTCCATATGTTAGCAGCTAGGAAATCTGTATCGGAAAAAATAACCTTCTCATTGGGTGGTGTAAGGTTAAAACGTGAAAGTCCTGTTTTATAAACACAGCTGTCAGTTGTGTGTACAAAACACGAGTAAAAATATTCAGAGATAAACTGAGGTTTCGTGAAATATGTCTGCACGGTTTTTTCTACCCCACAGAGCAATTTTTTTTGGGTCTTCAATCATACATGCACTCGTGCTCTTTCTCCCTCTGTCTTCTTTAAAATCCTCTGACAAAAGGCTGATATTCAAATGATGCTTTTCAGGTCCGGGAGCGCTCGGGGAGGGGGGAAGGCTGCCTGAGAGGCAGCTGCTGTTACCTCCCACCCATACGCCGCTCGGTACCAGCTACTGGGAAATAGATATAAACTGCAGAGTGTCGCTCTGTCAAAAGGCTAATTATCTTTGATTGTGCATCTTAATTAATTTTGAGGTCAAGCACAGAAAACATAAGCTGATGGATTTTCCCCCCTGTCTTCTTTCTCTCTCTCTCCCCCCACCCCCCCCCCTCTTTTATTCTCCCTTCTCTCTTTTTCTTTCAGTAACCAATGGCACTAGCCATTCGCCAACAGCGTTAAACGGAGCTCCATCTCCTCCTAATGGCTTTAGCAATGGGCCATCCTCTTCCTCTTCCTCTTCTCTGGCTAACCAGCAGTTACCGCCAGCTTGTGGAGCTAGGCAACTCAGCAAACTGAAGAGATTTCTTACAACCTTACAGCAGTTTGGCAATGACATTTCGCCAGAGATTGGGGAGAGAGTGCGTACCCTTGTGCTAGGACTTGTGGTAAGCAAAAAACCAACGATATAATAACTGTGATCTTTTTCTCTCCTTGTCCCTCTTTTATGCTTGGCATGTTTATTATATAAGAGTGGGTCACATAACTGCATGTATCATACTTTAAGGATAACAAACGTGCAAGTATATGTGCTGGCTCTTGCTGCTGGACCTAATATCAGTAACTCTACTACCTGCCCACGAGTGGCAGCTATTCTCAGCCGGGTATGAGGTGGACTTTTTTTGCCAGTATAGTATTATTGCTGTAATGCTGTGAAAGGGTTTTCATTCTGGACTGGCAGCACCCCTCATGTAGACATGCCTTGCATTATATGATGCGGTAAAATACGGTTTGGCTTGCCTAGTTGAGTTGGCTGGGGAAGGGAGAGTTGACCCTTTGATCCCTCAGCTTTTATACTGAGCATGAGGCAGATGGCATGGAATACCCCTGTCGGTCAGGTTTGGGTCACCTGTCCTGTCCATTCCTCCCCATAGATGTGACCCCTCTATGTTTTTCCATTCCCGACCCTCTAAGGGGGCAAATAATGAAATTGGCTGACCTTGGCTGTTATAGCAATAAGTACAAGCAAGGGCCTCCCTGCACACCATTCCTTGGCATGGAGCACAAACATTGGTCTGATGATTCTGAGAATGAGCAGTTTTCTCCACAATACGCTGTTAATTTCAGAGAGTTAGAGAGGGCCTAGCTAAAATGTAAAGTTACAGAACACAAAATTCGTCCGGTTTTACTTCAAACCGGGACAGCCCTACATGTACAGTCGAAGAATACTGGTTAAAAGGATGAGCTGAATGTGTGTTTGGGCCATTGTTTCACAGTGGAAAGCCTTTTCCCTGAATTCACTGAACCCAATAATGAGGGACCTGACGGTGCATTGCTGCTACTGAAGTCACCTTATTTATAAGGTTATCTTTATGTTATTATGGCTGTCTGAAAATTCCAGCTTTTTCGTAATTACATCTGTCCAGTTGGGCTGCTACTTGACGGGCAAACTGTTGTGAATCTGGCCCAGGATTCTTTTTACTCCCGCTGAAGTCCCCTCTCCAACAGACATTGTTGTGTCCCACGTATCTCCTTGAGCAATAATTAGATGCACCAGGAAAAATGCTGCTGTGGTGCTTTAATTGACATTTGTTCTGAGCAGCTGCAGTTCCCATTGACTTCATTTGGAGCTGAGACTGCCAGCACTGTTTAGTACTAGGGCTCAGGTGTCCTCTGCTTGTATCTTCACAAAACCCTACCTGACAGCAGTGGGTGCCCCCTTCACCCGAGTCTGTGTCAAAAGGAAGTTAAATGTGTAACTTCAGTAAGCCCTACTCTCCATTTGCTTCCATTATCCAAAATGCCTGTTTTATGTGGTTTTGCTTCTCACATGGTTCTCTGTGGAAAAGGGAACTAGTAAAGAATTTAAAGATGGCTTTGGGAGCATCTACCTGCCCTTGATTTTCAGATCCAAGGGCTTGTTAATTACAGTTGATTTCTACCTTCATCTGAGCTCTGAGGAGCAAATCAGGATCTTTTCCTTGGGAATGTCCACATATCACTTACTCCCCTGGTCAGCCCTGTGCAGTGTGTGATGTTCATGATCATGCTCTCAGCTGCAAAGTAATGACTTTCCTGTATAGCCTAGAGCATAGTAAACAAACTATTATAAATAATATAAACAGAGTATAATAAAACAAAACATTACAAGCACAAGAGGCAAAATGCAGGTTTCCTCCTCAAACAATGAGGAACCTGCCGGCCTTTAAAAAGTGTGATTTTTTGGGGTGTGCATGTTAATTACCACTTCTGCACTGGGAACAAAATTTCAAGAGTCTCCAGTTGAAAAATTTAAAAAAAATGTTGAGAAAAGCAGTTTCAACTGATGTTTGAAATGTGAAAGCATTTCCATGCTCAGCACCTGAGAGCTTAAACTGTCCTCTAAGCAACAGGCACTGAATGTCTGAGATGCCGGTGGTTTTCTTTCAGTATTTTAATAAGGTAATAATTTAATATGCAGCATGCTTTTCTTTATCCTCTTATCTATATCAAGAACGAGTTATTAAACAATTTCAGAGTACCTTGGTTACTGTTTCTCTTGCTAAGTGTTTTCATTATTTTGTCACCAAGACAGAATTTTTTTTCTCAACAGAATTCTACCTTGACAATTGAAGAATTTCATTCCAAACTGCAAGAAGCTACTAACTTCCCACTGCGACCTTTTGTCATCCCATTTTTAAAGGTATTGCACAGTTCAGTGATCTGGAAAGTATTTAAAACCATATTCTTGCTAGGTCACAGATGTGTGTTACAGTTTTTCTTTTTAAGAGACTCAGGAAAATGAAGAACATTTAAGGGCTTCTTTCCATAGCTCAGTGCATGGAACTACATTTGAATGTATAGTCTGGGGACCCTTTCTGGCTCTTCACAGGAACTGTCAGTTCCTTAATTCTATAATCACTGTTGTTTGTTTTATATTTTCAGTTTGTAGGTATAGAAACTTTTACAAACTAAGTCTTGAGACTTAGCGATAAATATAATGTCATGTGCTTGCAAAAAGCTAGAGTTTTGCAATCTTTGTGTGATTCAGAATAAGGGGATGTCAGGAATTCCTACCACCAGCCCTTTCCTGAAGTGCTGCTGATCATTAGTACATGATGAGATTGTGACACTCGGCCATACAAGGAAGAAACCTAATTACTGGGATTCCAGCCACTCATACAAATGTGGTGTCTTGAGAAGGCTGGTGACTGTGTCCACTGGTTTATACTTACGCACCTTTTATTAGAAATTAAAGATAAAATCTCATCCAAAAGCCAATTAATAAAATACAACACGCGATGTGCAAAATAAGAAGCAAAATCTTCTTTGAAGGCAGGAAGTTATTCAGTAACTACCTCCTCTGAACCGCCGTGATCTCTGAACAGCTGATGTTGCCTTCTGAGAGCGTGTTGTATTCTGTTTTGGTTTTGCTGTGGAGATGAATTTTCCCAGAGATAAAGTATTTATTGTTCCCATATTTTTTTTCTCCCCCCATTGTCAGCGTGTGGGTGGACATTTTGCATTATTTTAGTCAGTGTGTCTAAGTGTTCCTAGCTATTCCGTTGTCCTGAAGCACTAGCATCCTCAGTGGGTTTGCTTTCATGTTTTTCCCCTTCTTGGTTGGCTGTGTCGGATGGGCTCTATGCACATAGTATAGCTTTTACCTTGCTACGTTGCCAGCTGCTTTCTTTTTGGAATCGAATATGCTCTTCCACTCGCAGTTGTATCAGCTCTGATATTCCTGCTTAAATCATTCTGCTTTATTTTCGTGGCATCTAGTTTGTTTCCCTTTTAAAAGCCACTTCAGAATTAATTGGCTTTGGTGCCAGGAGCTTGTTAGAAGCTGGCACTCAGGAGTTTCTCATTCAGCCTGCAAGCCTCTGACCAGGAGAGTGCTCCGTGTCATGGACTCATATTCTCACCCTTCTAAATATGGGTCCCATAAATCTGACGTGGGAGGGGGAGAGCTGCATATCAACTCATTACTTGTACTGGGTTTTTTTTCCCCCCCTTTTCTTCCAGCTCATTTGACTATACACAGTGAGAGTATGACATAGAGTGTTTTCAATTGATTTATTTGTCTG
>VXAK01027573.1:172801-212801 GCA_013399435.1 Arenaria interpres | reverse complement strand
ACCAGATGGTCCTGCAAGGACTCTCTAGCCTTAACGTGCTCTTTTTGTCTTGGGGCTGGTGGCGTATGGTTGTTATTTGAGCCCGATTCTGCCATTTTTCGGCTCCTTCGGCTTAGTGAGCGTGGGTAGAAGTGAGCTGAGGAGGTTCTCTGTTTTGCACCTCCGGCTAACAGTGGTCGTCTGGTGACAAGGGTTAGGTACTTCAGTGTTTTTAAGGATGTCTGTTCCCGCAGCCAAACTCCCTATTGACTCATCGGCAGAAAAAAAAGTTGTCTGCTTGAGGACCAGGCAGAAGGATTTCTGTACTGCTCGCTGGAGCACATGGCAAATACATGTAATTCTTATATATGTATGTATTGCAGACCAAAGCAATCGGGGACCAAATTTAACCAAGACAAGAGGCAGGGATCATTAGTTTGCCTTCAGGACTGTGTTATTTTGGCAATATCGCTTCCCAGGACCAGAGCTAGGATCTCTGCCGTGCCTCACGGCGTTACCATGGCAAGAGGGAGACCCTTGGGTCCTGTGGTCCCTTCTGTGCATAGACTGGTCCTGAAGCCAGACCTGTTTTCTGTTCCCAGCGTTGCCTCTCATCTGTTACCTGACCATAGGCAAGTCACTCAAACCTTCCTGAAACCTTCCGCAGGCTGGATATCCTGCCTGGTCCAGATCCGCTGCAGATTGCTAGGTCTACCAAACACCACGTTGCAGTTGGAAGCTGATCTTTGTGCTTCTGTAATAAAAATTCTCGGAAAGGAGCTACCCCTCACCATGTGTTCGTACGGTGCCTCACGCCAGGGAGCGCTGATCTATTACAGATAATAAATAGTCATCAAATTGCTTATCTTTCTACCAATTCTGGTTCAGAGGAAGATAAGATCACTCACCTGTAGAAACCTTCATTGGCTGGGAGCCTTTTTGTGCACATTTTCTATATTAATATCAAGCAGGATTTAGTCTATTAAATTTAAGTGGTACATGGTGTACATGTTCAGTACTGCCAACACTCTGTTTTTCAACAGAAGTGCTGTGCATATTTGTTTTAAGCATTAGTATCGGTATATGATTTGACGATTTGGAGTTAACTCTGGGCTCTGAACAAAAATTTGTTTCAATTTAAATATTTTTCAAAATACATCTGTAAATCATTTATTTAGACTTGCAATTTTAAAAACTTGCATCAAAGCCGAAGTGTACTGTATTCTAATGAAGCCATTTTAATTTAAATTATAATACTGAAATGTTTCTGTTGCTAAATTCTTGAAGAAAGTAGGAACATCCGACAATAGAAAATTATTGACTAATTACCTAGAGTGAGTCCTGAAATTATAAAACAGCCTTTTGGAGCTGTAGCTTTTTTTGCAGGTGCAGAGATAATGTTTTCTTTTCCAGTTCATTTCAGAGTGGAAAACAGGTCTGACAGCTGGGTAAAAAAAAAAGTTCTCTTCCTATCTGGGATTATAAAACTGTCGGAAAACACTAAGAAAGTACCTGAATGTTGTAGGAGATAAGGTCCAATCCAAAACAAGAGTAGGCAGTAGACAAGAGTGGACTTCAGACACTGAAGAAGAACGGCTTAGGGGACTGTAAGCCAGTAATACCACGTTTGGTTGCAGTCAATGTTTTTCTAACATATACATATATATATGGCTTCTGGTCTAGAACTGGTTTGTATCTCTCGCATGTAGAGGAGTAGAAGTCGATCTGCAGGGGGGTTGGAACTCGATGATCTTTAGGGTCCCTTCCAACTCTAGCCATTGTATGATTCTATGAATGTGCTACTGCACGTATGTTATCAGAACTGTCTTTATTTACTGTTGGAGCTGAACCTCTGCATAAGCCTTTGTGTCCATGGCCATTTTGGTTTCAGAGTCTGTATGATTATGCTTCAGTTGCCTTAGGAGCTTGATCTTTCCCTGCTAACAGTAGGGAGAATGCGAGTGCTTCATTCTGCATCCAGCTTCCAAAAAACTAGTTCTTGTTGTATATCAGGGCCATGGTGACCAGAAGCAGTCTCTCACCCGACCTAGCCATAGAGAGGTCTGGATTCTTTTTCTTTCAATAAACCAATTATTTTTCCTATATCATTTGATAAAGAGTATTTAGATTAGTGTCTTAAGCAGATTGATAGTCATGGTGTTGAATTAAATGTTTTCAAATACTGCTTTTCTTCACTTTTAATTTTTGTCCAAACATTGCTTGATGCCACTGTAAACCCAAAAGTCCTCTTCTAAATTCTGAGGCATGTAATTCACAGTTTCATGTAGTAGCTTCTAAAGAAATTGAGAAACTGAGTAGACCCATGTTTAATAAATATATATTAAAAGTGGTACACATCTGTTCTGTGCACAGAAAACATGTTCAATCCATTTAGAATAAAGGATACCTTTAACTGCAGATCTTCCACATTTATGGTTAGAGACCAAGAATGAACATTTCTTTAGGGGAAGGAATGCAAGTAAAGTAAATCAAAGGTTTTGCTAGCCAGTTCGAAATTTGTTTGTCTCCAGGAGCCAGGATAAGGAAAGCAAATGTGCTGTTTTTCCTTAGTTTCTCAACTGCAAAGTGGGGACTTAACATTTCTTCCTCACAGGAATGTTGAGATGTGATGATACATCTTCCAAGCATGTATCACTTCTAAAATCCTAGGTCTGGAGAGTATTTCCTCCAGATACTTATTTCTAAATATATGTAAACTTCTCCAATAATTTTTTGCCACGTGAGGCAGTTTAGGTAGTTGGATGTCTTGACTTTGATTCTGTGTAAGCTTTTAACAATCAAATGAAAAGAAGTGAAAAACCGTCTGATATCTCTCTCTGCTACATGGTAGCCCCGGACAAAAATGTGACAGATAATAACCAAAAGAGGGTATTTCTTTGGCATTTTCACAAAATATTTGTGTTCTGTGGAAGTCTGAAAGGACTTCATGTTCCACAGCCAGCTGTCCTCCCGTCCTGAGATGAGTAAGTGGTGGGGTTCTTTTTTTGCCATTAGAGTTCTTTGTCTTATCTCGAGTTACTAAAGGTCGTGACATTTAATCCAATACTTGAAAATCCCCAGGCCACAAATCATTGTGCAGTAGAGAGGTTGGACATTGTGCACAGGAGAGGTTGGAGCACATCACCTTATGACATAAATAAGTAGGCAAGAAACACCTGGACTATCTTTGTACCGATGTCGGGATGTGCTGCAAAGACAGGAAGGCGTTCCCCAGGATGGGTAGCTTCTCTCCTCCGATGGGAAGGACGTACAATTCCACCTTGGTCCCAAACGTGGCAACATGTGTGACTAAGTATGACCCCAGTAGATGGGCAGAATGTTTCACCCGGGGATCAATGAGCATTTTCAGTTCTCTGTGTTTGAGTCCTGGGACTCTCCAGCCCCTGACCCGAGTCCTAGTGGGGCCCTGAGAGGAAGGTTTAAAAATGTACATGTGGCTACAAGGAGGATCGTAGCCCTCCAAGTGATTAACTGAAGCTCTGAAAGATGAGATTTTCTTGTAATCTTTATCTTAAAGCGTAACTGCAAGCGTCATGGGAAAGGGGAGGGCAATCCTGTTCTCCCCAAAGCCACTGAGGGATGGTGACTGGGGCAACGGATACAGCCGCAGGTGCTATGGTTTCGGATGGTTTCTCAGTACTCGCTGCAGTCTGAATGGGAAACAAACATTGAAGGAGGATATTAGGAAAAATTTCTTCATGGAAAGGGGTTATCAAGCATTGGAATGGGCTGCCCAGGGAAGTGGTTGAGGCACCATCCCTGGAGATACCCAAAAGATCAGTTGACATGGTGCTCGGGCATATGGTTTAGTGTTGGGGTTTTTTCCAGTTTGGTTTTTTTTTTCTTCTCAGAGTTAGGTTGATGGTTGGACTAGATGATCTTAAAGGTCCCTTCCAACCTAGGCGATTCTGTGATTCTGAGGTTTGTCACTTGTTGAAAACTGCTGCTCCGCGGGAGCTCATGTTTTGGATAGCAGGAAAGGAGATGAAGTAAGTCAGCCAGGGCAGCGCTTTTTCCGCTTTTAAAAGGTTTAAAGCTCAGAGCTAGTTTGTCAAAGCGTTAGCAGTTTTGTTTTCCCTTTTCTCAAGTCAACTCCCATCCTTCCGTGCATACGGACCACAGCCATGACCTGACCCTACGTAAGGAAGGCCACCTTCTTTCCAGGCAGCTAACCACAGCACGCACCGAGTCGGGGGTGCTTGCAACGAGTCCATCCCAGAGCGAGCTTTGCAGATTTTTCGCAGATTTCTGATTTTTTTTTTTTTCCCCCTCTTCGTCTGTGTTGGAACTGCGCCGCCCACCCCCTTAACCCTGCGCGATGATGCTCTTGCAGGCCAATCTGCCCCTGCTGCAGCGGGAGCTGCTGCACTGTGCCAGGCTAGCCAAGCAGAACCCAGCCCAGTACCTCGCCCAGCACGAACAGCTGCTTCTGGATGCCAGCACCACCTCACCTGTTGACTCCTCAGAGCTGCTTCTCGATGTGAACGAAAACGGGAAGAGGCGAACTCCAGACAGGTGAGCAGCGCCGCGCCGTTGGCAGCCCCCTCCGAAATGTGTGTCCCGTACCCCCCCCCCTCCTCCAAGCAACAGGGGAGCGTGCGGGTTGGGTGCCCCCGGGGGGGAACTGGGGTGGTGTTCCCCGAGTGTAGGTCCTGCCGTCATGCCAGACGTCATATTATTATTGTTATACATATTATGGTCATAATCGACATAGAAATTATCCCGGCCAGCCAGTACCACGCTAGGTGGTGCGTGCTGTTCCTGTGCAGCGTAAAGTGACGAGGAGCAGAATCACTCCAGCTCCATATGCATGTCCTTCTATTTGAGGTTTTGTTGGATCAAACAGTAATTACGGGGAGAGTGGCTAGGCACTCGTATTGAGAAGCTCCGAAAAGCAGTCAGGGCTTTGACTCCTGCTGTGTCATGTTTCCATATCCATATATCCAAAAGGCGTATATCCAGTATACCCAATATGGGTATTTCTTCCAAAGAGGAGAAATAAATGTTCACTGAAATCTGTTTCGTTGTTGAGCTGAGACAGAGTCCGTGCAGAAACAGGACGAGCAAGTGCAAAATACCGTAGCTTTAGGGATATGGAACATTTTTCTCTTTTCTTATTTGAATAAAGTTCTTTGTTTAGCGTTACAAGAAAATTATTCTTGTGGTTATTTATTTTTAACTGTCTTCCTGTGATAATGTTAGAAATTCAGCTAGCATATAAATATGACATTTGGGAGGCCCAAATACTAGATTTTTCTTACTTTTGTTTGCTAAGGATTTTATAGTGTGGAAAACTTTTATGATACTGTTCTGTCAGATGCCACTACCTGCATGCACAAGGCATGGCAAGTCTTCGAGATACCTTATAAATGAAAAAGATGAAGATTTGCAAAGTCAGGAAGGCTTGCGAGTTTGTACAGGTGACATTTTTGTGTAGGGACAGGACGTGATAGCACAAAGCCTATGAACAAAACGAAGTCTGAAAGTTCATGAGGCTGGTAGACAGAAATTCAACACCAAATATTTTAGTGTATATGACAATAAGATGTTCATGGTGTAGATGCAAGATATTGAAAATGTCTGCGTGGTAAAAATTATAAGCTACTGAGAGCCAGAAGTGACCAGTAAAAATTAAAAATAATATAGCCATTAGGTAGAAGACAATGTGAAAGTATTTGAAATTGGCTTGCTTTAGATTGTGTTTCAGGGAAATACCTACGGACCAGCAAGAAAATAATGATAAAGAAGCCTTTTTCCATGTATCCTAATTTCACCATTTTTTCCTGACAACTACGCCAAACTGAAAGAGCCATCGGTGTTAACACAAACCTGCTAACTGTAACCACGAAAGATGATTAATTTTCAGACATTTTCCATGTAGGCTCTTCCTCCGTGCAAAGAGATAACGTTTCCAAAGCTGAAATTTAGCTCCCTGGGGCAGTTCTGCTGCATGTCCTCAGTCTTTGCAGAGCAGTGTACCAAAACGCCTGTAAAAAAAGGCCTCTTAAAATCTTGTGCATCTTGTGAATAACTTAAATATCAGCATGTTGTAGTCCAATGGCAGTAGCAGACATGGTGTTTTTCCTACAAGCTGATAGACACACGTTGAATTATCTCATAAGCCCGTGAGGTCTTGCTTGGTGGGATTGCGGAGGAGAGGGATGTGTCTTCTCCTGACAGCCCTGGCTCACTTTTTTCCCTGCTAGCAGAGAGCGGTATTACTCCTGTCTCCCAGAAGGTCACAAAGGAAAAATGGACAATAAAGTATCTCCTCTGTTTTTCTTCCTTAGCGTTCTGGAATAATGCTCCCCCTCTTTGAGACCCGGTTTGCTGAATTTCAGTTATTTTGTAGTAAGTGCGGTCTCACCCATGGCAGCTTCGGTCACGGTTGCGTGGGAGGAGCGGGGCAGGTACAGACTGGTACGAGACAGGAGTAATTAAAAGACTCCATATTAGTCTTATAGCAAGAAGGACACAGGAGTAGCCCATAAGGGGACCACAGATCAGACGAATATTGGATTTTAAAGTCAGCCTTCATATTTTAATTAAAACGGAGGCCTAGACCTAGAGGGATTTAAGTCTGGTTTATGAACTTTTTTCTCAGTGTTTCTTTTTAGTTAAAATACATAGGTGCTCTTGAAACTCATAAGTGTCTCTGCTTGTGAGCAAGTGCCATTACCTTCCCAACTGAAGTCTCTGTTGTGCTCGGTCCAGCTTGGGGAGCCTTTGGTTCCTCTCCAGCTAGTGATGCAGCTTCTGGGGTGAGGGGTAGACAGTTTAGCTTCCCGTGCTGTGGGTAAGACCCTGAATTTGAATTCCCGGGGGCCGGGGAGGGGCTGTAATGTAGGATGTCCCACTGGCCTGCCCACTCCGAGGTGCCAAAGCTTTCACCGGGCAGCCTCTGTCGATGGCTGCTTGGAGTTAGGTTCCTCAGCTCTGGGGAAGTGGTATTTCAGAAAAGCTCATCCTTTCTTGTTGCCCAGAGAAGCTGTGGATGCCCTATCCCTGGAAGTGTCCAAGACCAGGCTGGATGGGGCTTGGAGCAACCTGGTCTGGTGGGAGGTGTCCCTGCCCATGGCAGGGGGGTTGGAACTGAATGATCTTTAAGGTCCTTTCCAACTCTAACCATTCTATGATTCTTTTTTTGCCCCTGAGATTCTTTGCTGCCGTGAAAGACTGCCCAGCTCACCCATTGGATGGTGCCTTGAGCTTAAAAATTCAGTTGTTTTTTGTGGTATCGAACAACCCTGTCACTGGTTAGTCACACCTATTTCTCCGTTGACTGTGATTAAAAGTATACATTAAAAAATAAACTCACAATGGTAGCTTTGGCTGAACCACGTTCAGCGGAGTTGTCTCATACACTCAAGAATGTTTCTACTACAGATGTAGTAAAAAGAACAAGGTCCCGTTGGAAAGATTCTTAAATTTACTGAATGGGAGTTTGCCTGCCTTTTAATTTGGGTAATTTAAGTAAATCAACTACAAAAAGCAGTACTCAGAGTCAGAGCATGCCTAGACTGAGTGAGTATTGAAACCAAATACTTGTCTGGCTTTATACTCATTACACTATTAATTATTTTAATTGTTTACGGAGGAGCATCAGGAAACATCTGGAAATAAATACACATTTTGTTTAGATATCTAAGTAGTTTTCAAATGTACTAATAGAAATAAAGCAGAAGATACGAGGCATCCTTTTAAGAGGAGCGCTGTGACTCTGTTGTTAGAATATGGAAAAAAATTACTAAAAGACAACGTATTTCCAAGGGAACTAAATGTAGTTGGAATAATTTTGCTTGGAGGTGTGTCTCTCACTGAAGTAAATTGTGGTGTCTTTTTCACTTACCAAGGGATATGAGGTACATATATACATATCCACACACACACATAGTATATAATGTGTATGTAATATATATGTGTATATATATCATATAGATGTGTATATATGATACATACATGTATGTATTAGAAATATATATACATACATTCTTCCATATTGATCTTTTTCTTTTGGGCAGAGGTAACTGCATACCGTTGATTCCAATAGAGGTAAAATACAATAAAGGGTTAGGCAAAGGAAATGGAAGGTGTGTGTTTGTGTGCTGCACATAACCACATCCACCTTGTGGTTTTTTTTGTTCAAGAATATCCACACGCAGTAATTTTTTTCTGCTTATAATTCCAGAACCTTTTTTGCATATGCATTTTCCAATTCCGGTTATTTATCTGCCTATCCAAATCTACTGTATGTGAGGTTTTATAGAGCAATCTGACAGCAGAGCTTTGTGTTTTACTGAATGTTTTCTTGGTGCATATGGTCTGACACGGATGAGCAGCCACGGTGAGATTTTGGAGTCTATTAAACTAGCTCATTAAAAAGATCAATCTGTTTCTGTAATAACACTGGGAACCATCAGTCACTGCAAGAGAGAAAAACTGACACCTGAGGAGACAACACATTTTGGTAATTTGTTCATGACATGTCATGAACAAAGTGTTCACTATATTTTGTTTACAACTTTTGGAGTTTACATGCTACTGTAGTAAAGCAGAGGAACTTGGACCAATGTGAGTTTTTATTTTAGGGAATGAATGCTTAGTTATAGATAACATTATTTTAAATACATTAAGTACAAAAGACTTTTTCTTAATTAGTCATCCTTTGAGCTTGCTGGGAAGGGCTGCATGGCACGTCATACAGTGACTATATTTATGACAGCCTCCTACAAGGTGAATATAGGGCATTTTTAAGAAAAAAAAATTCATTAGGATATCTCCAGAAAACAAAAGTGGCCATGACTGTTTTGTGACTTTAGAAAGTGCTGCTGTTCTTGCTGTACCCCTGGCACCCCTGGTGATGAATTCATGTTGAAGGTAACTGGAAACAGGGACCGACTCCAATAATTCTGTCAGGCAAAGCTTTTTATTTTAAGGAGTTCCTCCACATCTCAATAAGGTGAAGGATGCTTACAGCTCTTATAGTGATGCCTCTTATAAGACATGAATAATTATAAGGAATTTTAAACAATTTTTCTTAATATAATAAGGAAATATTAATCGTTTCTGTAACACAGAATTATAAACAAAATATGCATTTTATTCCAACATAGCATTATGACATCTTTGGTCATCAGGATTTTGTTGGTGGAAGTCCAATTTAAATCACAGCATCTTGCACAAATAACAGATGAACAGCTTTGGCTCCTTCTTGCAAGCTGACTTCAGTTATTTGAAATTGGCGTAATACTCGATCAGGTGAAACTTAATTTTCCAGCCAAGACAGTTTTGCACGGTCAGATTTCCTACCCAGGAAATTATCCATAAACTGCAATAACTTAAAACTGAAATGGGAACTTATGAACAACATAAAGTGTGTTAAATGGGTACAGACTAATGACTAGTATCTATTCTGCTGTCTTTAATCTGAGTAAATATTGGCTCCAAGTAAAATGACTTACTTGCATGTTTATCGCTGAAGGACCCCATCTTATCATATGGCCAATTTTTCAAATGATGGTGCCAACCACCGGGCATGTCAAGGAAAACGTGACCAAACAAGAGCAAGAAAAAGAAAAATGAGAAAATGTGTCAGTTTTAAACTTCCTACACATTTAGTGTCACATTCTCTCTACAGCCTGTGGGTGCTTTGCAAAATCAGATGGATCAGATAGAAATCAGATTAAATCAGATGAAAGTTGTGGGGGTTTTGGATTTGGAACTGGCACTCAGATGGATATGCCAATCGCTGTGAAACAGGAGTGCTTCCACAGGCACCTGGGGAAATGCTGATGTCCCAAGGGGGGGTGAGACCTGGAAGAATGACTAGGACTGAAATCAGAAGAAGAATAGTAGGTTGAGTTCAGAGCATCTTAATTATGGCCCTCTTCAATAGTCAACTGTCTGTCTGTATCACTATATTCAGTATATTCAGATACAGTAAATTTGCCAGTGATTCCCATTCTGAAGAGACTTTGAAAATCGCCACAGTTTTATGTACTTCATATGGTCAAAAACACTAAATGAGTGTGTGTACGGTCTCATTCTGGTATTTTGCTAAGTTGTTAATTTGGCCAGTGCAGAAAATAAAACAACAAATTATAGAATTAAGATTTCAACACCCAGGAAAGACCCGACGGCCATTACCCAGTATAATAGCAAAAATAGGAATTTAATTTCAGTAAATGTGTTTTCAATGGTAATGTTAATTTCTATGTTAGTTAAACTCAGGGTTCTAGATAAAAA
Organism: Arenaria interpres; assembly: GCA_013399435.1. Classification (NCBI taxonomy): domain Eukaryota; kingdom Metazoa; phylum Chordata; class Aves; order Charadriiformes; family Scolopacidae; genus Arenaria; species Arenaria interpres. The sequence continues at coordinate 202,556 of VXAK01027573.1, read as the reverse complement.
TGGATATGCTGGTGTGTTGTCCAAGTTAATGCAATTCATTCCAGTTGAGTTAATTAAGTATAAAGCACTCCTTTAAAAAACACAGAAGTACCTGTAAAGTAAGGTGCAAATATGTATATTTATATGAAAATATATGATTTTAACATATAGTTTGGAAAGCTTTGCTTTTCCTACACTGAGTGATGAAAAAAAAGTCAATGAAGTTATTTAATTATTTATAGCTCTGATTTTTTCCCCCATCTTTGTTAGAGATCTTTCTAACTGTAACACTAAAGAACTTTGGCAAATGAATAGCTTGGCTTGTACGTACAGGAAAGTCCATATTTTTCTTGCATAGTAATAGTTTTACGATTGAAAGACCTCAATAAAGAGTTTGAGTAGACACATGCAAAGGAAACGCACACCAGCAACTAAAGGCAAAACTTATCTCGGAGAGCTGTCAAAATCATCATTACCCATTGGGAGTTATTGCAAGCAGTTCCATCAGGCCAAAAGTCATTAAAAATACATGATGGTCCTTAGGTTTTCCTGATTAGGAGTTTTCACAGCTATTCTGTTTTTGCTTTGGAACAACGTACATAGTTCACTTTAACAAAGTATGTCTTACATATTTCCACCCAAAATTAGAACAGCTGTCCCGCTGTTTTGGTGAAAGATTCTCCCCTCTTTGCAGAGTTAAGGTATAATAAAATACATACACCTGCAGCTTCCCTGGCATTAGTGATTGCGGTGAGGCCCTGGAAAATCTCCTCAAAAGGGTGCAACTCATCTTTTAATTTCCTGCTGGTAATTGCAAGATCCTTTCTCCCAATGGATATTGGCAAAGATTTGGTTTCATCCTTCCTCTCATTGACATTAAAGGAGAATCTATTGGGGGGGAACAATTAATATATTGAGTGTTTCTCCACAGATAGTCCCTCGAGTTTGGTTAGTTGGGCGGGCTGTTGAAGGGCAGTTGGTTTTAACAGCAGGCAAACAAGAAAATATCAAATTCACCACCTGTCAAAGTGACAAAAAGTTGTGTTATTATTAGAAGAAGATACTACGCCATCCATAAATCACAGAGGAGAAAGTTCTCTTTTAAAAAAGGCTAGAATATATCAGCTGTTTAATAAAGGGATTTGGAAGGAGGGATGCAACCTCAACAATTTCCAATATTTATCTCTAATAACCTTTCTGTGTAACGCGAATATTTTGTAGGTTTTGTTTATTCCAGTGGTAAAAAAACTCTATACCTCAGTGAAATGAAGCTTCACTAAAAGGATTTGAAGTAACTCTAACCTTGTTTTTTTATTATTTTAATGGAAAATTAATTCAGTGTGAATTCCAGGTTCTCTGGTAGAGGTGCAAAGTAGAGGCTTCTTTTTAAGTAGCTGATTATGAATTGAATTGAGTATCTGTAATGTAAAAAACCGCCCTTCTCTCTGATAAGTCTTCAAAGTTGCCTGAGCATAAAACCCCCTGTCTAAGAGTAGTGGAGTGGGAAAAGTTGAACGCTGAGAACTGGAGTCTAACCACATCTTCCTGCAAACAGTAATGACAGACACAGCACCTTTGGCTGAAATAGCCCAGGTGGTAGAAGGTAGCATTTCTCGTCACCCTGAGTAATCCTTGCCCAGTGTCTTAGTGTGATGCTGATCCTGGGGGAAACTCATCCTGGCATTACGTATAAGCAACCTTCAGCACACTGACACGCACTACGTTAAGACTATATGCTGTCCTCTCAGAAAAAAACCCGTATTTCTTTAACTGTGAATTTCCCCATATACTATAGCACTACTTAAAGTGGGAATTTCTCGAGCTCTAACTTCATGTATCAGTTGATTGTTTCAGCTCTGCAATTATGTGTGTATCCATCCCATCAGCAGGTTGTTTCAGTGAATGCTGCTCGCTCTTGAAGCCGCTCCATCAGAAGTCTCACCCCGCTACTATTTCTCAAGTTACAGGGATAGTTAGACGTGGAGAATGTGTCCTTTGTGTATGTTGAACGAGCAGTTACAAAATGTTCTGCAACCCCACACACTTGGAGCAAAGGGGAAGAACAAGCTTTAGTTCCTGAAGCTGCACGTGTAGGTGGGGGGGTGCATGTTCCTGCGCAGCTCTGCTCACTAAGGGAATTAAAAGTTCCTTTGCTTTGTCTTTCAGAACCAAAGAATTAAAAGTTCCTTTGCTTTGTCTTTCAGAACCAAAGAAAATGGCTTTGACAGAGAGCCTTTGCACTCAGAGCATCCAAGCAAGCGGCCCTGCACTATTAGCCCAGGCCAGCGGTACAGTCCAAATAATGGCTTATCTTATCAGCCCAATGGTCTGCCTCATCCCACCCCACCTCCACCTCAGCATTATCGTTTGGATGATATGGCCATTGCCCACCACTACAGGGACTCATACAGACACCCCAATCACAGGGACCTCAGGGACAGAAACAGATCTATGGGTAAGGCATGTTGATTTTCTGCATTGGTTTTTTTTTTTTTTTTCCGGGTTTCTTTTCCCCTTGCAATTACATTCTGTATTGTGAAAAGGTTTTGGTTTTTCTTTTGCTGATTAAATATACCTGCCATTCAGAGGTAGCCTTTATAGCTGTTTGTCCATCTGGCTCCTTCTAACGGCCTTATTTCAGGTTTATATTTGTAAAAGTGCATTGAATCGTGTCTTTGCTGCACCACAGCAAGAGAGTCAGATGGAGGAGGAACCCATGCTTTCCCAGCCGCGTAGGTGACGAGGACACTCAGGTGTCTGGCAGGCAACGATAGGTGGAGCCTTTTATTTTTCTTCCTAGTGCCACGTTTGTGGCGATAACAGCATCGTTCAGCTGTGGCTAGAGGAAAGTTCCCAGCCGTTGGAGAAGGGCATGGTGTGTGATGCCCGCAGAGGATGCGAAGAGCAGAGGCACCACCCGCACCCCGCTGCCCTCGCAGCACCTTTGGGTTGAATGGGATGTCCGATGGATGGCTCTTGGGTTTGCCTGGCTTCCTTCACATCCGCACTTTCTGTTCTGCCTTGGTTTTAAACAAATCTTCACTAAAAGAGGGACGTTTACAAATACTCAGCATCTGTATAGAGGGAGGCTAAACAAAGAGCAAGTGTCGGTTCCTCTTGAGTGTTGATAATAAATACTGGCTTGGTTTTATCATATTGTCAGCTGCTCTGATATATGTGCTACATTTTAACCACATGTTGTTTAAACATCTGTGAAGGGATGAACCCTTAATGACGCTCTGTTGACATGGTGGTAATTACTGCATTTAGTGAAATAACATTGAGTTTATACTAATATTTTTTTCAACTCTCTGAAGTACAGCTAGTGGTCGATACATTGAGCTACCAAATAATTGTCTTGCTGACTTCTTCGAGGAGTGCAAATGAAAAATTATATATGGTATGATATGTTATGAATATAATATATATTATATATATATATATATATATATAAATATGGTATTATATGTTATAAATATATATGTTACAACTGTATATAGTCAGAAAGGATTATGTCCATTTTTGAGAGGTCATCTGGCAACTTACAGAACTTGCAGAATTGAAGACATTAAATTGAATAAAACCGTAGCATCTTGTGTAGGGAATAGCGCTAAAGAGAACTTGGGGTGAAATTTTTAAGCATCCGTTTATTTTGGTGGTGACATTCCTGGTAGTAGACCAGGGTATGCTGTATTTGTCTGACAGGCTCTTTTTTCTTTCCTCACCCCCTCTGAGGACTCCCAACATTGTGACCATGATTTGCTCCTTTTTGGCAGGGTTGCATGGCACACGTCAAGAAGAAATGATTGATCACAGGCTAACGGACAGAGAATGGGCAGAAGAGTGGAAACATCTTGACCATGTAAGGGCTAAATGTACTCTTATGTATGATTGTCTGAAAGGAATACTTCTAAAATCAGAATTTAAAATTTTTCTTTCAAAACATAGCTGAATCCCAGGACAAATTTTGAAAGTGTTGGTGATTTAATCAAGAGGGATTGATGTTCCCCATTGAGTGGCTCATACCAGGCCTTGCTGTAAATGCCAACTGCAATATCCTCATTGTTACAGGCTGCCAAAAGGGGGTAGGAACGGACTCTGCCCTATACACCGTGGATTTGGGACACATTGGATTTGTTCTTTGCGTTTCTTAGCTCTTACAACATTTGTTGCCATCGGTTTTGGACCAGAACTCCTGGCCTCTGTGGTGCCATGTGATACTAGCGATGGGACTCCAGCCTGTTCAGCCTTTTGCTCCTTGTCTTGACCCTTTCCCCCAGTAATCCATTTCTGTACCGTTTAGGATCACCAGTTTAACAGGAAGGGATTGTCATTCTTAAAACAAGACTAGAATTTTTCAGCAGCGTTTGAGATAACAGGGAGAGGCTCCCTCATTATTAAAACCCAGGCACTCAGCACAGAAATGTTTTCTTTATTTTTCTGCCAGTTTATGAATAAGATGTTCTTTTTTTTTTTGTTTCTCTGCTCCATCCGTCGCTGTGAATAGCTGTTAAACTGTATAATGGACATGGTGGAAAAAACTAGGCGATCTCTCACTGTACTACGGCGATGTCAAGAAGCAGACCGTGAGGAGCTTAATTACTGGATACGGCGGTACAGTGATGCGGAAGATTTAAAAAAAGGCGGTAACAGCAGCAGTAGTCATTCCAGACAGCAGAGTCCAGTGAATCCAGATCCAGTTACATTAGGTACAGTATCCTCTGTAAATTAAACAATGAAAAATTGTTTACCGGTCTTCTTTCGGCTCAGCTAAGTGCTAGAAGAAGTTCATATTTGTTCATATTCTGGCTCTTCTTCCGTGATAGCGATGCAATATTCCTCTCTACTGAATTGACTGTAACTCTCATGCCCTAATTCCTCATGTTTACATGCGGAATGGCTTGGGTTTTGGGGTGATGCTTGGTAATTTGCTTTCCATTCAGCAATGTCTGAGAGCAGTGGGGTGGGAGGACAGACTGCCAGATAGGGATGGCAGAGCAGTGAGATGTGCACTGACTTTCCATCCCTTCCATCTGCCTCCCTTGCCTGCTTGATTAAGGAGATCTGTAGGTGCTTCTGGATTGTTAGCACTGTGAAACTGGGGGCTTTCACCATCTCAAATCAAATGACTTGTAAATTGTCTTTCTAAGGAAATGAAGAGAGATATAAAGATATGGGCACTTCTTAGTTGTACTTGGTTTCTGTATAAGAAAGAAGCAATATCTGGGATGCCCACAGCCATGCACACGTGGTCCTCCTAGGTCTGTGTCCACCACTGCAGCTCACACCGTCTGAGCTAGTTTGGGTACTGCTCACTGCGTAGTTACACAGAGCCCCTCAGAGCTCAGCTCAAGCTGCAAAACTCACAGGGACCAGACCAAGCAGTTGGACTTTCACCCCCTGCAGACCTTCACGGTCACACTTGCACGATACCTCATAGAACTACTCCAAGATGACTCTGCTGTATAAAAGCAAGCTTTTATTTTGAGGGCTTTCTGTAATTTATTAATACATTGTCCTGCTTCTACCCCATCCCCTCACTTTTATGGCAGGTGTGGTAAAGAAACACATCTTGGTGATGCCTTTTTATTGTTCTCTGCTCTTTTGAAGAGAACAACAAACTATGATTGCTTGTCTGATATTTATCTTAAAAAACAATTACGTCCATATCATAGAATCATAGAATGGTTAGAGTTGGAAGGGACCTTGAAGATCAACTAGTTCCACCCCCCTGCCAGGGGCAGGGACACCTCTAACTAGACCAGGTTGCTCAAAGCCCCATCCAACCTGGGGCTTTGAGCAGGTTGAACACCTGCTCAAACAGTTGAACACCTCCAGGGATGGGGCGTCCACAACTTCTCTGGGCAATCTGATCCAGTGTCTCACCACCCCCACAGCAAAGAATTTCTTCCTAATATCTAATTTATCTATTTATTAATCTACCGCCTTCCAGTCTAAAACCATTACCCCTCATCCTATCGCTCCACTCTCTGATAAAAGAGTCCCTCCTCATCTCACCTGTAGGCTCCCTTCAGATATTGGAAGGCTGCTATAAGGTCTCCCCAGAGCCTTCTCTTCTCCAGGCTGAACAACCCCAGCTCTCTCAGCTTATCTTCATGGGAGAGGTGCTCCAGCCCTCTGATTGTCTTTGAGAGCCTCCGCTGGACTCGCTCCCGCAGGTCCATGTTGAATGTCATCTACTTACAACCGTCATAAACTGTGGTCATGAGTAGAATTGAATGTGTGCGTTATTTTGGCACCTGTTTTATTTAAAGCTGTGTTTTCCTTTTGCCCGTAAGAATAACTTACTAAATCTACTACTTAATTGCAAATAGAAAAACAAAAAAACAAATCAAATGCCCTCTCCCTCTTGGTAAATCTCTAGATTTCTTACTATAAAATTTAGTGCCTCTTGATAACAGACATACTTTCTGTTTTGTTTTGTTTGTTTGCATCAAATGATCTGAGCCAATAGCTCTATAAATTAGCTTCAGTCAGTAAAAGGAATGGTTATAGAAATGCTGTTCCCAACTTCACTAATAAGTCTAGTCCCTAGAGGAGCTCTTCTCAGAAAGAAGCATTCAGGTAATGGCTTGTAGGAATAATATTAAATGTAATGTAAAGAAAGACTCATAAATATGGCATCTGAAATGTTGATCACATCTGCAGCTTCGGGAAAAGAACACTTGTGAGGGAGCCCCTAGGTCAAAAGCAGTGGCACCCGTCTCTAGGAAAGCTATGATGTGAAAAGAGCCAGACCATGGTGCTTGTAAGGATAGTTAGTAGGGGGGGAAGAAAAGGAAATGGAGTTTTTATAATTTTCCCAAAGAAACTGGAACTCAAGATATTCATCAAATCTTTAGAGATAATAGTACAATTCGAGAAAAATAGTCATAACCACAACAAGGGCAACAAAAGCTAAAATGGAGATCAAACATACAATTAGATCTCTATATTACTGTTTTGTTTCGATATTTGTCAAGATGAATTTTTGGAAATGGCAAAGTCTTTTTGCTTAAAAAGTCATTACACGGCACAGCTTTCTGATGAAAGCTGGACACACCAGTCACCTGTGAAGTACTGTGGGTACAACTGAACTGGTTGGAATGAGTCTATTTCAATTTTAACATGTCCATTTTGGTTATTTCGCTTTAAAAACTACGTAGCTAGACTCACGGACATTAAACTTGGATTGCTTCAGTGATGGACCATCCATGTCAATCATAAATATTGACAAGACATGCTTTTATGTCGTGACATGGAAGGCAGAAAATACTTACTTTGGAGTCTATGGGAAGGTAATCCTTATATTTCCTTAAATCTGGTAGTAATATAGTTAACAAAAGGTGAGATGATAACATGCAGGGATATAATTGAAGCGGTGTCTGTGAGCCTTCGGATGCTGTTCTGCCTAGGTCTTTTTATTTTAATTTTGAGGTGAGGAGGAAGGGGTTGAAAAATTCCTCTAACATTTTAATTATGTAAATATTGTTTTTTGCTGCAAGGATTCTAAATGTCAGTGATTCCCCTTTGTATTTTTTTTGAGGAGGTAATCCACCCTTTATATCCACCTTGTCATCTCCACTAGTAAGAGGAAAAAATAAGGGGGCCATATGGTTACATTGTCTGTGCCTTTGTTTCTTGTTCTTTAAGATTAAAATATCATCACTGAAGTGATAAGTTCTCACTATAAACATTATGGCACAGTCTTCATAGATAGCTCTTGTTGGAGAACTCTGAGCCGAAATTTAGCATAGATAGTTTGAGTGCAAAAGAAATTGAAGAATATTCTGGTCATTTTGAACAAGAACTTTTTTTTTTTCTGCCAAAGATTTTTGTGCTTCTTTTAATTTGACATCCTTATAAATCATGTTGAGCTTGACAGTTCACAGTATCTGATCAATAGTTCTCTGTTGATATTTTTAATTAAGAAATCAAATGAAATATCTGATAATTCGTTTTAATGCAGTGTAATCCAATACACGCATTAGCCAGCTACAGCAGGTTACAAGCCCTCCTTATTCTCTGAGAGCGTGTTGAAGGTAAGATGGGTCCATTCTTTTCAGTCTGAATAATACATGTTTATGAAAGTCTAAAAATGACTCAGACTTTATATATATTCACTTGATGAACTGTGATGGCCTATGAAGTGAATAATACATCATCCGACTCCTCCATTTCTGCTGAAGAATTTCAGCACTACACACTGCGGCGGGACTGCAACTTTCATCCTAATAGTGAATAATTACACATATCAGACATCGTATACTGAAATACACACAGTCGGATAAATTAAAGATGAGGGTTCTTCAACATCGTGGGTTATAAACAAGATCTATAACCTTATTGAGTGCAGCTGTGGCTCTAGATAAGTGGTGCAGGCACACATCAGAAGGTCTGCAGCGAAGTTGATATTTTCTGTCTGTTGAATTTATCTGAATGGAAATCTTACAAAATAGAGTTTGAAATCTCAGACTGAAGAGTGCCAATACCTGCAGGATTTGCCCCAGGAAGCCGGGATTCTCAGAACTGTATGAATTTGTCGAAAATGGCCAACGTAGGTTAGCCATTTCTTAATAAATTTTAAAACGCTAACCCTTTCAGAGGTAGTTTATATTTTATCAAAGGCTGTTCACCCTCGTACTTTCAGTGTTAGCCAGGGCATTCCCGCTGCTATATGTCTGGTCATGCTGCGATTATAAAACTTTGCCTTTGCCACTTGCAGGTAATCAGCATTGCTGTGATATGCATGATATTCTCAACGTGAGCTAAAGGGAATGCTGTGAATACCAGAGAAACACTTATAACTTGCAATTCTAGAATGTAAAGCCTGTGTAATACTGGTCACTGATGATATTAAATATTGTTCTTAATCTGCTCGCTGCAGGGGAGGTTTGGGCTGGATCGTGGCGTACTGAATTGCATGCTGTTAGATGGGGCTACAGTTGCAGAAACATTGGGTGTTTTTATTCTCAGCATTTGGTTCTGACTTGATCTTGGTTGAGGATGATTCAGTAATACAGTACCTGTGTGGTTTTCCTTTTCTTCCTCTTTTAAAATGAGAAGGCGACTAGTTTTTAAACTCGGTTTCACATGTGTTCAAGGAGTGTTGTAATAGCCACGAAAATGTATTAGAGGGGAAAAATGTACGTAAAAATACTTGAAAACCCTGCCCTCCAACAAAATTAGTAAGGCATTCTCATTCAGTATTGTGCTTCTTCAGGTTTGTATCTCTATGTCATTAACTGGAGCGGCACACTTTTGAGCTTGACTCTTGCAAACAAGGCAGTGAATATTTGATACTTGTTGCTCTGAGAAATTTTTTGTTTGTCCCACTAATGGTTCTACATTTTTTATAGGGCAAAATGAAGCAAAACTTGCATATGAAATATGAAAAGCCTATAAATACATATAAAAGCATGTATATTTCATATATGAAACAATCTGTAGTTCAGGTCTGGTTATATGCAGCTTTTATTATTTTTGAGCCCTAATATTCACTGTGACATATAGGATATTGTTAGTCACTGCCAGTATTTTCATAAATATAATAAATGCTAAAAGATCCTCAAAAACCCCCCAGCTGTTCATCTCAGTTTCTTAATATTTTGATATTATAGGCTTGGATGTCATTGTCCAGTGATAAAATCCTCCAATCTTTTGTATTGTCAACTCATCTTCAGTTCCTCGTTTCCAAATATGGATTAGGCTTTTTGACAGTTTTGAACACATCTTTTCCTTTTAAGTCATCTATTCTTTTTTCTTGGGTTTGGTCCTTATTATCGCGGGAGAGTTCATATCCTTTATTTGGTCCTAGCTTTTCGTCTCAGTTTCACTTCCCAGACCCATATTTATTTCTGCTCTTAAAACTGTCCACATCTCCCTCTTTCAATACTTTCAGCACCTATTCTTTTTATCTTAAATCCACCAAGAATAAGCAGTCTGCAAGATCTTTCTACTCCTTAAACCCCAGAAACTTGGTTCATCAATTAACTGTTGATGATTCTTATGGTTGAATGTGTTCTTGAAAGAAGTACACTAGAGCCCATATGGAACCCAGCACCATATTGTGACAATAGGATTTTTTTTGGCCAATATGTTTTCTTTCTGATTAAAAAAAAATTATCCAGGAGAGATTAAAAATAGTACTTTTTCTATCTATTTAATGCAATAGTACATGATGTTGTTCCCTGCTGTTCAATAGAATGTGAGGGCTGAAACCAATACCAATTTTTGTGTCTTTTCCTCATGTGTATTCTTATGTCCCAGCCCTTTTCTCGCTGAAAAGTTTAATTTCACATTAAAATAGAAAAATCAAAAAACTTTTTTTATGTAAAAATGAATTCTATATTTGTTTAATTTAAGCTTTTCACAGACAAGTGCTGATTATTGTCCTGTATGTGTGCTTTTTTATTTTCCTTGTTGGGCTTTTTCATCTGGTTCAGTAGGAGCTGGACTGATTATCAACAAGTGCTTTCAAACCATGCCTTGCCATGAATTTCAAGTAAATTCAATAGTGTACACCCCTTTGTTCTGCCTAATATCATTGTTGCATTTTCACCATTAACAAACCTTTTTTATTATGTCTGACGTGTAAATTTTCTTTTATCTTTTTCTGTATGAGCTGCCTTGTTGCTTCAAGTTATTCCTGACTTTGTCTGATTTCATTCCGCTTCCTTCCAGGAAGAATTTACTTTGACTGCTAGGTGCTGCAGTCACTCACTTAATATCATGCATTTTCCTCCTTATGGCTTTTTGCAGTTGGCTTTACATTTGATATTTTAGGGACTTGGTTTACCAAGTTTGCTAGATGTCCAAGTTAAGATCTTTTGTGTTTTAGTTTTAGCGAGCAAGTTTGGTGATTCTTAATCTGAAGGACATCTTATCTTAAAAATAACAGTAATAGAAGACTTATATCCTTGGGTCATGTCCTGTTGTTTAGCCCCCGAAACAAGGTTGTTTTCATGGACTCATCACCACTGACTAAACAATAGCCATGTTAATAATATTTTTCTTGCTTGGAAAATATGGTTTTTATTATCTTCATAAGTGCTTCTTGTCTTTTTTTGTACGCCATTCCAAACTATGGGAAAGTCTCTCACAAGCTCTTGATTTAATTCTTCTTGCAGAGGATCTCATTCCTCATGTAAATAATTTGTGGTTGGAATAAGAGCTTGATTGATGTTTATGTTTTGGAAATTTTAACAATTAGCTGGCAATCTGGTCATTTATGTCATTGAATTCCGTTTTTGGAAAGTCATGTGTACCAAAAAATCAGCTCCACATCTCTATTTTTTAATACTAAGTACCACGGTAAAGGGCTGAAATCAAGGTTATGATCCCCTTGCAGTGGATGGTACCTTACAGGAAAACTCAACACAAAGTACAAGACAGGGATGCAACAAGCCCCTTGTTTTGCCACATCTGGAGTCTGGTTGGGTATTGCAGGGAGAGAGCGTTTAATAGGAGCGTTTTAATTTTTCGTCCTTAGTTTTCCTGAGCTTTCAAGCAATGTTTTCTGCTGCCGCCTCTGTCCCTGACTGAACTGGCACTGTGCCCGTAAGTCTAAAAGCCTCCAAGGGATGCGAGAAGTGTACACAACAATACTTGTCGTCTCCGGAATCATACGAGCCAAGTGATACGGAGAATTTTCCCATTTTCAGCATCAGGTCTGAACCCCTCTATCAAATTGATTAAACCAATGTAAATAGTTAGCTCTTTTGCAGGATCTTGCACGCACACACACACACGTGCGCGCGTCCTCCCATCGTTTTCTGCTCGAGAGGTGTGAAATTCTGCCTACAAAAATCCATTTTATTTTCATCCTGTGCTTTTGCGGCGAGCAGAAGAGCTGGGGAAATCCACTCAGCTGCCTGTCAGATGGGAAGATTCAGTCCACCCCATCCGTCGGTGTCTGCAGATCCACGTGCTGGAAACTGCATCTGGGACTGGGATTCCCTCCTCTTTGCGTAGCTGAAACAGCCCCTGTCATTTCCACCTTTGCAATATTAAGCATCACCTTCTAAATGTATTTAGGTTTCTGTAGCCTACTGTATATAAACAGCACCGCATGCATACGTACAGTGGTGTAAAAAAGTTATTATTTGCAAAACCTAGTGATTTTTCTTCCAAATACTACTTTTTGACCGAGCTACCGAGTAATAACTTGGAGATAAAAAAAATGAATATATTTAGTAAAAAATAGTATTCAAAGAACAGCATGTGTACTTATGTTTCAAAGTCAGACATCAAACAGAATGTTCAGTTTCTAGCTACATCTCTAAAAAGATGCAAACCTTATCCCTAATGTAAAAAATGAAATTGTTTTATTTTGACAATTGAATTCAATCACACAGGCAAGAGTAATCATGGCAGTGAACTTACCTTTATGTTATTTGGGGGTTTTTTTGGTTTTATTTGTTGGTTTTGGGTTTTTTGTTTTTTTTTTTTTTTTATTTTCTCCTTTATTACTTTGAAAAATAGTTCATCGTTTTCTGAATTGTATTTGAAAGGAGCAGCTTTTCATCTGCTGAGAATCTGTTTGCTAAGTTTCAGGCCAAAGTGAGTTTTCTTTCTGTATTGTCTGATCTTGCGTCTTTGAAGTCCGTGTGGAAGGGATCTTGCTGATTTCAGAGCTCTTAGACTCGGGCCCAGAGGTTAAACCCTTTAAAAAAAAGAGGAGGAGGGGGGGGAAAAAGAGCTGTCAAAATGTGATTGAAATATATGGGTGAGTTACGAGCTTCAGCTCCAGCGAGGTTGTTTGGCAGCATATGTATTTAGGGGCTTAACCTAAAGTTCAAGGTTCTGTTCTTCAAACTTGGGCAGCTACAGTTGCCAACATGGGCTCAGATATAGGAAAGCCCAGCTCTGAACGTGTAGAAACACCCCTTTCTTTTTCTGCGGACAGGCTTATTTGATCACTGGAATGACATCTTGGCTTTTATCTCTGCTCGTCAGTAGCCATTCTGTTTTGACGGAGCAGAAGTGCCAAGCGCCGGACTGTTGCCCTCTTTCTTCTTCCCTTTCATAAACTTAATGACAAAGGAGGAAGCACGTCACTCCCTCAGCTGGTCTCACAAAGCCAGCCTTAAAAGCGTGGAAACTGTCATGTCGAGTTGACTTGAAATGCTGTAAAATAAAAATAAAGCCAACTCGTCTCAGCTGGGCTTGAGATGAGACACTGGAGTCCTAAGCATTGATCCGGTCTGTGTGAGATCCGTGAGCTTTATTTTGAGTAAAGAAAAAAAAAAACTACCCGGGAATTTTTGTCTGAGTGACAAGTGAAGGGAAAAGGTATTTCTTTAAGCCTTGTTCTCCACCAGCAAGCGTTGCTTATGATGTGTTCTCTCTTTTTTCCCCTCCGCAACCCCTCCTCCTGCAGAATCGCATCGGGAATTCCTTCACAGGCCTGCGTCTGGATACGTGCCAGAGGAGATCTGGAAGAAAGCTGGTAAGAACTGTTTAAAAACACCAGCTTAGGCTTCTGGCAGCTGCGTGCAGTTGTTAATGCACTGATGTGAGGAATGGGGGGGGAAAAAAAAAAAAAAGAGGGGGAGGAGGAGGCCTTACGAGCAACAAGAAAAAATTGTGTTTAATAATCTTAAACTGGAACTGATCAGGACATGAAATAATCTTTATAATAGAAGCATCTGCTGCTATAGTTAGGGGGATATCAGTACTGCCATTAAGGACCCCTATTTTCTGGGGTTATAATGGTTTCAGGCTGAAACTTGATATGCTAAAGTTTCAGTCTGTTAGCAATTTTAAAAAAAAAAAGAAGATCGTGTGGGATTTTTTTGGTTTTTTAAGCTTCAAGGTTCTTACCTAATTAAGGTCAGAATTCCCAATTGGAGGGAAAAGCCCGAAGTATACCTGTTAAAGAAAAACCTGCAGATATGCAGGGTAACCGTTCTTAATTTTAAAAAGACTTTGTGCCCATCAGACCCCAGTGAAGTCTGTGCTCATAAAGTTGGAAAGTTTTCAATGAAGGAAGCAAGGTCGCATCTCGGCAGCTGCTCTGGGTGGTTGCACAGGCATTGACAATGTCTTCCCCGAGCTTGAAAAGCACCATGGGCAGATGTTGCGGTTGTACAGAGTTTTCTTCAACGCTGTAAAACTCTGCCTGAGCTTCCTGGTGAGGATCCTACTGCGGTGCCGGAGCTAAACCTTTGCTCTTTCGACATCAATATCAGAGTTTCCTTGTTTTCAAAGGGGCCAGGAGGTAGCTCTTGAACTCCAGCGACGTAGTTGAGCTTCTATATAGACACTCATACACACCCCCCCTTTTGAACACCTGTATAACCATGAAGTCTACCGCTGAGCAGGAGTTAATGATTAAATGGCAAATATGCAGCAGTTTCGATGCTTTCTGATCAAATTGCCTGTAACTGCTTGCTGCTTTTTGGTGTATTTTAAACTAGATACAGAACATATGTGTAAAAACGTTCTGCTGGCATATATTTGCATCAGACAAGAAGTTGTGGTGTTTGTGTGACGTGGGTTTTTCATGTAAGCTCTAAATTTGTCAATACATTAATTAATATTTTTGAACTGCTGTGGTTTATATGAAAAAAAACCCCAAAATAATGTACAACTTTTTCTTCTTTCCAAGGATAGTGTAGACTTTTTAACTCAATGCTTTTGTGTACCCAAAAATATTTTTTGTTTTGTTTTGCCATATTTCTGTTAACATCTTAAATGAAAAACAAGAAAAAATATGCAGTCCCAGCAAATCTCAGTAAGAGGAGCATTATTGAGGTGAATTTCAGGAATTTTATTCTTCTTGCAAAATCTAGGTTTTGATATTGTTTGCCATATCAGGTCATTTATGACTCCTAGATGCAGTACCATAGAAGAAAAAAGCTAGCAGTACAAGTTAAAGGAAGCTTTTGGCCTGAGTTATGATATTGGCTGTGCATTCACATTGCAGATATCCACAAATGGTAGTGTAAAGGAGCTGTGACATGTCATCTTGTGAACATATATGTCATCAGTTCCTTTGAAACGAAGCTTTTTCCTTTGGCCCCATTTCTAGTCTCTTGTATTCATGCTGATGTGGGTTTAAATCCCTGCATTAACTGAGCGTGCCTGTGAATTGGAGAATATAAGAAGTCTGACTCTCTACAGGATGCACACCTGTGTCTGTTACTAAGAGCAGTAAAACATCAGAAAGCATACTGCTTTTCATAAATCATGGGCTTTCGTTTCCAGGAGGGTGCACTGAAGTTGGAGGTCTCTGCCATTTTGTAATCAGTTCAGTAAATCAGTAAAGGTGGGATTTGAGATGCTCCATAGTTTCCTGGCTGGGCTGCAACTGCCGGTCGAGAAGGCTGCAAATCTCTCCCAGGTCATTTCTGCTGGCTCAGTGTGGACATCTTGGTATCTCAAAATGTCTGTAAAGACCAATGTGTAGACAGCTGAATCGAATGTAAAAATCTGATTGGGATGCTGAATCGATTGAACTGAAAGAATTTGGCATAAAAAATGGTTAATAAGCAGCCTCAAAATCCTGTGAAAAAAAGGATTCACATTAAACTTTTGGAGACTGATAGGCTCCAGCACAATTCTTTAAATATACCGATAATGTGCTTTTGTGATTCTTTGAGCAAGCACATAGTAAGCAGCGCCTTGTCAATTAAAGCCATGTGACCACAACTGAGTTTCATACATCAGTGGGAAGTCATCAGATCTATCTCATGGAATTGTGGGTATGTAGGTGAAGAGCCCAAGACAAATTGTTGGTGTCCCTCAGTAGTGGAGAAAGAGGCAGGCATGTGAAGAGGATCAGTCAAATCACAGATCGGATGACTTGCTCTCTGGAAATACCTATTTCTCTTTATTAAATAGTGAGGGGAGCCCAGGCCCACTGTGGGCTGCTGCCTTAGTTTCTTCCTGTGTCGTGAGAAAACTCCCTTCCAGCCACCTCCTGTCACACAGCAAGCCTTACTGTTCATAGCACTTCAGGACTGGAGTTACCAGTTACTCCAGTTACTTAATGGAGTTAAGCTCTGGAGTAACCAAATGCGTAGCATGACCATACTTTGTCATAGTAAAGGCCCTGCAGGGGAGTCCTGAGAAAGAGTATGAAGCCCAGATAAGTCCTGTCGCCAACTCCTAATCCCGTCTTCGCCACGGTCAGTCTGAGAGTGAGATGATGCAAATGTCATGGTGGCACAGGACCCAGGACATGGTGACCCCTGCCCACCACCTCTCCTTTTTCATCATGTGGACCGAGTGTGTCCCTGACGGGAGGGAGGTCACCGGGAGCTGGCTGGCGAATCATCACGTTGGGTTATCTACAGCGGTGAGTGATGAGTTGAGAACCTCTCCTGGGTCAGCTCCAAGGATCTCTTGAGTAATGCCTATTCCACGCAGGCTCTTTGCTCCCTGGAGCTTCTCTCATGAGTTAGCGCTACTCAAAGGGAAGGAAGATTTCAATTGCATTCCTAATCAGACAGAGTGAATTTGTGCCAAGAATGCTTAGCACTAGTGGGAAGATTGAGGATGCCAGATACATGCATCTTAGGTGTTTGGTGTTCAAAACTTTCAGATTTATGTTTTCTGATATTGAAATCTAATCGCTCTTCCTTTTTCTGGAAAAGCAAAGAGAGGAGGAGTACTGGGATCATTCTTGATCTTCATAGCTCAGCATTGTCAAGGCAAATAAAATCTTCTTCACTGTCACCCATAACATTTCCTGCACAGGTATTGCAGGTTTTGTTGGTATTTGAAACTATGAAGCCTGAATTCTATGTCTGTAAAATATCTGTAGGTACTGGAAACATTTATTTTAAGAAGAGGTGCAGAAAATCAGTGATAGGAAATTTTGTCCTGTTTATTTAGGTGTTCATGAGTTCATACAATATTGAAATAATGGTGGTACGATGTGACCAAAAACCCCAACGTTATTTTAACTATTTGTTTTCACACTTCGTATAGCACAGCACAAATTCTGATGTCAAAGTTAATGGAAATAATAAAGTCCAATCTATAGTTTATGCCAATTAAAAAGTAGCAGTCAGGCATATGGCCTTGTAAACACTTTCAGCATCTTCACACTCTCAGAAGCTTTGCGAAAAACCGTATGCAATATAGAAGTTAGAAGATAAGGTTCAATTTCTATATATGGACTGAAAAGAAGTAGATCATGTAGGATGAAAAATTATAAAATTAGAATTCTTTGTAAAATGTCGGAGTGCTGTGCTTCTGTTTAATGAAATAGTTTAAAACTGGCACTTCTAGCCACCGCAACACCTCAATGTAAAGCTAAATATATATGATGTAATGAAAGTGCATCATGCCATACAAAGACAATTTCTATTCTTAGCAAATATCAGCAAGAATACAGATTTTTCTCAAAGAAATCTGCTTGGTTAATAACTGCAGTTCACAGACACAAAATGTCTGTATTTAAGTTCCCTCATTTTTATGAAAACGGTAATAAAATTGCATCTGTATGTTTGCCTGTGTATATTTCTTTTCTCACGATCAGTGAATGTTTGCAGTTGGTAATAAATATTCAAGCACCTTGCAAATGTCCTACCAATTCCCTTTGCTGATCTGTGTGTGCCTGTGGGACTAGAATAGGAATGCATAATTTAAATATAAATTGCCTGATTTGCATATACAATTAGTCTAGCTGCAGCTTTGATCGTAAGCAAAAATTATTGTCCTGTATTGCCACTTAGATAGAATTTTAATTCACCTTGAATATTCAAAGTAAATTAAGCCTTGGCTGTATGGTTGAAGGGTATGATTTTTTCCTCTCCTGAGGCTTTCCCCTAAACAACATTTATGGTAGGGTAATATAAGGGCATATTTTCAGCCTCATAAAAATAAAGGCATAAGTTTTATCTCTAAATTCCCCTCCCTCGAAAAGTTGAATTGAAACATCTCTCGCAGACATACACACACAGAGAGTAGTAGAACTCTTCTTTCATTTTAATTAATTCCGTTTTACTCAGTACATGGCTTAAAGTTAAGTCTTTGTTGTAATTTGCTTAATAACTGAAAATGGAGACTTCATGTCATGATTTTTCTAAAATAAAAATGCGGAGCTATGGGACGTGAAAACTCAAGAGAGTTACTGCCTCGTATCTGTAAGAGTGAGGTCCATGTGCACGTGTGTGCACACAAACACACGGGCTAAATCCATGGACCAAAACTCAAAGCCCATAACACAGTTGTAATACTTAGATTTTAATCTACAGTAAAACATTTTTATTAGAAATCTATGTTTTTAATTAAACAGAACATTTAATTAAGGTGGTTTTTAAGTGGATGAAACAATTAAGTGCAAACACTTGAATGAAACATGTCATAATTAGTTTTAATAGAGTGTTAATTGGTACTAGGTTTGCCAAGTTAATAATTACTGCTTATTAAATTTTCAATTAATCATTGTCATTTTGCTTTGAATAAAGATGAAAATTAGATAAACTAATTCAGGGGGAGGATGGTTTCCTTGTTAATTAGAGCAGTTAATTAAAAAAAAAAAAAAAAGAAAGAAATTACTTGTTTTAGTTGTCAATTAAAAGCCTGTTCATTAGTAAAATCTTTTCACTCTTCCTACATCAAACCCCAAATAACTAATTTGTGACAATCCATGTTTTCCGGAGTAAAAGATATGACGCTAGTATATACCGAAGAAGAAGGGGCTGACGCTGACTTAGTTACTTAGCAAAAAGCATGAAGGGCTAAATTTAATGAAGCGGAGTGCCCCTGCTCGGTGTTAATTGTGCGCCGAAGCCTTGCTGGCTGTGGGGAGCTCAGGAGCTCGGCGCAGTCAGGAAGTCCAGTCTTCACAGTGTAAACATGGGTTTGAAGGGAGAGATCAAGAGGTCAGATGAATGTTCATAAACAAATTTTAATTTTGGCTCTTAAAATTATATGTCCGGGAAAAGATATTAGACCAGTGACTTTAAATTTTTAAATAAACTCATGGGGTTTTGGGTTTTTTTTAACATCATGTATTTATTTGTTAACATATGGGGAAAAAGTTGTTAATGACTGTAAATCCTCTCTTAATTTCCAGAACTTAAAGGTACATTTTTTAAAAAGTCTGTAATACCGTGTTGTAAATAATAGTTTTTGCCAAAGTTACTCATCAATCTGTTGTGCTGCAAACCCAGTTATCCAAACTGTTGGAAACAATTTCAAAAAATAACACACCAGAGATCTGAAAAGTCTGTACGTAAAGAATCATGGAATGGTTAGAGTTGGAAGGAACCTTAAAGATCATCGAGTTCCAACCCCCCTGCCATGGGCAGGGACACCTCCCACCAGACCAGGTTGCTCCAAGCCCCATCCAGCCTGGCCTTGAACACCTCCAGAAGTATTGACTGTGAATCAAAATAGCAAGAATCATCACAAGCCTTAGAGACTTGTGAGATCTTTTGCTGGTGATGGGCAAGTAAAGAAGTACCTGGGTGGTCTTGAAGAGTCTTGAAGAACCAGGTTCCTCTGTGTCCTTCTTCTCAAAATGAAGGCTCTCAATATAAGAGTCTCTGCTGCTTTTCGTGCATCGGTCCTACATTGCTCGGTGCCGAACGTCCTGTACTGATGAGGATTTCTTCCCTCCTTTGTAGAGGAAGCTGTCAACGAAGTAAAGCGCCAGGCGATGGCCGAGTTGCAGAAGGCAGTGTCGGAGGCAGAGCGGAAAGCGCACGACATGATCACTTCGGAGAGAGCCAAGATGGAGCGCACCGTCGCGGAAGCCAAGCGCCAGGCTGCAGAGGATGCACTAGCTGTTATCAATCAGCAGGAGGATTCCAGCGAGGTAAGGTCCTCGCTGGGCAGGCATCACCCGTGGCAGCACACCATGGGTGGTGCGTCTGGGCCGGCTTTAGTCGTAGCTGGCACGGGCCAGTCGTGTGACATGGGCGTTGAGTCCCCACTATTAGCTGCACAGTAGCTTGGGACGCGTCGTTCAGGCGCATGCTGAGCTCCCAAATTTTCTTGGCTGTGTTGTAATTTGAGCCCAAAATTGCAGCTAGTGACCTCGAGCTGCAATCTCACCTTTTCGCTGCCGTTCGGGGTTACGTGTGGCGCACACACACACTGCTGTTCGAGTGTAGCTTCTCAGCTGCTTTATTTTACAGCTCTTCGAACTACCATATTGAATAGATAACAAGACTGCTTGGTGGAAAATGTTTCACGCCGCAGTCTAATTTAAACAAAGAAGTGATTCATTTCAGAGCTTGGAGAGAGCGAGGTGGCTAAAAGCTTGTCTGGGGAAAGTGTTGGATGTAGCAGCGATTAGCAAAAGATGGTGGTTCCTGTAGGACAGACCGTGAATGCAGATTTACAAGTGTTTCCGTATTTTGAATGTGTTGCTCTGGCTGCAGGGAGCATCTGGGAGTCGGGGAGCGGGCAAAAACAGCATTTGGAAGGGAGAAGAATAGAGTAGAAGAGCAACACAAAGAGTAGAACAAGAGTGGAAGCTGGGAGGGAAGGAGCAGCGTGTTGTTTGACCGGTGCTGCAGCAGTCGAGCTAGCTATTAAATTTTACGCCCGTTGCCGAAAAACAATGTCCTAAGTTAAAACTGACCTTAAAAACAGACATGACAAAGAAACGACGTCAGTTGAAAGTTATTTTGTGTATAATGTTCATCTCTGAAGGCCACTGAAATGGAAGAATGTTACTGTCACGAAGTATTTATTGTTCTCGTAGTAAGGTCCTGGCTGTAATAGAACTACTTTTCAATATAAATTCTCAATTAAGGGAGTTGGAAAAAAAGAGTAGGTAGCGGTACCTGTTGTGTGGGGACATTTATTCGTGTGTGCTGGTGTCAGAAGCACTTTTCATGGGTTGGGTGGGCAGCGTTGTAGAAGAGCCACTGAAGCTGGAAAGACGCGGATAAGCGAGCTGCAGCATGCTGAGAAAACCGGCGAAAATCAGGAGGAGATAAGTCAGTGGCATGCTGCAGTATGCATCCGTAATTTGAGGGAGCGTAAGATTTTAATTCATACCAGGCTTCTCTGGAGATGAAAGACCATTGTGGGATCACTGAATGCCCAGAGTTTCTCCTTAATGTGTAGCAGATGAATAACAAGGAGACAAAAGGAATTGATTTTCAGCATCTGAAAGTTTCTCAGGAAGAAAGGGACTAGGGGAAGTGTATGTACCCTTTAAGTACTAACTGTTCCATTATAGATTAAATGAGACATAAATTCAATTTATTGGCATTTTGTATCTGAGATACTCAAGGACATTTTTCCTGCGCTCTTGTTCATAGAAAGGGCATCTGTCTGACTTAGCATCACTAAAGAGCTGTCATTTTGTGTGTGTGTATATATACAAGAGACTCCTGTTGATAAAACAAAAATTCCAAAGGTAAATGCCTTTGGAGGAAACTCCAAATTAAATCTGTTTAGTGAACTGATACGGTGAAGGCAGGACAGAGGAAGTACTTACATGCCAACACATACAGCCCATTCTTCCACAAGCAAATGTGCATCCAAAGGAATGTGCGTGCTGTAATTAACTCCTGAGCAGTCATAGTTCTGCAAAAAGCTGTATAACAAACCTCTTTACTTCTCCAGCAGAATTACTTACAAGGTTGGTCACTTCTTGGAAACAGGACTTTAAAAAAAAAAGACAAATAATTCTTTCCATTGGATTCTAATGAATATGCCTCATACGGGAGGGTTACAGATGTTCTCAGGGCTGTGCATCCTCAGGGAGGATACAAGCTTCCTGGACCTAGAAATTGGGTCGAATGTCCTGGTCCTTCAGCTTTTCACCCTTGTGGTCATGAGTGGCACATCAGAATGGCTGTTTTGAGGTGAGAAATGCAGGTTTTGGTAAACCTGCAGAGAGAACTAAAGTTTGCTCAGTTTGTGTTACAGATGCTTGGTTCATTCTGAGGGGAGATGACAGTGATACTTGCTTGAGAGTTATATGTGTCTGTTAAGTTTTTATAGTTAGTTTGTCTTCAGCTTTTGGTTATGCCAAACTCAAAACACTTAGGGCGATGCTTCTCACGATTAGCTGTTCACTCAAGCTGTCTTTTTTTTCTTTTGATAACTCCTGTAAGAATGGACCAGACTTTTCCCTCATCTTTGGGGACAGGAAACCGGTTTCCCAGTGCTTGGGAAGTGTTTCTTTGGAGATGAGACCTTGTGTTTATTGGGTTTGGGGAATAAAACTTCACATTTACTTCGGTGTCCGTTATTTCTCGATCTCTCTGTGAACGTCCCTCCTCATTTGTCTAGGTAGTAAGTCTCCATAAACTTCTCAGTGTTTCCATCTTTCAGCAGTACGCTTCCGGCAACACTGGAGTAATATTTCCAAGGCTAGAATATTTCCAGTTCCAAACATGAGGGTGCTGAAGTAGCAGCTTCTGCAGTCTTACAGGTTTAGAGGAAGGCTGAGCATCACTCCTCATTTCTTATCCTCGGCAGGACGTTACACCAAGGCCTGCAAGAGAGCTCAGTATAGGCTGCTGTATAATCTCCATGCAGTTCCTGACAGAGAATACTTCTCCCACGGGTGTCATTTGTTCTTTTGGCTGTGGAAACTATGAATGGAGATGGGAATTTGGCACCAGATTTTCTAATGTAGCAGATATAATTTGCGCGTGATACGGCCACTCCCTGTCTATTGGCGAGGTTTCTCCCCTACAGCTCTTCATTTGTTACTCAGTAAAATGCAACCTGGACCTAGCTGGGGCTTCTTGAAGCTGCTCTGGTGTGAGAACTTCATAGCATGATTTCTGTTGCAATCTTCTCCAGAGCTGAAAATAGCAACTAGTGCTAAGACTTAAGATTTTTCTAATTATTATAATTTTAAGAGAATATGTAGTCTCCCCATCCGAGACCTTTCAGGGGTCTCATAAAGAGAAGTAGATTGGTTTTTTTATATTTTTTGGTGGTGGTGGGTTTTTGTGTTGTTTTTTTTTTTCCCTTGATTTTATTTGGGGTTTTTTGTGGTTTGTTTTTAACCCAGAAAACGTTGCATCCCTGATTGCAAGATTGTCCGCGAGAAAATGTGAAATGCAAGAAATGTCCAGTGAAGCTGGACATTTTGAACTTCTGGAACAAAATAAAGGAGGCTTAGAACAGTGAGAGGACTGATATGGGAGGTGTGACATTTGGAAGCATCTTGAGTTTTAAGACGTGGTCGGCAACATTTTGAGAATTGCCATGTTCCATAGCATAGTTTTAATTTCTGTCTCTGACCTGGTCTCTTATTGAACTATTGTTCTTTGCTTGTGTTTGACTTAGCAGTGCCACTGCTTCAGTGTCTGTACAGTTGCTTTCTAAAGATTTCCATAGTTTCCCGGCAGAAGCCCTTGGCACTGACCAGGACATATTCATTATTTTCTGCTGTTATAATGAGAGAGCTTGGTTGAAGACCAGCCAACAGAGCACACTGCTGTTGGAAAGCAAGAAGACAGGAGAAGCCATACCTGTCAGCGTGGCTATTCCTGAACCACAAATAATTTCTTTACCGGTTCCTTACAGTTGCTTGACAAAAGATGACCCATTCATCAGTAGTTGACTTGGCCAAGTAGAGAAACATGTGTGAGCAGCCTACTCTTTAATGACTGCTGTGCTTGCTTTGGCTGCGATGTACTGTTGTGCAAATCAATTTTAATAGTAAGGGTGAACAGCTCTGCAAAGAGACTGGCTGCCCAGATTGTAGCGGGGAGGGGGGAAGGAGAAATCATCGAAACATCTGTCTTTCTGCTCTTGTATAAAATGCCACTGAAAAATCTGACACTCAGTGTTCTTCCTCACTTTCGACTAGGGTTGGGGGGCTGGGGAAGGAATGCAAATGTTTCGGTTCTCTCTGCTTAAAGCAGATGCTGACATCTGCTCAGATAAAACAAGTATGTAACTGGTCCAACACTGCTTTTAAGAGATGTGTAATGTTAGGGCTTGTTTATATTGCAGCCGTTTATGTTGTATGTGAATATCACACTTACCTGACATTTCGAAGACAGCTGGGTTCAATCTCTGCTGACCAATCCATTGAGACCAGGACCGTGCCAGCAAACCTGACTCCGAGCATCAGCTGCTGTGATTCAGGCAAGCCTAGCTTTTTAGGCTGGTATTAAATTTAATACATATGTCAGCTAATGTTTAATGTTTTTGGCTGGGCATCTCTCAGAAAGTAGCACATCATCCCCTGCAGTGGTGGGTGGTACAGAGGCGCCAGAGCCATGTGTTCTGCACAGGATCAGTCCAGATGTGATGTGAGCATTGGCACTGCCCCAGACTCCGAAGCTGAGCCTGGCTAGCCAGCTTGCACGTCTCTTCCGTCCGCTTCCCCACACTTCTGTTTTCAGGATTGAGCTTCTCTCATGCTGACTCGTAGGAACGTAAACGTACTTCACACAATAAACAGTGGCTTGGGCAAGCCCGGGGTGTTCAGCGAGAGGTGTAACTTTACGACAAGCACCTAAAGGTTTGAATGGCTTTGTGTGGAGCGCTGCGTTTTGACGCCGTCTGGGAGTTCCCAAAGCACCGATGTGTTTCTCTTTCTAACGGGTCTTGGATGGAATTTTCATAAACAACTTTGCTGGTTTTTCGCACTGGTGTTCAGTGGCTCGTACAGTCCTCATTTACGCCACTGCGGTTTCAGTGATTTCTAGATGTTCTTTTTCCTGTGGCTAGCAGTGATAGAGCCTTGAATGCCATGGGAATTGCAGAACCGGGAAAAATCTGGGTTCTTTGTACCCAGCCACGCTTCCTTTCCCGGTAAACTAGGGAAATCCAGAATTTGTCAAAGATGACAGAGCAGTGTTTAACACTGTATTACGGCATTTCAGACTTCATCATCTCTTTGACATGTCACAGTCCATTTGGGTTTTTGGTTTTTTTTTCCTTCTTTAAGCCAGCTCTACACTGAGTCTCAGCTGGCGGTGTCAGAGGAAAGCAAATACTCAATAGTGGTTAAATATTTCAAAGATGAAAGTGACGGTATGGGCAAGATTATTGGCAAGTATGTGTCCTAGTATTGGAGACCACAGAAATGGAGACCATTTGTTTTTAAGAATTTTCGTGATGGCAAACAGAAGTTTCCGAGTTCTGTTGTTTGAAGATGGAAGCTTAAGTGCATGAGAATTAGGAGTCTGACCTAAGATAAGGCGCTGACCTAAAACTGATGTTCCTTGTCAGTTGAAAGAGGAGGATGAAATATGATCGGTGGCATAGATTCGGAGCGAGATTCCCATCTGGTGTAATTTAGCCCAATTTCATTGAATTAATCCATTTTCAAGGTAGTGAAGTTAAATTGAATTATGTAGTCTGAGAATCTGGCCTTTTGTATAACCTCACTGTTTCACAGGAAAATCAATGCAGAGTTAAACTGTAAAGTCCTCCTCGTAGTTTTAGCTACATCTGGAACTCTATAAAGCACGAGCTGGAAGCGCAGTGTAGTAGGTCACTACAGAGAAGTGTACACTACGACAAGGAAGATAGTCCAGGAGATGCTTTGAGAGATCTATTACTCCCTTTCCCAGCGAATGATCCACTCTAGCTGTAGCATTCCTGTAGGACACCTGCTTTACCTGTGCTTTAGCGATGGAGATTCTCCAGTGCCTCCAGTGCAATTTGTGCCTGTCCTTAAAGAGATTTCTCATAACATCTCTTTCCAGTTTTTCTTACAGAATCACAGAATCTGCAGATGTTTGATCCCATTACTGCTCCGCTTCATCCGTGTAGACGTGGTCTACACTGGTGGTTTCACTGCAGCAGCTTCCAAGACGTTTGGCTGCTACTGTCCCCTCCCAGGCTACCCTCTCTCCTTAGGTTTAACACTCTCACTTCACTCAGTCTCTTCTCATAGCTTGTGTTTGTCTGACCTTGGATTATTCTGGCCGCCTTTCTTTGTGTTCTTTCCAAGTCTTACTTGTCTTATTTCATTTGCTGTATTTGAAGTGCATCCTCCCAACCTGGACTGTGCTCCAGGCTGAGCCTTGCCAGTGCTAGGAGGTAGAGAGTCTTTACTCAGGTGTAAAGAAGTCCATGGTCCTGCTCATGTGCCCTCATGTGATGATTGCCACCTTGTGTGGCACCAATATGACATTTTGGTCCCCTGTTACCTGAGGTGCTGCCTACGTAGTTCAACCAGGGTGCTCCGTTTTGCTGGTACCTGCCAGAGCTTCCCAGGAGGGAAGATACCTTGACCTTGCTCAGTCCAGTAGTGAACTCAGGGTCTGTCCGTGATATCTGAATCAACTGGAAATACCTGAGCCTACACGAAGCACAGCCCAGGCCATTAGCTGGCACCATGAGCCTGGGTTTTCTTCAGTAGAATTTGGGCTCTGGAGCTGTCAGCCAGCAACGTGAAGAGAAATCATCTGTTGCCAGAGCTTGCGGTGCCAGGGCCTGATCTTTGCTGCTCTTTTCAACTGCTCACACACGGGAAGGAGCAATGGATCGCCACAGCGGCCAGGACTGTGTAGGACAGGGAGATCTGCATCTCGGGTCCAGCTACTGTCACAGGGCAAACTCCCCGTGCCGCGTGCGCTTCTTGATGCTAATTCGCACTGCAGTAATTTTTAAATGCAGTAAGTTGTTGCCTATATGTGAGCTGTAAAATTTATTTTGAAATTCCTGTATTTTATGTGCTTTTATTCCCACAATTACAGTAAAGCTGTAATGACCTGTTAAATTAGAAATGATGTGTCCGATGGACAAAATCACATCCCAGACAATGTAGGACACATTAAGTAATCATGTAAGGAGCAAGCTTAGAGCTTTGTCACTTCATTAAAATGTGGCACTTGTGTGTCACTTTTCATGTTCTGTACAGGGTGATAGTTAATTGATGACTATTTTAATAAGAAAGTTGAGCCAATACTGTTTAAATGGAACTACTGTTTTCTGACATGAATACAGATCTTGTGATAAGAGAGTGAAATATTGTCTGGCGGCTCTGGTCACACCTGGATAAAGTTCTGGCTGTGCAGATAGGCCTTGCCCAAAAAGGGGAGCAAAGTGAAGATTCCCCAAAAGCTGGCCTATATTAACTAGAGAGATAATTGAATAGAAAAAGTTTGACATCCTCATAGTAATTCCAGCACAATTAAAGCACACACTTCAGTGTTGCAATCACATCTGCACAAGGGAAGGATTCTTGCGCCTGGGCAGGTGCTGGTTGACTTCAGCGTTATTCCATGCGGGGGCAAAGTGTCCTTGCAGAATAGTCTGCATGGGGAGGTTTTGTACATGTGTATTTGTTTTCAGATGAGGGGATAAAGGGAAATAACAGGCCAAACCCAGGGCTGGCAATTGGGTTGGACACGAATAGCTAGGAGATCGGGTGTACCACCATTTGTTGTCGTCTTTCTGGTCAGCAGGAGGAGGCACGGCATCTCTTTGAAATGCAAATACAAACTTTCCAGGTCATTTTGGTGCCTGTGTAAATATGTCTGTGGGTACACGAGTTCGTGTACTGTGTTCCAAATTACTTACAGTTGTTTTTCATTGTGGGGACAAAAGGTCTTTTAAAGAAAAGGTGTTCAAGAACAGTGCAGCTGTCCCTTTCCAAAGGTGGTTTTACCTCTCCAGCACTGGACAGAGTTTGGGCAAAATGAATCTGAAACAATGAATAGTGAATCAAAACCAGGTGATGCCAGACAAGGAGTCTGAATTCCCGACATTTAACTACCAGAAACATCTGTTTCTGTGTGTTGGTAATTCCACCTTTTTTAAAAAGTGTTTTTAAAGATGGGAACAATTTTATGAATTTAAAAAAAAAAAAAAAGGTCCCCAACACATGTATCTGTAATTACCTGGTTTAGTCTGTGTGTTTAATCAGTATGAATTGAGAATGCCACGTACGTTTGATTTCAATCTCAAAGAGCAATTGAGCACTGGACAGTTACTCTTCCCCCATCTGCCAGTGTGTGCCTATGCCAAAAAATAAACCCAACCACAACCAGCCGAAAAAACCCACCCAAACCAGCAAAAAGGGGGAGGATGGGACTAACGCGCAGATATTTTCTAAAGAAGCCGCTTGACTCCGATTAAATGTCTAATTTCCTTAAAATATTGTTTTGGATTTAGGTCTTTGTTTGATTCCGAAATGGGGATTTTTGTTGGGTTTTTTTTTTTTTTTTTTTAAATGTAGTTGAGGAATATCGCTTAAAGGTTGGCCGTGTTCCAGCATCCAGCTGGCATGGCTATAGAGTGTGTGAAAGCGAATAGCGTACATATTCTGCGGTGGCTTCCCCATCCTGCCAAAGATTTAGGCTCCAGCTTAACTCTGTTCACTGCCAGAAGTGCCACTGAGTCAAATGGCATTACTCAGATGATTAAAATCGAGGCTTTCCCGGGTTAACAATTCCTACCTCTGTGTTAGGTCTTTTCCTCTCTGTCTTGTCTTCCATTAGTCCCTCTCCGCTTTTAGAGAAGCACATTTTTTTGGGGGGGGGTGGGGTGGTTGCGTGGGTGTTTCGTTATTTGTTGTAGTAATCGGGCAGAGGAGCCAGCTGAAGTTTTACTGAGACTTTCTGTTAGTCATCGTGCTCCTGGGGACCGGACAGGAGGGCGTACTTGGAGTCTGCATCCTTGGTGCTAGCAGGCAGCTGCTTTTGGTCTTGCCCAGTTTCCGAGGGCCACGGTCCTCCTGGTGACCGCAGCTGCGGTGGAAACAGGTTCTGCCACGCAAGGTAGCACCTACTGATACTGATACCACCACCATCCTCAGGCAGAGGGTTGACGAGCTGTTCCCTGCCGGCTGTTTTTAATACACAATTTAGGGCCCTCGCTAATTTCTCCCATCTCTCCCCCTCCTCTTTTGCTTCTAGAGTTGCTGGAACTGTGGCCGGAAAGCTAGTGAAACCTGCAGTGGTTGCAACACAGCACGATACTGTGGCTCGTTTTGCCAGCATAAGGACTGGGAGAAGCACCATCACATCTGTGGACAGACCCTCCAAGCCCAGCAGCAAGGAGAGACACCAGCAGTGAGCTCCTCCGTGACGCCCAGCAGCGGGGCCGGGAGCCCCATCGACACTCCACCAGCAGCCACTCCTAGGTCCACCACCCCGGGAACCCCATCCACCATAGAGGCGACTCCTCGTTAAAACTGAAAACTCGGAACTCTGAAAACAGAAACACACAACACAAAATGAAACCAATTCCTCATCCTCAGATGCGCAAAGATTTTAACTGAACTGTCATGTTTCGATACTTCAATAAGAAAGAACTTACTGTATCTTGAGGTGGTAGAAAATACAGAAGGCCAGTAACGGGTCATAATGACTTATTGTGGATAACAAAGATATCTTTTCTTTAGAAAACTGAAAAGAGAGCAGAGAATATACACAAAATGATAGATTTGACCTCCTCCCTGTTATTTTCCAGTAGCTGGGATTTTAAACTAGATGACCTCATTAACAGATGCTTTACCAAACAGCAAACCAAGAGATTGCTAATTGCTGTTGAAAGCAAAATGCTAATATTAAAGTCACAATGTTCTTTATAACAATAATGGAAATTTAAAAAAAAAAAAAAAAGAGAGAGAGAGAAAAAAAAATAACCCTCAAGGGCATGAGCATTGGATACAGCAGTAGACATTTTAACAAGAAGATGAATGGCGTCCGTGGGTTACTGACTGAACTTTGAAGACCCGCATCAAAACGCGCAGATGTGCAGCAGATTGGAAGGAGACACAGATGTTCATTTTCTTTTTTTTCCTGTTTCTGAAAGAAATAAAATAATATCCAGGTCAACAGAATGAAAAATGAAAGATGATTTGCAGTGGGATGTAGGACTACAGCAGCAAAGAAAAAAAAATGCCATAATACAAAAGGCTTTTTTT
>VXAK01027573.1:0-169171 GCA_013399435.1 Arenaria interpres | reverse complement strand
AAAAAAAAAGAAAAGTTGTTGTGCAATACTGAATTCAGACATGTACCACAAGTTAATGGTAGACTAACACTGAGGGGGGGTGGGGTCTAGGCATTGTGCTTTTGTCAGCATACTCTTGAGCTTTTAAGTCTACTATGTCTGAACTGTGGTTTCTTGTTTATCCTTTTTTTTTTCTTTAGTTGGACTGTAATGTATGGTCTGTCAACCTGTGAATCTTTTAAAGTATGATTCAGGTATTGTTGTATTCTTTACTGTGTAATAAAAATGTTAAAAATCTGTATTCCTGCCTTCTCCGTGGAACTTCGTTCCTGATGTTCCCTCTGTGAATGGCACTTTGTGAGTCACTGGCCCCGGCGCAGGAAAATGGCACTTGAAGCGCTGCCATGGGTCACGTAATCTCATTTCTTCCAGCTTCTGGGTGAGACAGGACAGTTACAAAAACAGGTTCTTGAGGGGATCTCTACCCAGGTTTAGATTATGGCCGCATCCAGCTAACTCAGATCTGCTTCTGGTTTGTGGCTGGAGGAGACCTCGTTAAGAAAACCCTCGGAGTGCTGATATTTAAGAACGTGCATCAGAGATGTGCTTTGCCTCCAAAGTCAACCTACCGCCTAGGTGAATGGCTGCCATAAGCCCTATCTGTTTTTATTGGTTCCTCTGTGCTTGAACTTTTGCACAAAATTGTCCGCGGCATCTATTTCTGTTTTTAACTTAACGGGAATACTCGTTAAGAAAGGGAAGCACCTTCCCAGAGGTGCAGGGCTGAGCACCCTCTTATTCTTACCCAGCTTCGCCCAGCGCCTTTCCCAAAGGTGGTCCCTGGTGCACGGGAGGCTTAGCTACCTATGCTATCATCTCCAGAAGTAAATCCATATATAGCGTGATTGCTGCAGAAATTTAGACCTCCCTAGCAGGAGGAGAGCACCGGGAACATGATTTCCATTTATAATCCAGTGTTTGGTCCTAGCTCAGTCCCACGGTCTGCTCCCAGGAACTTCTGGGAGTGCGCGGACGCTGCTGGTGGCATTCCAACGCGGGTGTTTTGCCAGAGTGAGCTCTTCTCCCCGGGCTCAAGTAAATTCTCTTGCTTCTTGTCGTTGGACGCATGGCATTTTTTTACGGCATTAAATAAATACCAACCTTTACCCCAAAGGCATTTAAATTGGGATTTCGTAGTGGAATTGGCATCATTCCCCACCCCTTGCACCCCCAGAAAGAGGAGAGGAAGTGTGTGCATTTATAAAGCCTATATCTTAATATAGGATCTTAATTCAGTTTGCAGCAGAATCATAGATAACAACCAAATGTCCCCGAGACCCTGACACGGAGCATCAGCTCTTCACCTTGTTAAGCAAACGGAGGTGTTTCTTGTTCGTTTTGAAAGTTGGTGTAAGGTAAAGAGGAGGCGCGGTGGCATCAATAAATGCGTCATGAAGACACTTGAGATGAGTTTTTACTTTCTTTAATGTCAGAACTCCAGCACTGAACTCGGCCTACCGTCTAGTAATTTGATTTAATTTCTCTTACTGTCAGTACAGTCTGTATTCTTGAAGGGCATTTTTGGTGTTTAGACCTTCTGTAAGAGCTGTTCCCAGTGTGTGTGAACGGTGGTGGTGAAACGGGGAGCCCCGTTTTTTTGCTGGTGTGACACTGCAGCGCCTGCCTTCGTAAGCTGTGGGGCAGGTAAGATGTAGGTGTTTTACTGTTTTTACTCATTTCTTTTTTTCCCCCAACCCATGGATGGAAAGTGCCTGATCCTGCGTTAAAGGAGCAACCTGAGGGCACAGCCTCAGCGCTCGTGACCCCGCTTGGCTCTTCTCTGGCTCAGGGTGAGACGCATCAGGGAACTACTGGAGAGAGTCCAGCGTAGGGCAACAAAGATGATGGAGGGATTGGAGCATCTCCCTGATGAGGAAAGGCTGAGAGAGCTGGGGCTCAGCAGCCTGGAGAAGAGAAGGCTGAGGGGAGACCTTATTAATGCTGACAAGGATCTAAAGGGCGGGTTGTGGGAGGATGGAGCCGGACTCTTTTCAGTGGTTCCCAGTGACAGGACGGGTGGCAACGGGCACAAGCTGGAAGATGGGAAGTTCCACTCAAATCCGAGGAAGAACTACTTTTGGGTGAGGGTGGCAGAGCCCTGGAAGAGGCTGCCCAGGGAGGTCATGGAGTCCCCTTCTCTGGAGATCTTCAAGCTCTGCCTGGATGCTCCTGAGTGATGTGCTCTGGGCAACCCTGCTTTGGCAGGGGAGTTGGGCTAGATGATCTCTAGAAGGTCCCTCCCAACTCTGACAATTCTGATCCCGTTAATAGGTAAGGACTTTCCATTTCTGCCTACCCCTTCCCATGCTGTCCCCACTTTCTGCCTCCCACAGGGCTGGGTTTGGGGGGAGAGAGAAGGACCTGCTGAGGCAGGGGTGGCTGTGGGGGGAAGCAGAGGTGCTACTGGGTGGGCCTAAACGGGGATGGGTGAGAGGAGACCTGTGGGGTTTTCTTTCCTGGCTGTTTCTGCCACCACGGCTTGGCCCTGCAGGTCCGAGCGCTGCGCTGCCATTTTTCCGTCCATAAGAAAATGGATGTGATTTAACAGCGATTCCACCTCTGCAAAAGCAGGCTGAGGCCACCAGAGGAAAGCGCGGTGCGCAAGGTACGTATTTATTCCAACAGCAAGACACCGATCTTGGGGGCACTTGAGACAAAAAAAAAAAGAAAAAAAGAAAAAAAAGAGTCTAGATAGAGCAGAGGAATGTAAACACGCTGGCTTTGAAGGCTAAGGCCATCTTGTTCAGTCTATATCAAACACCAGCTCCCAGGCATGGGCAGGGACCCAGAGAGAACAGAAAGTGCACGCACAGTTCAGTGAGCACGCTGGCGTCCCTGGGCTGCACCGGGCCGACGCTAAGGACAGAGGAGGAATTAAACACCAGAGCGCAGTGACAGAGTTATGTTTCCTCAGAAGTCATTAAACCCAAAGGCAAGTTGTTTTTACAAAGGAAACACCCCGCGTAAAGTGCAAGAGACGAGAAATGACAGGGAATTGGCCCCCAACCACACTGCGTGCTCGGAAAAGCCAGCAGATGTAGACGTGTGCGATTTTCCAGCGTGCAATTTGTTTTTTACGTGGCGTACAAGGTGCTGGGACCTCACCCCACAGCTCCTGAGCTGGAGAGGTGGGGAGCATGGCTGCATAAAGGCGGTTACGGCTTCTACCTCCCTACCGCGGGGCTGGCTCCTCTCGGGGCAGTCACTGTGTGTCAGAGAAAGAAGCCTGGAGTCCTCAACACAGAAAGGACATGGACCTGTTGGAACGGGTCCAGCAAAGGGCCATGAAGATGATCAGAGGGATGGAGCCACCTCTCCTGTGAGGACAGGCTGAGAGAGCTGGGGTTGTCCAGCCTGGAGAAGAGAAGGCTCCAGGGAGACCCTATAGCAGCCTTCCAATATCTGAAGGGAGCTACAGGAGAGCTGGGGAGGGACTCTGTCAGGGAGTGCAGTGACAGGACAAGGGGTAATGGTTTTAAATTGGAAGAGGGGAGATTTAGATTAGATGCCAGGAAGAAATTCTTTCCTGTGAGGGTGGTGAGACACTCGAACAGGTTGCCCAGAGAAGCTGTGGATCCCCCATCCCTGGAGGGGTTCAAGGTCAGGCTGGATGGGGCTTTGAGCAACCTGGTCTGGTGGGAGGTGTCCCTGCCCAGGGCAGGGGGGTTGGAACTAGATAGTCTTTAAGGTCCCTTCCAACTCTAACCATTCTATGATTCTATGGTTCTAAGACCTGATTTCACAACCAGCTGCAGCAGCTCAGATCCTGACCAGCTTCTCCAGGGCCACAGCCAGCCCAGAAATGGGGGCTGTGAAGAGCACACACATTCCAGCCATAGCACAAAGACGTTTTCTTTTTCCCCCCTCTTTTTGCTCTGATAAGAACCACGCGTGCTCCAAAGGGGCCTGGCTTTCTCCTCTTTCCTCCACTCCCAAGTAGGCAACACGACGAGAAGCCATGTGGGCCGCTGTGTCCCACTCCTG
Source organism: Arenaria interpres (assembly GCA_013399435.1). Classification (NCBI taxonomy): domain Eukaryota; kingdom Metazoa; phylum Chordata; class Aves; order Charadriiformes; family Scolopacidae; genus Arenaria; species Arenaria interpres. The sequence continues at coordinate 165,148 of VXAK01027573.1, read as the reverse complement.
TGAGGCTGCCACGGCAGCAGATAAATCCGGCTTTTGTAGGACACTCGGCAGAAAAATCTGTTTGCATCTTTTCATCTCTGTGCTTTACACAGACCAAATGGATGCTTTGAGTCTTTTGTGTTGGCTTGGTTTTATTTCTGGATGGGAGAAAAAAAAATAAAACCACAAGAAAGACCGACATGAAAGTTCCTCTGGATGCCCCTTCTGCGTGCCCGTATGTCCAGACCCGCACACTGGGAGGATGCTGGTTACCCTCACGACGTGAGGGTGTCTGCCACCCATCTGAGCTCAGGCACTGCCCTCCCGATGGCTCTGCTCCCACCACCCGCTCCTAAAGCAGCCCCAGACGTCCAGGGCTAAAGCTCTTTACGTTCGGTGTTTGAATGTTCTCTAAAACTTTTTATGTTTGGGTTTTTCTTGTTTATTTGTTGTTTTTTTTTTTAAAACCTAATATAAAAAAAGCATTTCTGGAAGCCTGACGTCAATTGTGGTTGATGGGCTTTGTTTATTCATGCCAGTTAACGGGCTGAACGGAGGTCTACTGCACTTTTGCAAGCAATCTTAATCCCTTCGAACGAATAACAAGAAGAAAAAGATGGGTTGACAGAGGCAGTTAGCAGAGATCATACTTACACATGTTTGTTTTCGGTAATTAGTCACAGTGTTAATAGAAACATCCACTTTAAGCAAAGACTGCTGATTTGCACAAACAGAGGGCCATATGCTCTGGTGGGTGTGGAAGGGGGTTGATAAAACTAAAAACTTTTCAGGATTTTTTTATATGTGAAAACTTGCTATTATATTTATTCATTTATTTATCCAGTGTAATAATTTTCATCCTGGTTAGGTTTTGCAGTATTTTCCACTTGAAGATGTCAAAATAAAAACACAGGGCTCCACATTCACCTTCTTTTGCTTGCTTTTTCTCCCACACACACACACAGAGAACAAGAGAGTTTTTAGCTGGCTGTCTATTGCTAAAGGCTTACATATGGATAGCATATGAAAATGAACAAGGCTGTAGGTGTTTTAACAATGTAATTTAGAATATGCTGCCTTTTTCACTTTTCCAATAGTACCAGACGGGGTTTGCCGCCGGACTATGAAAGCAACTGCTGCCTTTTGCAAAGATTTATTATTTTTTAGTGATATGATAGACTAATACTAGTTCCAAAGGGGGAGATATGCTGAGTTGTTAACATACCCCTTTGATTCCAGCCTATTCTGTTCCTGTCAAGTGTAATGGGGAAACTTCCTATATGGTATGAAATGCTATTCAATTGCACCTCTCTCTAGTTTGTTTTTTTTAAAATACTAAAGCTAATAATTGTTTTAACTTCAAACAGAAGCCTTTTTTCTTGGACAAAATCGTAACTTTGCTTTCTTAAAGAGCTCGTGATCGGTATAGGTTTTCAAGAGAAAGGAAACTGTATGAGTTTGTGTGTTTGCTTTTGTTCATTATTGTGTTTTTAGCCATGTTTATAATTTACTTGGTGCGTTTGACTGTGCTTGTGTGAAACATTAGATATCTTGCACATCATCCTGTCTCAAAGGGCTCAGATGCTCCAAGCAGGAACTGGGACACCCAAACCACAAACCTCAGCCCTGGGATACATTCCTGATTACCTGTGGGAAGTGCTGGTAGGGACAAGCATCCTCTTTCTCTGCAGTTCCTCTGCAGCTGGTTTTCTACCACCTATCCCCAGTGGTACCTGGATGCTTGCTAAGTAATTTGTTCATTTCCAAATCACAACGGTCAAGTTACAAAGCAATTTACCACTCAATCTACTGACTGATGCAAAATGTTATTGTCAGTTTTGTTTACATGGATATTTTAGAGAAGAGAAAAAAGTGGATATCCATTTGCAGTTTTTTTAGTGCAACAGAAATGAATTCACCAATTGTAAAACTTAAAAAAACAGCCCCAAACCGTGCAGACGCACACATGGACACAAAGACTACGGAGAAAATAGTTCTGGCCTGTTGCACACCTAAAGCATCTTAGACATCCTTTCAGTGGCTTCTTTGGTCAGCCACATCTTCTGTCCTGGTATGGTTTGTCCCACAAGTTGTATGCTGTCTCTCTGTCAAGGAATTGGCCATGTAGACCAATCTTCACGTAGAGGTCAAGTCCGTAGTGAATGGGCTAGGAAAGGCGACCGCTGGCAGTGCTTAAATATAGCGTGTAAAAAGCCTCTGCACAACAAAGAGAATAATCTGTTCTTCCTGTCCATGAGGGAGGGAAAAAGAAACAATGGCCTGATAATACAGCAATGCTTTAGGTTAGATGTTGGGAAAAGCTTTTCCCTGGGAAGGATTTGAGCCTCAGAAAAGACTAACTGGGAGGGTGTGAAATCCCTGTGACAAGGGGGATGTTAGGGTCAGGCTATACAAACATCTGCCCCACTGGCAAGATATAACTGATCCTGTCTTGGGACTGGGATGGAGTCCCGAAGTCCTGAAGACACCTGCTTTCCTGGTTACTGCAATAAATCAGTGTCACCCTGCCTTTCCCTTCTCATTTGCTCCCTATAGACAATGCTGCTTTCAAAAGTTTCTGTTGGGTAACAACTTTAATGTGTAGACTCTGTGCCGGTGTGGCCGCAGCTGGGTTTGGTGGCATCGGTGTGTCCTTTCACTCCAAACTGTCCTGCCTAAGGGCTTTGGCCACAGGTCAGCGATGAGTAAAGGTGGATAAATGGACGAGCCGCGGTGGCTACGACAGAGCTCTTGCTTTGGAGGAAGCTGGCAGCCGCTGCGGTTCAAGCACATCTTTGTCTTTACTGTTCTGGCTGGCTTTCCTCACGGGTGGCTTGGCGCTTTGAGCCCCGGGTTGTGCATGTGGTACCAATGTGCTGTGAGCAGAGGTGAGAGCCGTAGACAGGGTGGCAGACCTCGGTCGGAAACGTCGGAGTCAAAGCCGGGCTGCTTTTTTGGCTCCCTTTTCATCCCAGGGTAGTGGCCTCCCAGCAGTTTGGCTTTGAGTCACTGTGGTAATTCATGGTTAAAATCATCATTCTTGGCACATGCACCGAAGATTAAAAGAAAACAGGAAAAAATCCTCTCCGAATGACAGATTTACATACCAGGAGGAAAAAAACCCCACATAAAAATCTGATTTGAAGAACACAATTATAATATTTTACCGTCATTTCACTAACCATTTTATTGACTGAAAAAGGAGCTACCTCAAGACTACAGATCTAAAGTGCTAACAAATTAAAACCATCCCCGAAGGAGAAAGACCGCTAATCTGAAGCACGCCTCCCAGAAGAATTTCCGAAGATCTATAAATGCCATATGCTGAATAGACAGTATTTCTTTTAAGGTACAAGCATTTTTTTATTTTTTTTCCTGAGTGACTGACCAAGTACAGTCAAAAAGGGAAGGAAAAAAGACAAAGGACACCACATAAGAAAAACAAGAATGCTATACCAGCACGAAATACCAGCCAACATGCATATGGGAACACTTATTTGATCATCTAAATATGCACATTTTATACAGTGGATGTCCAAAAGTGATTGCATTTGCACTGATTCACTTAATGTAAGAAGTAAAGTTGGCCCAATATCCATATTCCATAAACAGAGGTAATAAATTAAAGAAGCTGAGGCTCTTCTTGCTGCCAAAGCACATTTAAAATGTGAGCCAGAAACCGAGCGCAGCTAAGAAGTTTTGGAGAAAGACAGAGAGAAAGAAAAAGCTGTTATTTTGTAAATATAGTTACTCTTTGAAATGCAGGAAAAGGACAGTAAGTGAGGACTCTGCAGGACTCAAGGAGGCCTCGGCAGTGTTTCTCCTGCGGGGTCCAGGTAGCGATGGTGTCTTTCTCCTGATGGGGACACCTGTCCCTCGCTCCTGCTCACCTGCACCTGCAGGTCTCCCAGGCTGGGGAGATGAAGTTATACACTCTTGTGGCATGCCTGCAGGGTGGCATCCCGTGCTGGGTGCACTTCCACATCCTTTATATTTCTAAAATTACACTTCACACTGTAATGAAACACATGCACTTACGTTATGAAATACATAAATATGAACTGACAATACATATGGGCTTTAGTATAAGCCAGAGAATATATAGTACGTTCTCAGTGGCCGTTCAACACCTGGAGATAAACACCTTCATTACAGCTCTGGGAGCAGCCAACCAGTCCCAGGGAACTGCGAGGGAGAAAATCACTGCTCTTTCAGCAGAATCTTCCCTTACATGAACCAGACTTTTGAAAATTTCATATGATGACAGACTTCCAGGAAAGCCCTCCTGAAAAGCCTCAGGGCTGGCCAGAAACAGAGATGTGAAGAAGTCAGCTATACCTTGGCAAATAAATGCAAATGGTGCTCTCCCATCTCTGTGAAGAGCTAAACCCATGTTGCTGTGTGCTGAAACCCCATACAGCTCACTCAGGGGATTTTTGAGCCGTGCATCATACCCCAACGAATGTAAGTTGAATCAATCATAGAATGATAGAATGGTTCAGGTTGGAAGGGACCTTAAAGACTATCTAGTTCCAACTCCCCTGCCCTGGGCAGAGACACCTCCCACCAGACCAGGTTGCTCAAAGCCCCATCCAGCCTGGCCTTGAACCCCTCCAGGGACGGGGCACCCAGCTGAGTTGTCAGATGGGCCACCTCTGCTTACACTTAACTCATCTTCATTTTGGCCATACATGCTGGAAGGCGACCGTTTCTTTCTAGCAGCTGTCGCCCAGTTTTCGTGCGCCTGAGACAAAATGTTGCCGGCCCATTATTTTTGGGAAGAAATGTCTGATTTGACAGGAATGGCATAAAAGCATTCAGAGGAACCAGTCCTTGATTTTCTTAAAGCACTACCTGGGAGCGCAGTTCACTCATGTGCGTGGCTGGCAGAGCCATCCCCACACCAGTGGACCTCCTCCACGTTGCTTTGATAAGGTTTTGCTGCTCAGGGCTGGCTGACGGCAGCCAGCAAGGCTCCATGGCGTGGAGATGGTGCCAGGCGGATGGTTCAGACAAGCTTGTGAGTAGGTGGGACGAGGCACCGCCGTCTGCCCCTGCCGTGCCGTGCCGGAGCCAGCGAGGAGCTGCTGGGAGCGGAGGAGTAGTCTCCAGAGGGTTCCCAGATGGAGCCAGGCGAAGGGACAGCTGTTTGCAGGCATGGGCACCGCTTGCGCCTTGAAAACCCGGGTGCAGAGACCTCGCCGGGGAGGCAAAGCGTTCTTGGATGACATCCACTTGGAAACTCTTCCTCAGTAGAAGGCAGAGGTTTCCACTCAGCAGCCGGCTCGAGAAGGCTTTCATCCCTTTCATTTCCAGTCGTTTTTCCCCCCCTCCTCGTACCAAGCGCTAGCCCCCAGCCTGCTCCATTCCCTGATGTGAGCCATGTGGGCTGGAGAGCTGTGCTGCAGCAGAGACTATCTATCTGGGGACCACGTCTGTACGCATGGTAAGTATTTGTCACTCTTCAGGCCATAAACTTCCCAAGGAGTCTTATTTTTCCTGTTAATACGAGAACCGAAAATCACAGGAACTCCTCGCTAAAATGATGATGTTAGCTTATTCCCTGTGTGACACGGATTGACATGTACATATGCTGCTGACATGTTAGAAGAGCAGCTCTCTGCTCTCAAACTTGCTAAAGCCCACTCACAGGACACGGATCCAGACTGAGTGAAAAAAAAAAGAAAAAGGTTGTTAGTGTGAAAAATCAAAGTGTTCCAGGGCACATTTTCTAAAGGCAATTAACTTCCTTCATTCCAAGGTTAAGAAAAAATCCCCCAGTAAATCAGTTAGAGTGATTAAGAGAAGATATCTAACTGGAGTCCACTGAAGGAAGCTCTGACATTAAAATGTGTGCTGTCCTTAAAAAGACAGGCCTTTGTGAGTGACGGACACAATGCAAACTAAAAATCAATAGGGTTTGCATATGTCTCTTATACATGCCCCTATGGATAAGTTATTCCATTCTCCTCCTCAGTTCACGCTAGGATAGCAACAAACACTGAAACAAGCACATACCAACAGCTCCCTGTTCATTTTCTCTTTCATCTACATGCATATGTCATCTGTAAGCTTTTTTTATCCCATTTGAACCCAAGCCACAAATATTTAAAAATCACAAATATTTACTGCAAACCAATTGGCCGAACCAAATTTCTGGCCATCCTCATGAAAAAGGTTTATTTTAACAATGTCAGAACTTTTTGGTTCTGTCTTAAATATTTATATTTTTGAACTCCTTGAAGAGTATAAAATAACTCCCCTTTTGAAATCAGAGGGGCATCTCAAAATTACAACCCATTTTGTCTCTAAAGGATGGGATGCGAGCCGTTGCTTACTGTTGCTGTTGCTTAAAGCCATTGCTCAAATAAGACTCCACAAAACTGACTTTTCCCTACAGGAAGAGTCAAGGTTTGGTGACATGCTATTTAACTAACAAAAAATATCACAAATGTCTCATCGGACAATTCCTTTTAGCTCCGTCCTAGGTAGTGTCATTAACTTATATTTTGTAACAAATAATATTCTTTACTGCCCAATGGGTACAAGGGCATGCCCACAAATGTCACCTGGGAAGATGACAGACAGCTCCAAAATCTCCCACTCCTGCTCTTGGTCAAGGGAAGGAGCACAGCCACAAAAGCTGGCATGACAACTAACTTCCTTTTCCATAGATTTAACAATGAAACCTAAGGGAAAAGGTACTTTCTTGCTTTTCTGGGAAAGCAAGGCATGCTTTTGAGCATCACCTAGGCTATGAAAGAAGTTGTTCAAATGTCTCACATTTCCCTGTCAAAAAGGCAGTCGGTGCCACTGATGACCCCAGACAAATTGGAGGTGGAGGAGAAAGGGCAGAGGTGGCAGGCAGGCACTGGACAAAGGACAGATGGTATGGTGAGCCCTTGGAAATTGGCTGCTCTCGCAGGAGAGTCTCATATTAGCCATGTCTCTAAACAGTTCAACAAATCACAAGGGCTTCATAGGTTGGTTGTTTTGTTTTGTTTTTTTTTTTTACCAGCATCATTAGGATTTGCCTTGAGTTCATGCAAGGGCCGTTTAAGAAAGATCACTTTCAAGACATACTGTTTGAAAACCTCCTTCTGTGGCTAATGTTTATTGCAGGTTTTTCTGACAGTATTTTGAGGGATGCAAAGTTACACAGACCTTCTGTGACGGGAGCAGGACAATGATTTCAGCTAATTGGGGTGTGATATATTGTTTATTCTGCCAAGAAAAAAAAAGGGACATAAAGCCCTTTAAAGCTGTGATTAAACCACACAGATTAAGAAAACAACAAAATCGGGGAAAAAAGGGATAGCTGTATTTGTATATTACCACTAACTGGTATTATATGATAGAATTTGACATAACTTCCGTTATATATTGGCTGGTCAAGTTTCTAACAAACTCCTCTCCCTGGGGAAGTTTTGCCACTGGAAGCATTTTGGGCTATTAGACTGAATTCTGCTACAGTGGTAGCAAAAAGACCTCAGTGCAAATGAAAGTCTTTCTTTACTGAGGAATGAATGTAACCTGGCAGAAAGCTCTGGGGGCACACTTTATTTTCAGTGAAACGAGAAGAAAAAGAGGAATTATTACTCCTGTTCATGTTTTTGTTTGCTAATGAAGCTTGAGGAAACAGTGTGAAGACTTTTGATTATTTATTCTATTAAAAGATCAAATTCTGCTTTCCATTGTAATGCACTCGAATGCTGCGGGTGCATCCCTGTTATGCTTGTTATCTTCAACAAACTAAAGCCATCACCTTCTATTTACCCCAGAGTGAGAGTAGAATCTGGCTACCGAGTCAAAGGATCCAATTCTGGCCCCAGGCCTAATTTGTCCTTTTTAAAAAGTGACCTAAATACAGCATTGATGCCACCAGGAGAACAGCAGGTTCCAAGTACGGCGCAGACACCATTTTCTGTGTGACTGCCCCTTGTCTTTGTAATGCATAGCTGCATATATGGGATGGTAGGGCGACTGGCAGCTCCGCTGGCACCCAGTCTGAAAACTCTCTGCAGTTTAACTCTCTTAAACCCTCTAAATTCCCTAAAAAAAATTTTCTTGCCCTGGAATTGGGTGTTCCTCCCAAGGGTGTGGAGCTGGGGTAGTGTTCAGCATTTGGGGAAATTTCAATATGCGGTCCCGTGTAGCAAACTCTATGGAAGAACCAAGCAAACCTGGTTTGGGGGCTGCACGATATCACTGGGGTTTGCGGTCAACAGTTATTTGCCCTGTCTAATGGGCAAGGCTGGAGAGCAACACCTGAAACGCCAGTCAAGAGAGAAACAGGCTGTTTCAGGAGGTACAGCTTCACAGAATCACACACACAATCACAGAATGGTTGAGGGTGGCAGGGATCTCTGAAGGTGGTGGGCTGGTCCAACCACCCTGCTCAAGCAGGGTCACCTAGAGCCAGTTGTCCTGCACCGTGTCCCGACAGACTCGCTCATCTATTAAACAAATTAAAGCTCTACTGGAGTAGGAGTCATATGCCACGGACCCCCAAGCCAGTTCAGAGCTAACCATGAGCAGCAATTTCTTCTTGCATATAAACGTAATTTATCACAGTCTCTCTCAACCAAGAGTGAGTGCCTGAGGAGGCAGGCAGAGTCATTTTGGAGTTTTGTGTTCTGAAGACACCACGAAATTCAGAAAGCTCAAGTTTTCCCCCAGTGAGCTGGCAAGCATGAATGCTTGCCTCAAGCAGAGACCATTAGGGGAAAGACGAATGAAGAATAAAGAATGAGGAGTTTGGAGGTACCACGAGAACTGGCTGAGGGCAGACTGGGTCAGCTAGTGTGAAAGGAAGAGAGTCACATAGTGGAAAAGTAAAATCTGAGGAAAGGTGATGAGTTTAAGAACAGTTGGGGCGTCACTGTCAGCCACCCATTCCCTTTGTGCTTATGGGCTTTGCAGAGCTGCTGGCTCTCCAAGAGATGTCTGAGCTATACTTCCGCCATATATATGTGAACACCTCTCCTCCCTCCTTTTGTATGCAAGCTAGAAAATCAGCTATTTGGACAAAACATCTCAAGTCCTTCTCTCTGCTGTCTCTGACTGCAGGGGTGTCAGTGCTGCCACACAAAACCAGATGAAGCATGAGTCCAGCCCAGTGCTCAGGTTTCTAGGGAAGAGCTGAAAACTGGCATGTTCACTCCATATCACAGAAGAAGAATGCTGATGGAGAAAGGTGTCTGACTCTATCTACCTCGGCAAAGTACTTCCATCTCAGTTGAAAGTATCACATTAAGGTAAATGGTCCACTTAACACCTCGCTTTTCTGTTTAAAGGTCAGGTATTTTCTAAGTGCTTTAAAAGCTGATTGTTTCTGAGAAAGTCTTTCTGTTTGGTATGTCTCATGAGCATACTGGGAAAGTCTAGTAACTCAAACTTGGCATCATAAAAATCAAGGGGTCAACATAAAGAATCCTCCTTTACCTCTTCCCTACTCCTCCACTCTGGTTTTGGTTCAACAGATTCTCCCGGTACTATTTTCCTGGGTGTGAGGAGCCCAGCAGAACGCAGAGCAAACCCTGGAGGTCTCAGTGACTCAGGCTGTGCTCAGGTCACTGCTGGGTAAGGACTGCCTGCTCTGAGCCACAGCTCCAAGCGTTGGCCTTAGGGTGGGCTAGGGAGGGAAGATGGGTCTATGCCTTGATCCTCCAGTTCCCCCTTGTGAGTGGGAAATTAGAGATTTCTGCCTTTGAGGGGAAGGGGAAGGAAGGTTGTAGGATCTGAGGTTGCCCTGAAGAGTGCCTAAATTTAAACTTCTGAAAACACGGAGATAGGAGATGACTGTGGATGCAACCCTAACGTTTCCTGGAGGAACCCTAAGTCAGACGTTACTCCTTTTTCAGATAAGCTATGAATTATCCTCAGGCACACAGTTTAAAATATAGGACTGCAAAGAAATCGGGACAGTAATCGAACAGCAAGTCAAATGGTTCAAACCAAAAGCACATAGCCTTGTCAGGGAGGGAGGCTCTTCAATGATTAAAACCGGAGAAAAACAGGTCTAGAAGGGACTTCAGGAGGTCATGTAGTCACTTCCCTGGCCCCCAGCCAGTTCAGTTATATGTGTGTTGTTCCCGACAGATGTTAGCCTAAATTGTTGAGACCGCCGGTGATGGAGACTCCACGACTTCCCCAGGCAATCTATTCTAGTGCTTCCCTAATTGTACCATTAGAAAGTTTTCCCTAATGCCTCAGAAAATTTTTATACACTTCCTTTGCGGCAGTTGAACTCCACCGCTTCTTGACCTATCCCCTGTAGATGCAGAGGGCACGTTATGCCTTTCCTCTTCACAGCAGCCTTTATGTACTAAAAGGCTATTACCATCCCCTCCCCCTGTCTGTTTTTCTTGAGACCACACCAAGCTAACTCCTTCACTGTTTCCTCCAAGGTCATGCTTTTTTAGACCTCTTGTTGCTTTCTTTCGGACATTCTCAAATTTGTCCACATACGTCTCAAATTACGGCCGTATCTATGCTGAGGAACAAATAATTAGTATTTCTCCAAGTGTCTCCCCGTGACAGTGTTTTTTATACACCCCACACAATGTTTGCCTTTTTCATGACATAGATTTGCAACTTTGTTCTCACCCACCTCGGATTTGTGATCAGTCCTGTCAAAGTGTGGCACCTTGCATTTTCACTGTGGAAAACATTTTCATCCTGTGTGTTTTCCAGGGCCATGTCACTGTTTTCCCAAGGGCGCTTTGAATTCTAACGCAATCCTGCAAGGTACTTGCAGCTCCTCCCAGCAGGATCATCTGCTAATTTATCTAGAACGTCTCCTTTCCCATCGTCCTGATAGTTAGTGGTGGCATTGGGCAAAACTGGCTCTAGCGTCCTGCATCGTCCCAGCCAAAGCATCCTTTCACTTTGAAAGCAAACCTTTGCCAACTGCTCTGTGGGTACAGGTACCAGAGCAGCTCACAAGCATCCTATAGACTATTCTGCTTGCTTATGGGATTGTGAGCCACGTGCAGCTGTCAAAACCTGATTAGAGCAAAGAAAGCTGCTATCCACTGCTTCTCCTCTTATTTCAAATCAGTTGTACTTGGTAGATCCAAGCTGGATGCCAACCTTTTCACCTTCCAGTTCCTCCTCAGAAGTTTGTTTGCTGATATGTGAAGAATTTTCCGGGGACTGCATTTAAGCTGACAGATCTGCGATCCTCTGACTCTGCTTTCTCTCTTTTTTTTTATTGCCCCCTTCCTTTCCCCTGACCTTTTCCAGACTCCTGGTACCCCAGCTACTCCCCACAAGGCCTCAGTGATAACTGCTGACAAGCCAAAGACATCCTTATATCAGACAGGGAAGCTCAGCCAATTGAAAATGTGAGCCTATCTAATTCCTCTCTGGCTTGTTCTTTTCCTATTGTAGTCTTTTGTCCTTGGAATTAATGATGTTAACCACCTGATCACTGCTATTGGGACGATAGATGAAAAAAAACCATTAACCACTTCAACCTTCATTTGTAATGTTTCCCTTTCCACCAGTCTTTTCCTTACTAGAAATGTACTGGTAGAGTGAATCCTTTTTGTCCTCAATGCCTCTGTTCTTACATGCTTGAGTTATTCTTTTTGCACCCCTCTTTAGTAATCTCACCTGCTGCTTATTTCCTGCATTCCTCTTGTGTTTGAGGAATTCCTCTTGTGTTCTTCCATTTCATTGTTTTAAATTCTCTTTATGAAGATCATAAACTTTGTCATTTCACGTTCACTCTCACACAAATTGCTTTTTACCTTTATATTCTCAACGCCTCCTTCTCTATTGGTTAGGGTCAAAACTAGAAAAAGACTTTACTGTTTCACCTTCTTTATCAAAAAATGTCTTTCAAGGAGTGGCTGAACAGTCTTGGTTTTGCTATATTATTTGCCTTTTGTATAGCTAAAACCCCTTACTATTCCCAAATCTTGCTTAGTGTGATTCGGTTAATCTGATCCACTCTGGAGGCCTCCCCTTCCACTGCAAGGTGGCGACCCTCCTTCTTTTCTTCCTTAATCATTATAAGAGGCTGGCAGAGGTCTAGCTTCCTCTACCTTTTAGCGAACCTAGGAGCCGAAGGTAAGTAAGACAATAGCTTCTCTTTTCCCCATACCTGTCTTTCCAGGACGATTTACAAATTATATTAATATTCAAATAATTTCTTTGTTGTGGTGACGGTACCATTTTCTTGACTATATGTTAAGATTTCTGTCTCAGTTTCAAAATAGTAATGTTATACTTGGTCAACTGAAATGCAACCATAAGTTATCCAGCAAAGGAAGCTTCATGATGGAAATGCAACATTAAAACAGTAACCTCAGGCTGGAGCCACAGCCTCACTTAGTATTGCAGTCTGTAGATTTTTAGGGTCAAGTTTTGAGATTTCCCTCCCAGACTGAGCTTCATGTCGGGAATGGGACCCACGGATGTCCCGGTGGGAGACAGCAATCTGCCTACATGAAATAACCATGCGCTTTTCCAAGGAACTATCCCCAGAGAAAGTGGATGCTAAATCCCAGATTCTGAAGAGCACTGAGGATTGACAGACAGAACTTACTGAGAGCAAAATGCTTAAACCAGCTCTTTCACATGGAGGATAGAGGAGCATGAGGAGCCCCACCACCAGTAACTGCTTGTTAGAGGACCCAGGAGAGGAGGGGATGAATCCAGGGTGAAACAGCCACCTCTGCCTACACAGATGCGTGCCCCAGTGGGCTGAACATCCTGAAACCCTGAGCTAGAGATATTATGTGCCTCCAGGGTGAGGTAGCAGCTGAATGGAGGATCCAGAGGTCAACATAATGTCTTTAAATGCCCCAAAATGTCAGTTAAAGACAGAAGCCCCGGATCTCATCCCTCCTTCCTTAAGCAACCCAGCAGGGAGACTTCAGCCTCTGCTCAAGTGATTTTCCTGTTATTCACCACACTTTCTCCCATGAACAAAAATAAAACAATCTGCTCTTGTGGCATTCCCAGGCTGCAGTCTCAAGGCTATATTGTTACGTGTACACGTAGCTGCCATTAGCTCTAATAATGTGTCCATTGTTCGGGGTGCAACCAGAGAGCTCTGCTGCCACCACCCACTACAGCCAGTAGTGCTTTCTGACTTCAGTGTTGGAGTTCGTTGCTGGAGGAGCCACGGCTTGCCGAAATTTGTACCTAATGCTTGTTTTTCTCAAAGCAAAGAGCTACTCAGTCCTGGGGAGATTCTGCAGACGTGGGTAGCAGGAAGGATGACAGGAGCTGTCTTCATCTGGCGACAGTGTCCGGCTGGTCAGTCAGAAGGCTGCAGAAGTGCCAAAGGAAAGCACTCTTTCTTTCTCAGAAAAGACATGTGGTACAGCTGCCTGCATAGCAAGGAAAGATCTGGCTGAGTAAGTGAGGCTGGGTGAAACATCTGTTTTGTGTTTCCCAGGCTTTTGACAGCAAAACAGAGTTATTTTGGGGTTTTTACAAGTCTTGCAGTCATTTTAAACATTGTTTTTGCCAAGTTTTCCACTTTTTGCTAAACAAGATTGCTCTTGATATCGAGACGTAGCTTTACTTCAGAAAAAAAAGTCATAAATGTCTGCCATTACCTACGTTCCCTCTTCCTACCTTTTTTTTTCTTTTCTAGCCCAGCTTTTAAATATCCATTCCAGAACTTTGTGAGAATTTCTGCTGGTGATACAAGGAGAAAGATTTCTTTCATGAACAAATGAATGGTTTCTCTTAGAAGAGAATTACATATGCTGCTGCCTTATTTTTTTCCCTCCCCCTCTAAGTCTTGGTTTCCAGATGTAGCGAAAGCTGGTTTGAGCAGAAGAACATATGTTTCCAGCATGAATTCTGTTGGCAGGGTCCTGCTGCACAGTACTGCAGAGTTGCTGCAAGCCATCCCTGACCAGCATACATGTATAATGTGCTCTAGAGATTATCCTGCTCCATTTTCATCCTCCTTCCCCTCCCTTCCGCAAGTTCCACTTTAATACAACACTCCAGACCTTGTGCTCTGTTCCACTGCTGAACACCTGAGTGCTCCTATCAATACATACGTTACAGACTGAGCTCTCCCAGATGCAGGGAAAGGGCTGCTAACCTTAGTCCATGCCTTCAGCATCCCCGCTTCTTTGATCTGCATCTGAGGCATGTGGCCATTCATATTGGTTAATTAAAAAAATAAATTATGTTGTCCGGTGCTCTAGCTTTAGACTGAAAAAGCTGTAACAAAGGAAGAACCTTACATGTGGTCCTCAGTGTTTATAGAGATCTTCCTCTCTGTATATTAAAATTTAATAGGATCCTTTATGTTTATCTGGTGATATTTGCCTCCAGCCAACTTTGGACCAGCTTCTGGCTCACTTGCTCTTTTTGAATAGTCTCTTGCTCCAGGAGGAGTAGATTTATTTTGGGGTGAAGTACGATTCAGCAAGAGCAAGTGTGCCAAAAATCTAGTCCTATAGTAGCATCACAGGGAAACTGTACTATAAACATGTCTTATCTTAGCAAGCAATATATCAGAATGATAATGTTTCCATTAAATATATTTTCAATGACAGAAGGTTAGAATCACACTTTGTTCAGTCATAGATGCTTGGCTGAGTCATCTGCTAACTTGCTGCTTGCCTTACTCCTGTCATATATTATCCATGAATGAACACAGCAATTTCCATCCCTATTATTCTTTGGGTTCAATCATTTAGTGCACTCTGCAAGGCAGCTATGAGGCCATCTTTCCATCATAACCTCTATTACTTCAGCTGCTAGTGAATTATCAAACCAGCAATCCATAAAGCCCTTAGAGCTCATATTAATTATCAAAAACTGATGAGATATAAGCACGTTAATTGATTCCTTTCATATGCATGATTTTAAATACAAAACCAGCCCAAGATAGGAAGTTTGTTGAGATTTACTGTTATGCATATTATGTTAGGTTGTGGAATTGAAGGTGTTTGATTAACGACTATTCTTTCACCTGGTTTAATTTGTCACATAATATAAATAATATTAGACTCTGTATGTACATCTCAGGACAACACTGTTTGTTAGATTAGTTTCCCCAAAGTATTTTATGTGTCTTGAATAACAGTTATGGGATAACACAACGTTACTCTTTGAGGGCTATACAAAAATTTTGTGTTGGTGGATGCAGTTTGTAAAAAGAGGAAGGAATGATATGGTGCATGGCTAGATATGGTGACAGACTTGGAATGGAGTAAGTTGTTACCATCTCTGATTTGAGATGTGAGGATGTAGATGCATTTCCTCTAGTGTAAGGCAAAAACAAGACAGATGAGCTGAAAGATCTTCAGAAAACCATCCTGGAAGTCACTGCTTCTTTTAAACCCAAGAACTGATTTACGACGAGAATGTGATGTTTAATTTCCCCAATTTTCCTGAAACCAAACATGAAAATATTTGCAGATGACTCCAAACCTGTCTCCACCAGCAAGTGGCACTCATGGTTTGGGCCAGTAGGGCAGCTAAGTGGGTAAAGCAGGATATAAGTAGAACCTGAACGCCCAAAATTTAAAACCAGGACCCAGAAACCATGGTGCTGGGCTGCTAGCTGATAGGCACAGAGACTCCATAGGGGCTTGGCATTCTGCATGAGGGTTATTTTCTGAATGCCAAATCAGAACAGCTAGCTGCCCTGCTCACCCCTCAAACCAGTTCAGCAGGAAGGCACTAAAGAAGAAGCAAGTAGGGAACTAAGCATTCTTGCAGCATGTCTTATGTCCACCAACAAATTCATGCTGTAAAAATTGTGAGAGACACCCTGGCTATACTTTAAAGACCATGGCATGCTGGATTTGCAGTCCTTTGCCTTTCCAGAATAGCCACGAGGTAGGACAGCCATCCATGGAAAGGGAGACATGACTTAATTTCCCTCCTCAGCCTGCACAAGGAGAAATTTAACGCTGTCTCTCAGTGAGGACAGCACACAAACATTAAGCCATAGGGTGTTGAAGAGGAGTTTTTCCAACTCTTGTGCTGAAGCCATGCTACCGTGCAGAAGGGAAGCCACATTTCTGTGGGAAAAGCGAGACTGTAGCCCACTGCATAGACTGCAGGAGTGGAGGCAGGAGAGGTCTGAAATTTTTAAGTGACTGTTAATTTGAGATGCAGAAATGGAGTTTAAAATGAGGATAAATAAGGGTATATTTTTAAACGTGTGTAAGCTCTGAAACAAAGCCAGTAAGCACCATTTAAAGAGAGGATATAGACTGAAAGTGGATGAATAGCTACCTACACATACTGCCATCCTTCAGAGAGCCACTGCACCCCAGAGAGATGGCTGAGGCAGCTCCCCTGTTTAACACAGGGAAAAGGCTTGTACAGAGCCTGTAACAGCTCCAAAGACCAAACTTTGAAGACTGGAAATCATTTCTAGCAAAGTTAATCATGCTAAAACACACCAGCTGCTTTACTTTCTTCTTGTGCACAGTCAGATAAGCCACACTCTGGTGCTGGTAAGGTTGTGCCTGGGCCCCCAGGGGCTTGGCAGGCTGCAGAGGGCATGGGGGAACGTGGGAGGAGGGCATCCAACCTCCCCGTGCAGACCTACATGGCCTGGAGAAACTGGCAACCTGCTTTTAAGGCTCAAACCCTCATACAAAGCCAGAAATAATGAATGTCCAAGGAGATCTCAGAGCAGTTGGTTTATTGTGTGAGATATCTGGAGGGATTTTTCTTCCCCCCGCAAAAGAGAAAGAGAACATGAGGGTCTGCTGCCTAAAGGTCACGTGGAAATGTTCTCTTTGAGGTTTCCACTGATGTTAGAGTAGACCTGGGGAAGGCTGAGGACCCAAGTTTAAACCTAAGGGACTTTTAGATGGGAGAGAACTGTAAGATTATTCCTGGCAAAACCCCCTCGATTTTGCCTTCATGCCTCCATCCTTCTGTCCCTGCAGAGAGGATGATCTATTCGAGTGACACAAACCAGCAGCTATAGTTAGTATCACAGAGAGGAAAAACATGACTAGGTACTGGATACCCACTTACGTCTGGGCCAGTCCTTTGGTGCCCATCTTGAACTTGCATCTACAGTTGCCGCAAGGTACCACATCTGTAATATCAGTATGGGCTGCCCATCCTGTCAAAGACAAGTAAGGATCTGAGACCTCACAGAATGCATTAAAATGTGAACAAAGACTTTTTTTTGTGTGTCTCTTAAGTGCCAGGGCTTGTTCTGGTACAGCATGAAAAGAGGCACCACAGAATCCAATGGAGTGGCCTGGGAAAACAGGGATTTGTGTGATTCGCAGAATCAGGAGCAGAATTAGCCCCAGAACAACGAATGGTCTCAGGATATAATGTTTATTCATAACTTCTGTTTAAAATATTCTCAAATCAACCTAAACGTATTTCTTCACCTATCTGGAGTCCTGAGGTCATTTGGCTGCGAGAAGAAGAACTGAGATATTGTTATGACACAAGCTTGGATATGAGTCACAGCCTCGTAATTTCTCCTGCTGTGAACATGATAAAGAAACACTGCACTTGCGTCTTGACAGTCTGTTTTTGTATGTGAAATAGCTTTGCACTTACACACAAAATCGGCACTGAGTTGTATCTATCAGAGGAAAAATAAAATATGATGGGGACATTTGGTCCTGCTGTTTGTCTTCAGACCTGGTTGTGACATTTGTGGAGACAGCAGGCCATGGCAGCAGTCTTCTGACATGACTAAGATTGTTGTCCTTGCAATGTCAGAAGATGTAGCACACAAGGGCTTTCCCATTTTAAAATAATCTTTTTAAGCAGAGAAAGTAAAGCGATATCCAGTGATGGTGTGCCACAAGTTCTCCAAATCAGCAGGACAGCACAAGTGACTTCTCAGTGGACCCACTATTCCTGTTTGTTACATTCTTGGGTCTTGTTTTTAGCCAACATGTCTACTTTCTGTAAAATGGTTAGGAAGCCTTCCAAGTAATCACCTCAAAAACCACCAGACCTAGAAGTAAGGGATAGTTCTCACTGTCATAATGGTTGCAGCCCCTGATATCAGGCCAGATATTATTTCCAAGTGAATAACCTGCAGGTGTATTTCACCAACCGATATGTTTTTTCATGGTCAGTTTTTAAGATCAAAGAATACCACAGGGAATGGTTCATTGATAGCAGGAGATGGGCCATGAAAATGCATGTAATAGCCTAGTTCACAAGATAGCCGTGAATAAATTAAGATGGGAAATTAGGAGTTGCTTATAGTCATAAAGGGAGTTTGGTTCTTAAATAGCCTGAGAGTAGGGCTGCACCACCCGTGTGAAATGGGGCAGGATGCTGTGATGCACGTGTCCACGACAGCAGGGGACAGCTTAGGACCCAGGAGCTCTATTCCACACTTCTTCCTATATTTATATATTTAGGTGAATGTTCTTCATCTCTCATTTTTATCTGTTTGGATTTGCAAGCAGGATGCTAACTTTGCAAAACTGATGTCTTTGAGTGGAGAAATAGAATATAAGATTTTGTCAGTGGGAGAAAAGTAGAAAAGGCCAAGAATTTATGGAGCCAATTATTACTTTCATCAAGTCAGTTGAATGTAGTAGATTTTAAGGCAAGCTTCAGCAGTTCACATAGCAAAACTATTCAAAGAAACAGGTTTACCTATGCCACAGAAAATTCTCTAACAGTTTTCATTAGATTAGGGTCAAGAGGAACATCCCAGAAATAGCTCACAGTGATAATTCTGGATTTTCTATGGGAAGTATTTTGCAGTGAGAATTTGGTATTACGCAAGTTTTTCATTCTCATGAGAAACTATTCCTTGATGTCTCGGCACACAAAGGATTTTATTTGCATTACAAAGGACCCCAACCAAGATAAGTGCCCCAGTGTTTCAAGTCCACAAGTTCATCATATGAAATGGTCTCAGAGATGCTACGGTAACCTAAGATACACTAATCTGCTGCACACCTGAAACTGCTATTCTGAGATTTGCAGGTATAAAGCACAATTATGGAAGTCTGAATGAGCGGGTGCTCCAGCCTCCTAGGTAACATGGACCAGCAGTTTTAACCCTAATTCCTGTAGCTATGAGAATACATAAGAAGGCATAAAGAACAGGAAGCAATTTTTCTTTTGCAGAATTCATTCTCTGGGACTGGAACACCTCTCCTATGAGTACAGGCTGTGAGAGTTGGGGTTGTTCAGCCCGGAGAAGAGAAGGCTCCAGGAGATCTTATAGCAGTAAGATCCAGTAAGGTTCAAGTACCTGAAGGGGGCCTTCAGGAAGGATGGGGAGGGACTCTTTGTCAGGGAGTGTAGTGATACGATGAGGGGTAACAGTTTTAGACTGGAAGAGGGGAGATTTAGATTAGATATTAGGAAGAAATTCTTTCCTGTGAGGGTGGTGAGACACTGGAACAAGTTGCCCAGAGAAGCTGTGGTTGCTCCATCCCTG
Organism: Arenaria interpres; assembly: GCA_013399435.1. Lineage (NCBI taxonomy): Eukaryota > Metazoa > Chordata > Aves > Charadriiformes > Scolopacidae > Arenaria > Arenaria interpres. The sequence goes on along the minus strand of VXAK01027573.1, from coordinate 145,779 downwards.
GAAGAGTTCAAGACCGGGTTGGATGGGGCTTTGAGTGACCTGGTCTGGTGGAAGGTGTCCCTGCTCATGTAAGGGGATTGGAACTAGGTGTTCTTTAAGGTCCCTTCCAACCTAAACTATTCTATGATTCTAAGATTCTATGATTCTAAAGAGTGGAGCTACTGTATAGGTAAAGATGTAAACACAAATGTCAAGACTGAGCAGCTAATGACCAACCTGTTGTTGCCAACAGAAAATGTACTTTGAGCTTGTACTGTTTTATTCTTGTAATGACCTATTCTAATTACTTTTTAGCTCAATGCGCTAGGAGCCATTTGCTAACCGGAATTTTAAATATTAATGCAAGAGTGTTTAAGATGTGTCCATTAAGGCTGGTAAAGTTGTGTTTGATTAACGGGCTTTTCATAAATGCACTGACACAAACTCTTTTTTTTTTTTTAATTAATTCAGCCTGCAAATGAACATCATCCATTTTGCTATCATATTTTATCAGTCTGTAAAGTGCATTCTCACTTCAATTTTCAGCCCTGAATGCAGAACACTTTGTGAAAAATGACAGAATTTTAATGAGAAAGTGAACAACATGCCATCAACACCCTTTCGCCAGTAAAAATGGAAAAACATCAAGCTTTAAATCATGTTCCCTCCACACCTTTGGACATCTGCGATTCTGTCTGAGTCCTCAAAATCTGCTATATCTATCACCAGGTGCAGCCTTTAAACGCTGAGGAGCTTTCTGCTTCATTGGTTGGCATGGCAACAGTTGTCAAATCATCCCTTGATAATGCTCTTTAATTGATTGTATAAATTATTTCTGAGATATGTGATTGCAAAATGATGTACTGAAGCTCTTAAGTGAACTGATCAGTGTATGTGCATTTAAAAATGCGCTGCATTCACTGACCCTGGCCAAGAACCTGACCCTCTTACAAGCCCGAAATTCTTTAGATGAAGCATAAACATTAAGCATTAAAAAAAAAGTTCAAAATGATGGCAAAGGTACATTCTACTCCAAGTGCGTGTTAACAGTTACACCAGGAAAGGTCACTTATAAAAATATCAACAGCAATAGAGCTATTGTTAATATGTCTGCTTCTGAACGGTCAGGGAACGCAGAGTTGCTTTCTTATCCATTATACTCTGAACCGTTTTAGATCACTTACTACTGTAAATTCTGAGGGTAATATTCCTCTGGCCAAAAGGAGACGTTTGCAGTGGAAATGCCTGTATTTGAGCTGGTTGTCTAGACTTACTTTTACGGCCAGCAGAGAGAAACATGCATTTCTAAGACAGATTAGTAAATATCTAAAGAAAAACAGAAGATTTGCTAAACTCCAGGGCAATCAGAAGATTTACTAAACTCTAGAGGGCTCCTTTCCCTCCTTTGACTACAAAGGGCTCTTGGTGTGACCGGCTCAGATGGCAGTATCTACATTCCAGATAACTGACCTTAACTGAGATGATTAATTTTTCTTCTGCTGTCTTTTCCATTCTATTTTTTCAACGTGAGACTAAAACTTGTTCCATGATTTATGTTTAACTGATAAACTCTTTTAAGCCCATGCTTAAGACAATCTCTTTTTTCAAACTTTGTTTCCATTACAGTAAAACATCTGAATATTAAGATAAATTTCCTATGTGAATGAAAATAAAGAGATGCTTAGATCAATAGGTATCCACATAACTAAGGTAAACATTTATTTTCCCTAGTGCTTACAAAGAATTGTGAAATTATTAATCTGCTTTTTTCTGTAAATTTCAATGTCAAAAATACTAATAATGGATAGACTGTTGGTATCAGTGAACTGCAATCAGGCCTTAACACATCGAACGTGCTTTAAATCCCAACTAGCATTTCAGCACATGGGTGAGCACAGCTAATCATTTATAAAGATATGCAGAAGGAGAAGGCCTTGTCTCATCTGTAAAGCACAAGCAAAAGAAATTTGGCCTCTTTCTGAGGGATACCTTCCATCTCCATGAGGCAGGGAAGAAGGTGTCTGTTGGTAAGAAAAGGTTCATTTAAAAATAAAACCATTCCTAATGGAGAATTTAAATGCCTTGGGCTTAGATTTAAAAGATTTTTTTGAGGCAATGCAAAAGCCAATACCCAGTGATGCAGAAAAGACCATGCAGAAGAGAGGTCTCTGTGAAGATAAATAGCCATGTGTCTGTTGTACATTTATCTTTCCAAAATGTAGGTCATAAGACAAGCGGTGTCCCACAGCATCATAGTGGAACTGGGCTCTCCCCATACAGATAGTCCCCTCGTAGTCTGCGTTCGTCATCCCTATGTCTTAAGTCTGGCATAAATGTGTGCACAGACATAAAATAGATATTTCTCTTCATGCCGGTAATTGGAAAATGGCAGAGGAATGGCTCATTCGTCTGCTATCTAAAAACATACAAGGAATTCTGTACTAAATGGGTATATTCACAACCATCTAGTACCCCCAGCATATTCCATTAATTCACTGTTTCTGTTACACTGAAGTCTCTGCCTCCTCTTGGTTGGAGAGGCAATCCCGACTTTGAAGACGGAGTGGGAAGAAGACACTAAAGAGAGTGAATGGTGGCTCCACTATCAAATGTGTCTCCTTCCACAGGAAAGATGCCCAGCCTGGAGGATGCAATGCCTGGGCAGCAACTCCAGAGGGGTCAGGCTGCCATTAGGCTGGGCTTTAATGAGCCCACCAGCCCTCCCTGAGCCAGGTGCAAGAGACAAAGGATGGCTAACCCCTGGTGCAATGAAGAGGCAGGCAGGGCTGCTGTGGTGGCCACGCTGGTGGGCACACCAGCACCTGTGGTCTCCAGTCCCCTCCAACAGTGGGGCTGAGGCCCCCCCAGCAGCACACCAGGCTCTGCTCGGCTAGGACAGAGACCTGGTGAGCATGTTTGCCCTGTGCATCACCACAGTTACTTCGCACAGATGACTTTTCAGAGAGAAGAGCTCATTTGTTGATCCTGGCTTCCCCTCCCCAGCCATGGTCCCAGTCACCTGAGTCCAAAGCTAGTGAGCTGAGCTGGGGTAAGAATACCCCCAGCGCCACATGGACCTACACAAAAGGGCTTTAAATGACACTCCAGCTGCAGCCACGTGCAGAGCTCAGGACTGGCAACACCCCAGCTTGGTGCCACACTTAGTAGATGGCAGAAATCTACTCTATGTCACAGTCCGTTTCGTGCCTGGGATGTAGGTACTCTCCAAAGGCCCAAAAGAATGGGGGGATTTTCACTTATGTTAAATCACCTACGCAGTAATTGATATATGGCCGTCTTTTCTGAAAGTTATGAGGTTTTATAGCACACAAAAATAAATATAGAATGATCATAAAATGAAAGACAAAGAAGTAGGATCTATCTTTATGTATCTAGAAGATACCATCTATCCAGACTGTAATCTAGATGAAGAGAATTGGGTAAATATCCCTTACTCTTGGATGAAGTAAGTATGTTCGCTAAGTGAGATGTATATGACAGGATTGACTAGAATTTATCCTCTTCCGCCTCAGACTGAAGATTCAGGAACTGGGTTGTGTTTCTTGCTTTTGCTGTCTTTTAAAATTGCGTTTTCATTCCCTAGCTATTGTCAGAAATATTCCAAATTCATCAAAACTCACACATTGTTCACCATCTAACCAGAGAACAGATAAATACATATGTCAGGCCTCGTTAGCAAAAACTGTCACTGACAAGCGCCTGTTTTCCCTCCCCTTATATCCTACCATACCTCATGCAGCTGATGATCAACAACTGCTGCTGCTTAATGAGCTTGAATCTTCAGCACTGCCCCCTCAGATACGCCTGGTGTTGCAACACATCTGAAAACTTAAAAAACACAAACAAACTGGCTGCTTTATACCAGAGGAAAAGGATTTTCTGGAAGGAAGGGTCCGTCCTGGAGGAAGGACCTTCTCAGCCTGAGTGCTCCCGCTGAACTCAGCGCAGGAATATTTCATGGCTGAGAGACAAAAGAGGCTGCGAAGGTGGAAAACCCCCACCGGGGCTCAGAGCAGAAAGCCAAACATCCCAAACTCCATCTGGCAGCGGTGAGCGGGCTGTGAAGGTGCCGGCAGCCCAGGTAGCACGTGTCTGCGAGAAGTGACCCACTTACAGAATCACAGAATCAATCTTCGTGGTTGGAAAGGACCTTTGAGATCATCGAGTCCAACTACAAAAAAAAAAAACCAAAAAAAAAGCACAAAAACCCCCCCACAAACAGACACAAACCAACAATCTCGGGCACTTAGGTGACATCCCGCCGTGTCTCCCCTGGCCACGGAGGCCAGTGATGGATAGCCTCACCTCAGGGGCCAGGGTGCCCGCTCCTCGCCCCACGGCAGATGGGGACGGTTCTCCTAGCATCCCCCATCCTCCCATCCTGTGAATCTGTTGCCCTCCATGTCCAGCAGCAAGAGGAAGAAAAGAGGTTAAATTAAATCAAATGAAATGTTAAGAACTATTTTTTTAACCTCTCAGGTCCACTAAACCTGGAGCCGGTTGATGAAGGCAGTGTTGCACCTCCAGCACTGGAAATCTCCCAAAATGGGTTAGAAAAGGTGGGCACAGCTGCAGTATTACTGATCCTGCCTCTTCAGGTGTCCCTTGGCCCCTGGATGTAGCAAGTGTGGGCCCTTTCCAGTTTTAGGCAACATCTGTGCAGATTCTTAAAGCGTGTATATACACATACATTCATACACACGTACTTATGTACACACACATTTCAGCTGAAAAACTGCAGATCTCTTTATATAAGGAGGGATTTAACACAAAAAAAAGTCTCTGAAGGCTGAAACAAGCTGGAAGCAAATGCTGTTAGGGAGGTCCCCCTCCTCTGTGTGGGTCCCTTAAAGATTTCTGGTTTATTCTGAAATCGTATTTCCACTCCAGCGCTTTGCCTTGCTTGGAGGCAGCTGTGAAATAGCAGCAGCAGCAGCTGATTAATGCCAGGTGTACATTCAAATCCACGCATCTGTATTTGTTGCTGCAAACCTAAGTAAACAATGACCAAATGTGGCTTTTCTAAGTGCAGTTTGAACTGTGTGTGCATACAGAAACTTAATCACTGTCATCCCCTACGTCGGGGGCTCAGAGGGCCCTAACTACAGAGGACAGCTCAAAGGAAAGTTCAAAAGATATTAACCACTTGACACATCTTGTGTTTTGGGAGATATTTTTGGAGAGCAATAATAATTTTTATGCTCAAGACTGCTCTTCCTTTCTGTGGAAGAATATAGAAAAGAGGATTTCTTTTTTTTTTCTTTCCCTTTTTTATCTTGGTTTATTGATATTATGGTCCATATCACAGTTGAACAAAGGCCAGAAGGGGCTGATTCACCTAAGTCTTGTCCTTAGTGTGCAGCAAATAGGCAACATCAGGGAAAGTCCTCTTCCCAGTTAAGATAAATTCACCTTTCATTGTCCCTGTGATTGGGCTTCCTGGTGAGTTGTTTTAATAGCTCGCTTTGATTAAGACAAAACAGAGAAACAAACGCGGTTAATTTCAGAAAACCGGGACCGAACGTCGCACAGTCTGTTACAAAGATGGTGAAGAAAGACTGTCCGAACTGAAGTCAGTGCTGAGAACCCCAGTGATTTCAACACGATCAGAATTTTATCCAGAATTTTGTATGAATGAGGCATCCATCTTATTTTCAGGTGTTCAGAAAATAGTAATAATAATAATAAATAAAAAACATTATCCATCTCAAAACTGCCAGGCTGGGTATAAAAGTTCTTATCAAGCAGAAAAAGCTATTTTTGATGCCTGAATGAGAAAAAATGAGGGAAGGGACTAACTGAGCACATTGTGAACAAACGTGTGTGAGAGGGAGAGAGGAGGGAGGGAGTGGAAGTTACTTCTGAAGCCGTGCTGGTGGAGTATGCAGACTTGGCAAAACAAGTCACATATGTATGTCATCAGTAACTTGAAGTCTCTGAGTAACATGAAGTTAGAGCAGATGCTGACTTGAAATCTCATTTGTAGCAGGGTTAAATCATGTGTGGGTAATTATTAAATATTAAAAGCACAAGTCAAAAAGATTACTCAAAGAAGGAAAAAATGGAATATTTCATAAAACTTCTTGATGAGGAGGTGCTGATGAATGAAGACAGGCATAGGGATGGATTTAAGCGCCAGACTGAAACATTATCAATTTTGCATGCCAGGTGTTTGATAGAGGCCATAGAATTCCCACTGTATAGCCCTTGTCTCAGGTACAGCCCTTTCCTATCTTTAGACTCCGTCTTTTCAATCCCTTATGGGGAAGGAAGAGTATGAAAATAGCACTTTGGACTGGCAAAGTCTTGCTCCTGGTTAACCTCATTTGTCTGTCGTGACACAGTGGATGGGAAGGAAAACCCTCTAAGGCTTCTGTCACTTCGAGCCCAATGAAAAGTCACTTCACTGAGCAAAAAACCAGCTTTTTAAGGATTGAACCAGCTCTTCAACTATGATTACAGCCATAAGGAGGATGGTAGCACTGAAAGAAATATGGCATTTCTAAAGTCTTTGGCAAAGGTCTTAGCGGAGAAGTGTGTGAGGCCATCCAGCCCTCCACCGCAACTGGGCAAATAGGGACTAAGGCCACTTGCATGCCCCAGGATGATTTTTGCTCTTCAGGAGTGAGTCTTTATGTGAAGTCAGGAATGATGGACGATATTTTATTATAACAACTAGCAAACAAGTACCCAAATACTAAATTCTCCACAAATGTCCATTTAACTCTAAAGACTTCCAATACTTTTAAAGTAGGGAATTAAGCTATGAAGAGCTAAAACAGAACTAAATATTATTCCAAGGCTTGCTATTTTAAGCTGATATTTATTTTTTTAATCTGCCTTCCTTTTATTCCTCACGGACTAGGTGTAAACAGCAGTGCAAAGAAAGGGGAAAGAATCCAACTGTAAACCCCTGAATACTCTTCATTTATCACGCCCACCCCTATAATTCTTATTATAGTCCCAAAGTTCCTATTAAAAAGTCTCAATACACCTATAACTCACCAATAATAGAACTTTTTTTGTTCAGTCCTAGCTTTTTTTTTTACATCTTGAAATCTAAAGAAAAAGCTGTGTTTGAGCATGGTTCATAAGTTCATAAAGAAGTTAATAAATTACGGATATTTGATTTTTTTCATAGATGGATTTTGGGATTTAATTTCATTTGTTCAATTACAGGGGGCATGAATGTTCAGAGTCTTATCCAAGTACAGTATCGGACACCTGAATAACTTTCTGCTTGCAAAAGAGCGAAAATAGCGGTATCAGCTAGCTGATGCTAAGTTGCAATGTTTATCAAATGTTGGGATTTTATTGTGGCAGCTACTGTGTTTCACAATTTTCAGGCTGGTATTCTCCTAATAGTACAGTTAAGTTGGATTTGAGAACAACAGCAGCTTAAAACATCAAAGCTACAGAAGAATATCTTTCAGCATAAGCTCTGCTCTAGCTCTTCTTGTCTTAGCACTCCCCATAAAAACCACTGAATGTAATACTCAAAATTAAAGAGAGGGACAATTCTAGCAAAAAAAATAATGCCCTGAGTTCAGCAAGTGCTCGAGCAGGGAGGTGGCAGCATGTGTTTGCTTTGCCACGGAGGCCCCAAGAGCTCAGCTGACCAGGTGTGAGGGCTGCCACTTCCATCGATGTCCAAGCCGCTCCTGGCCGCTGGCCTCAGCACCTGGATCCATATTTGCAGCTGCACAACCTTCTCTGCCAAATTCTTGGAAAAGATAAAGGTCACATTGTGCTCTCTGCTGTAAATATGCAGAGGCTGCTGCAGCTGCAGGAATGGAAATGGGAGCAGAAGCCAGCCAAAGTTGTTGCTATAAAGTCACAAATGGGCATTTGGAAAATAAATTCCCATCAGAAGTTTTCATGAAGGTTTTACTTTGGCTGATAGGCTGCCCAATCTGAGAACATAACCCCAGGCTAACGTCTTTTCTTGCTATTAGTTGTATATTAATGTAACTCCATTAACTCAGCTGCAATATTTCCAGACCCCTCTCGGAGGAGAGAGAACATCCTTATTTATCTGGTACATCTGAGCGTAGCAATCCTTCGGCTCAGCCTCTCTGAGTCATGCCAGAAGAGGAGATCAAACCTCCTCCTAAACTGGGCAAGCACGCAGGCCACCTCACTGCTCAAGCCACAGTTCTCTGTCATGCTTTCCCATAGCAGCCTAGAGAAAAAAAAGAAAAGCAGAGTGAAGATGGGTACATTAAGATTCACTAGCTAGCATAAAATTTAATTATTATTCTCTGTTTAGAGCTCTTTAAAGAAATTGGCTAGATAGTACAATCCTTTGACCGAACTAGAAAATACATATTGGGAATACACAAATATTCGTAGATATTGAAGATAGAGAGAAAATTTCACCCTGGAAGGTTATATACTGTCATGAGACATATTCTTTCAGAAGCCCACAGGTGCAGTGTTACAGCTGAGAGCAGAGGGGCGTTTATTCACTTTTCCTCTAACCCTTAATAAGAATGAGATCATCATCCTCGCCCCTCTCACCAAAACCAGAATCCAGTGTTTGTGGCTATTGGAAAATTATTCAGGTCTTCTGCTCCCTTCAACCTCTTTTTGCTAGGATTGTCCCTTTACCAGGCTTATTGCTTATTTGATTTAGGGGAACGGGGGTGGGAGCAGGTTGCATAACTTTCCTATACAATTGTGCCATTCAGCACCACGGGCTGTCATTAGTGTTTTATTATCTAGAGAGACCAACACAAGAGACCACCCTTAAGTCACTTCCCATCTTACAAGACCACCCTAAGGTCACCCAATACATATTAAATATGATTCTGGTTTGCCTTTATTGGAAGTATACATTCATTAAGATTTTTCTCAGACCCGTGAAAAATTCCTCAAGACTGGTTTCATTGTACAGAGGCTGCTGAAGTATGGAGGGTTCACAGCTGCAGTCCCTTTTGGGACATTATATCAGCGACGTCTACAGGTGGAGCAGAATTATTCATTTATTACTGATGAAAGACCCTAATGTCGGCTTTCATCATTCTTTGTGTTTTCCATTTCACAGACATACATAAAATTATGTTTGAATCCATACACTTTACTATCCCAATGGGAAATTATTGATAGTTGTAGATTTAGCGCATGATATTGTTTTGGGTGCAGTTTTTATTTTCTTTATTTGTTGGATATGGGTTTACTAGCAGGGTGGGAAGATGAGGAAACTCCTGTTGTACAAACAAATAATATTCAGCTGGCCGACTTGATATCTAATATAAAACGTCTATGTTAAAATGATAATGTTTGGTGTCTGTGAAGATTCAAAAACTACAGCTGGGTCTGAAACGTTCACCATTCTGTGTTTATTATGAATTATTCTTTGTTTCCACACACTCCTCTTTTAAATGTTCATCATACATGCAAATGCATAATGCACTTCTCCTTATTCAGCCTGACGCAGACCCTGTGATCCCCTGCGAACGATCAGCCCGGGAGAGGCTTTGCTGTCTTACCTCCCCACACTCCCTGTAGCCCCGTGTCTGTTCATTGTGCTCATTGTCCACGCTCAGCGCAGAATTGGAACGTGCTACTTCTGAAGCACCAGATCCAAAGGTTTCCCAACTAATCAAAAAACCCCCACAACAACCCCAACCATCCCGCAGTGTGTGAATAGTCTCACAATCACTAAATAACACTTGGTTTGCGTATAAGAAAAACAATAACAACTTCTGTGCAACGGAGCAGGGTTTTGCCTTGCACACTCACGCACATGGAGGGTATCTGGTAGACGCATCCTCCTTCTTCCTTTTGCATAGCATCATTTTTTTGGATGCATAACTGGTTTTCACTATTGTACTTTAAACCTGCAAGTCTTACGGAGTTCAGTTAAGTGTAATCACAGCGTTCTGCCCATCTTTATTCCTGTACGTGACCGTCTTAACAACATGATTACAAAGGGGTGAGGGAGAGGATGGTAACGTGGCCTTTACACGTTTATGAAATGAACTGCTGCCACGTAGAGCAGGTAGGATTTCATCAGCAATAGCCTGGGCAGGTTTCCAGATAGGAGCCTGTTAAGAAGAAGGTTTAACACTAGACTTGAGGATGGCACAACCCCTTTGCTATCAGATGAAGAAGAAACCAGCCTCATCCAGCGGTGGTGGCGATCTAAACACCCAGCTTAGCTGCGGGCTCCCGGACACTGAGGCTCAGAAGAAGCTGCAGTTCACTGACAATGTTCACGCCAGCCAATTATGATTACTCTCCCTCTTTAATTACTTTTCAATTGAGGTGGAACCCACGATATTATCACCCTCTGCTCCTCTGATTCAGGCAGCCGACACAGGGAGTGTATATCAGGGTCTGGGAAACATACAGAGAGGTGACTAAAGAATGCAGCATGAAAGTACATTTTTTGAAAATTTGATATGGTCTTTGTTGGACATTTCCTCTTCTTATCTGCTTGTATTTTCACTTTCAAGTTGATAACACCCAGGCTGAGTTGAAACACGGTGATATTTCTGCCATTCTCTTCTGAGTTCATTGTGACTTTTTTATCATCAGCAGAAATGGAGGGAGACTGAATTAAACAGGAGCTGCAGAACTTGGAGCTTGCGATAACAATACAAATGGATTTTCTCTAACAGAGAAAAACAGCTGTCTCCATTATTTGAATGCTTCACCTTTCTCCATTCCATTAATTGGGTCTTTGATCACAAGCTGAGGTGGAGAGGCCCTGATAAGGAATAGGTTATTAGTAAAGTAGCCTAAAGGAATGAATTGGGCCTAGCACTTGCTGCAGAAGATGAGATAAACCCATAATGCCTGTGTATGTGAGTGGTAGAGAGTGATAGGGCCCTCAGACTGCCCTGAACTGCTTGCAAGAAGACTAATACTCTAGTGCTATGATAGCTAATGCAGGATATAAATTTAGCTCCCGGGAATGGAATAGGATAAAAATTCCATAAAGAGTTTTCTGTAAATGGCTTACACTTTTATATCAAACTGTGTCAGAGTATTCACGAAAAAAAACCGCCACATTTTCTTGATCTCACTATATGTTGAACACAACTGGAGGCTTTCAGTGTAAGAAGGGGGAAAAATTACTGTTACATTTTTTCACCAAGACATTAATAAGAGCACCCTTTGAAGTGCGGTAAAGCTAAATTGGAGGAATTAAATTTGATTGAATCTAAGCCTGTTTATTTTTCATTTCTGCAGAGCAGGCGTTGAGTGATTTGTAATACTTCATTGGAAATCTTCAGGAACTTGCTATCATGTAATCCATTTTTTGCTGAAGAATACGACCGCGGGGGACAAGGCCATATTGGTTTGTTGTTAATGTACTGGAAAGAGGTACTATGGAGAAAACAGTTAATATTAAATTACGAACACAAGGTTATCTTTCTGCTGCACATGCTCCACTGCCCTAGGCAGGGGTAATCTGTTAATAGCATTCAGCCAAAATGACACCATTAAGGAACTGAAGCTACACATCTTTTGCAAGCTGAATGATGTATAAAGCTGGTTTTCTATCATCCTAGATGCAATAAATTATCCATGCTGCTAAAAATTGATACAAGACAGAAGTTTGATAGAACTGGCACCCCAACACAAATGGAAGTGCTGCTTGTCAGGAAAGGACACAAAGATGTGAGTGCTGCAGGCCTACCTTTTATTTGTGTCTCTCTTTCCTCCTTTCTGATTTTTCATGTTTTAAGTGCCAATCTGGCACGTTGCCTACAGTGGCATGTAAATGGTGGGAGACCGAATGCGGAAAGAGAAAGGCAGAAAATGTATAGCCCATAAAGGGGCACGGATGAGGAAACACGAAAGATGTGCGTCCCTGGTCTACCTTGAATGAATCACCGCTTTTTAGTATCTGTTCTTCTTGCAGACGTCTCTGTGAAAAAAAGCAAAGATTATGTTAAAGAGCTTCTGCTTAAGATCAGCTACCTAAGAGCACTGGTTCAGATTTGTTCAGCCCTGTCCCGTGACACATGACATCTCAGTTCCTCCCACTGAAACTGTTCCATGTTGTTATGCATAACAAAAGCTTTTATTATGGCAGAGAAGAGAAAAGCCAAAATGGAGTGTTAACCTTCTTAACTGTAGGAACTTACAGGCTAGCTTTCCTTTTTTTGAATTAATTTCTTTGACTGCATAGATTCCCTGTTGGTTGAGACTCTGTTCAGAAGGACCTGGAGTTAGAGCCGTGAAGGTCACAGTTCTCACACCACACTTACCCACCTAAATAGAACAAATATGTGGTCCTCAAACCCTTCTCCAGCATCTGCTCATTGCTGGGAAGACTAAAGTCTCTATAAAGTCTCTGGTTTGTCATTGAACTTGTCTGAAGTAGCCCAAAGAGAGAACTTGGAGCTCTTGACACTCAATAGTGCTGAGTAGCCATGTTTCCCTCCCTGTTCTGCCTTCACTGGATTTAAAAATGAGTCATCCTCAACTATATTGGCGGAAGGAGTATCCCTTTTCTTCCCATTTGTCCAAGGCTTCACCAGAGATCCCAGAGGAAAGAGGTCAGCCCCAGCATGAACATCACTGTTCAGTGGTGGATGTCAACACACACCATCCCTCTGTGATAGCTATTATACTTTGCAGGGAGTCACCCTATGTTCAGTGGGCTGGGAAAAAAGCAAAGGGAAGAGGTGTGATATTTCTAGGTCTGCTAGTCAGTGTAAAAGGGAGAAGGACAGGGAAACCAGGGTTTCACTCCCTGTGCCAAAAACTAGCGTTTAAGGGCCTTTTGTCCTCCCTCTTCCACCCATCTATGGTGAAATGACACATATAAGTAATGTGGGATAACATTTGAGGGCATCATAGCTGCAATGAGGACAGTGGGATCTGTCCAGTGAGGGGAGGAAGGGACCTCGGTCCATACGCTATAGGAGGAACATATTTTCTTGAAGAAAAGCCTCTGTATTCTTGTTCTCTGCTCAGCTGTGACACCCGGCTTCCCCCGGAGTAGCATAACCTGGTCAAGGCTGTAGAGTCTTTTGTACAGCAGTTTCAGCTGAAGCAGAAGGTAGTGGCTAGGTTACATGATGGACTCCCCAGATGAGCTTCTTTCCTCCTGCTGACTGAAGGTATAGACAAGCTCCATGGATCCATCTCTACTACGAGGTTCCATTGGCCACAAATGTATTTTTTTTCTTCTCAATTTTAGTAGAGCTTTTTAAGTAGAGGTCTTTTAGAGTAGAATCTCTATGACGGCCAAGCCAAAGACAGCAAAAATAAGCTTTTGTCAGCCAATTTTTGCATTGTTCAAGGCCACCTACATCCCAGTTCAGCATAAAACAGAGGTCCTGCACAGACTTTAGAAAGTTTTCTGTGGCTTCGGAGAAGTGCACTGTGACTGCACAGGAAAATTCAACCTGCTGAGTTCCAGTTAGCCCCTGTTCACTGCATCTGTGGCAAGATCCCTTATGGTACCCCAGCAACGTACCTCAGTTAGCACAGGTGTCTCCACACACAGGATCAACATATGTATACAAGTTTTGCGTTGTTTCATTGCTTGTATTTTTAAAAGAAGAAACAGAAGTAATTCTATCAATCCCTACTCACCACCAAATTACCCCACACCCAACCATATCCATGTAGCATGAAACACTCTGGTAGGGTTGCAATGGCCACAACAAGGAAAGAAAGTGATTAAAACACTTAGTAACAGATGGGAAGGATGAATATTTTTAAGGGCAGCATGAAGACTCTCAAATTATTATTTGATGCATACTGTTACTTGAAAGACTGAGAGCAGAATTATTATGGTATATTAAATCAAGATAGAACAGAGAAAAAGGGAAGGCCAGATGACTTTGAAAGAGCAAAAAATATTTGTAAGGGAACAGTCTAAATGAGCCTCCCAAAACTCATTAAAAAGGCCTAGATTCTGAATTATGAGATAAATTAAGCTCCTGAGTTCAATATAGGAGCATATCTTCTTGTAGACCCATTCAGATTGTTAGTTACACAGTATTTATTTATTGAAGTTGTATAGGGAATTTATTTTAGGCACAGAAAGCCAAATTTAGAGTCTGATTTTGTTTTGTTTTGTTTTGTTTTCATTTTGCATGAGTTTAAAACTGTCTCTTGCTCCAAATCTAGGGAAGATAATTTGATTTGGTTAAATGACATGATTGCTAATGTAGTTTTTAGATCTTGAGCTAAACTGAAGAGCCGATATATGATATATGAATGTAATTTAAGTCAGATCTCTTGAGAAGAACACGCTGTAGTCCAACTGTCATTTACAGCTACAGAAAGTAATTGAAAAAGTGCTATTAGATTAGAATGCTATCCTTTTAATCTGCTTTGGCTCAGGTGTATGTGGCTGAGGGTCCTTCTAATGACTTGGTAAGGAAAGACTAAGTCTGGTTAAAAATAGAACATTTCCCCACAAAAATTTCCATTGTGTTTCAGAAAAAAAAGCAGTTTTCTCTTGTGAAAAAAAAGCCGAGCAGGAGGCAAGGCAGGGAACACGGAGCTGCTGCCCGCAGTGCTGTGCAGCAGACACCATTTCACAGCCAGTGTAACCCCCCGGCTGGCTGACGGGCTCGCCTGTGTGCCTGGGGGTGAGGAGAGACATCATGGGACATCAAATCTTTACCCAGAAAGAAATTCTTTGCTGTGAGGGTGGTGAGGCACTGGAACAGGTTGCCCAGAGAAGTTGTGGATGCCCCATCCCTGGAAGTGTTCAACGCCGGGCTGGATGGGCCTTTGAGCAACCTGGTCTGGTGGGAGGTGTCCCTGCCCATGGCAGGGGGTTGGAATTTGATGTTCTTTAAGGTTCCTTCCAACTCTAACCATCCTATGATTCTATGATTCTGTGAAGTGACCATGTGAGGGACAGGGTCGCTGTGCATCTGGCATCGCAGGAAGGATGGGGAACTTCAGCTCCTGAGCCACCACAGCCTGGACGAGTCTTGAGCAAACTTCAATGCTAGTGTTTGCTCTCTTCTCTTTCGGAAAGAGCAGAACTGTAAGCATTATTTGCAGCTCTTGGCAAAATTAGTGATATGCAAAGTCAAGTACTTCTTTCCAAACCAAATGCCCGCTTTGTGACTTTGTGACTTCAGAGGTGGAGTGCGTCTAAGGGGTGTAATCCATCCCCAAGCAATCCCACAGTAACAAAGATAAATGGGCATATCAGCAAAGGTCCTTTTCTTCTGGCAGGGAAGGTCTGGTCCTTCCAGCATGCTCCTCAGTGCTGTGCCCAGCAGAGCAGTCAGTGCTTGTCTGGTTTTAAACAAAAGAGTCCACCCTACAATCCAGTGATTTCTTTTTCACAGGAGTCTTCTGATTCTGAAAAGGCATTTGCCTCATTTTATGGTTATAATGAAACATTCTTCTATCTAATTACTTATTTAAGGTACTGCTAATGTTACTGAACTATGGGTAAAATACACAGTAGTCAGAAATAACAGAAAAGACATTTGAGCCTTAATAAAATAATACACATTTTGCACTTTATTGGTCTGCATAGGAAGAAGCAAATGTTACACTAACTGGTTTCTCTTAAGATAACCTAAGAAGACTGTTGTTAATGGGAGAAAAAATACAGATGATGTGGCTTTGACAACGTCTGATATGAGCTGGAGTGTCTGACCTTTCAGTGAGATCAAAATTGTAGGATCTAAGGGATCCAGAACTAAGGAATCCTGCCAAGGGACAAGTCAACAAGACACTCTTGTTGACTACAGGCCTCCAGAGGAATGAAGCAGGCAGGAACGAGGACCCAAAAAGTCATGTCAGTCAAAGGGAAATACTTGGGCAGGAGCAAAGGCAACCTATGGATCAGCACCTGGCAGCTCTGTTGGTGTCACAGGCAGGGCTTTGGCTTGTCTTTCCAGCAGTCCCTCTTCAAGGAACAAAGATTGCTGGGGAGAGACAGAATCCACCTGAAAAAGTGAGGCAAGATTATTTTTGCTGCAGTTCAGACCCTAAGGTGCAGATGCTTCCAATGGGATTTGATACTGGGGCTGATATTGTTCCAACATCTTTTTCAGTGCCTTGGGTGACATCCATCAAGTTTGTGGATGACCTCAAGCTGGGAAACAGAGAAAGATCTGCTGGTCAACAGATTGAACACGTCAGCAATGAGCCCTCGAGGCAGTGGAGGCTTACCACATCCTGGGCGGCCTTAGCAGACCTTTCTGATGCCAGAAAGTCAAGGTGAATGGTCGTTCCCCTCTGTTCAGCACTTGCAAGAAGCAGTGCATTCAGTTTTGAACCCCTTAGTAGAAAAAATATCAATAAACTGAAGCAAGTCAAGCAGAGTGTCACTAAGATGGCTGGGGGCTGGAGCACATGGTGTGTGAGGAGAGCCTGAGGATTTGTTTGGTCTAGGGAAGACAAGGCAAAGGATGGATCTAATTATCATCTTCCTCTACCTAATGGGTGTTTACAGAGAAGATGAAGTCAGACTTTTCTCAGGGGCGCATAGCAAAAGGCAAGAAGCAACAGTTGCACTTTTTGGCAGGGAAAATGCTGTCTGGATATATAAAAAAGCTTTCCATAACAATAGTGGTTAGTTAAGCAAAAGGACAGGCTGCTCAGAGAGGCAGTGGAGATGTCCTCGGAGACTTTCAAAACCTGACTGAACATTGTCCTGAGCAACCTGACCTAGCTTTGATGTTAGCCCTGCTTTGAGAAGGAGATGGGACAAACTGACCTCCAGAGGTCCCTTCCAACCTGAATTATTCTGTGATTCACTACCAATTTTGTAAAGGCATCTCTTTGAACTCTACAGAGACATCTTCTATGGAGAACAAGCTCATTCTCCCTAATTTTAACCATCTGAGAAATAGATTGGGGAATTTGAAGAATGTAAAGTTAAATCACAATGTGATCTACAGAACATGGTGTTTGCTTCTGGTTAAGACACTGATAGCCAGAAATCATTACACAGGTTGGTGTTGCTGTCAGTTTGACAGGTGATCAAAGGATGAAAGGAGTAAACTGTTACCACTCTCCAAATTTGCTTAGGGACACCAAGAAATGATGGAGTGACCAGAGTGCGGTTTATTAAATATGTTTTCAAAACCACTGGATTTTGGTTGTAGGCATTTCAGGACAAAAATTTCAAAACAAGAAACTCCCATTCTAATGAGGAAAATCTGTGTACAAAAGAACAGCTTTTGGACACAAATCACAGTGCTTGTGCCTCTAAGTAATCGATTGCTAATGTAAATCAGGTGCTCAGAGGAACAACTATTCCGAGTCGTTTATTGTGGAGAGCAAATTTTGTGGATTCAAAATGGCTCCACACAAATCTCTTTGGAAAATCAGTCCTCACATTCAACATGGCTTTTTATGCTTTGTGGCCTGTGCAATTATACATCTCCTACTGTGTTAGTAAAGTAACTTCTCTAATTACCCCTATTCCACTCCCACTTCCCAAAATGACATTCAAAAATACAGGTGTGCAAAAATCATTAAGGGGAATAATGTTTGCACTACCCTCATAATGGCTGCTTTAAGTCTTATTCTCAGTGCATCAATCCACATGAGAACTTTGCAGATGTTAAAAACACATACACTCTATAAATTAATCTATGCCACTTGAGGGAATTGAAGGAAAGAAAGGAAATTCACATAATTCAGTGTAATGAATTCAGATATCTAGCAGTGTGGCTTTACCACCAGCTTCATTTTCATTTTAAGTGTAGAAATTGGCAATCAAAGTTAGCACAAAAGTGATAGTCTTTTTATAAATGCACATGCTTTGCTGTTGGATGCTTCTTGGCTGATAAGCATGGCTTCTCAAGAGTATTTTCAGAGAGAACCAAAAGGCAGTGCTGAATAGTTCAGATGCAAAAACTGAATAGGAAATGATGCTTCAGGCAAACAAAAGCCTCAGTGATGCTTATTAATTGATTATAAATCATTTTATCTTAGAATAAAGGAAATGATTCTACTTGCAGTTTTAGCAAAGGGGGCCACACAGCAAGGGGAGGGGCGGATGTGAATGAAAGCATACATCGAATATGAGCACCTTTATGCTGTCTGTGAGAACGTAAATCGCAGGAGGTAAGCAGTTCAAAGGGAGATTTTCAAGAAGTAGCATAAGGGATTTTTTAAGTGAGAAAAGATTTTTTTGTGTGCTGCAGCAATCACAGACAGTCAATCAAATCAGGCTTGTAGTGACCCCCACAAACCTCTCTTCATCCATGCGTGGATTACTGAGGAAGCATATCAGAAAGGATCTATTTAATAACCTCTTGTTTCTAACTGTTCTGGAAGTCTTTGGGTCTCTTCAGCCCTGCAGACAGGGACTGGAACCAGATGTTTCTCCATTTAGCTGGGGCCAAAATTGTTCCAGCTCAGTTTGAGTTCCCATCAAAAACGAATTCAGCAGAACAGCTCAGATTCGTTTCCAGTGGGAGACAAAAATAGTGGTTCAGTGTGGTTTTCTGTTTTGGCACTGGATTGCTGCACAACTTCATGCTTCTCTGTTTCTTGTGTTGGGTGAATGGGTCGGTGATTGATCTCTGCAAGGAGGCAGGGTGGGACCCTGCTAACGTGACACAAAGCAGTGCCACTGTATTTGTAGGACCCTCACAGCTGAAGACAGAAGCAGCAATGGCAACAGCTGTTTGCTGGTATTCAAAAGGTGGGTATTGGCCTTAGAGTGGGACAGAGACCTGTGGCCACCCCTGGAGGTCACCATGTCCTACCTCCTGCTCATAACAGAGCTAGCATTACAGTTGGATCTGGTTGCCCAGGGCCTTGTCCAGTCATATTTTTAAGTTCTCCTGTAACAGAGATTTCACAGATTCCCTTGGCAACTTGTTCACCTTCTCTCAAACCTTGTCTTCAAGTAATTGAAGAACTTCCCAATTCAGAGACAGTAAAAGTAGCCACAGTACTATAGCCATGGTGATATGGTGATCTTCTACTCCAGTCAGGACACACCAATCCATGCAAGAGTCTGCTTTTGCAAAAACTTTTGTTTCCACAGATAGTTTTATGAGGTGACAGATACTACTGATGATCATCTGATCACACGTCACCCCGTTTACTCAGCATTATGCTGGCTAAAACTCCCGACGCCCAACATGTGGCATCTTCCAAATTTGTAGCAATGTATGGAGTTTGCTGTGGAGTCAGAATAATTCAGCACTTTATGTGTTCTAATCTTTTCTTCATATCGCATCCGTGAATGTACCTCAGAAATTGTAGACTGGAGTTTGAAGACTAATTTTGAGCATGTGGTAACTGGACATCTATGGACGTTGTATATGGAGTCGTATGTTGGCATAGATGGCAGATCTGACTCCAAAACCAAAAGAAACAATACATGACAGAAGATGGCTAGAACTGTGAACACAGGGTCCATAGGTGAGCACACACCTCTATAAAGTTTGCAGTCAAGCAAGGTGATCTGAGTGATGCAATCAAATGCCCGTTCTGGACCTCGTGATGTCTGCCATGCTCTTGGCTAGACCAAAAGCCTCCACAAGGCATGAATTTGGAACCCTTGGTTAAAAAAAAAATAAAAATAGAAAAGAGGTAGATGAAACCATCAGGAAACAGAAATTTGGAAAAAAAACTGAATCTGTTTTTGATAGATAAACAGAGTAAAAAGCTGTGCTGAGACGGATGGTGGAGACCTGCCAAACCTCTATCAGTTGACATGGCAGAAGAGATTAGGAAGAAAGAGTATTGCCATTTTGAGTAAATATTGTCCTGCATGGCAGCTGTCTTCTGATCACATTCAGGTTATCATTATAAGGAAATGGGAAAAAAAAGATCATGAGAGGAATAAAAGAAGGACCTTTCAATAGACAGACTTTGGAGAAATGCTCCCATGACAGTGATTTGTGTCTGCAACACCCAGCCTCAGTCTCAACTATCATCTGAAATCACTGCTGAAACTCCTTTAACAAGGAATGCACTGTTCGTTACTCATCAGAAAAATGTGTTAACAGACTCTCTCTTGAGAATGAACTTCTGTTGAGGGAACATTACTTATTATCAGTGTTTGGAAATCCATGTGCCTGTTTTAGGCAAATCCAAATAAGCTTTGAATAAAGGAACAAATGTGATGACTGACCTATTTGAACTAACATGGTCACAGTGGTCATCTCTGGGATATTTTATCTTCAGTCTCCTCCACAGTTCCATTTTTGCTGTGTATCTGCTGTTTTTTCCTTGTATAATAACTTGAGGTACCAGATAGACAACAGAAAAATTGCCTACAGCTCCAGAAGGCAAAGGGAGTGATAAATCTTTAAGGTTATTAAAGATGAGCCTAAAGTTGTCATTTTCCTACCCTGCAAGATTTGCCTGTTTCCATGATGTTCCTTATTCTTCATTAACAGCATAATGTAAATTGACTTATCTTTGGCCCCATGTCCTTTTTTATTTCGTTTCATACTTTGTATCACAGAGTTGTGATATAGAGTCATCAAAATCATTGTTGCACCATATTTATACGCACTACAGTGATACAGTCTTCTGTTAGCTCATAAATGATGCTTTTCTGTAACCACTTGTATTTTTCCTCATTTGTCATCATGGTTCTGTCATTCATTCTAACTTTTCATTGTCTTTTTTTTTTTTGTGTGTGTGTGTCTGTAGAATGACATTTCCTGTATCCCATAAATATTTTAAATAACATTTTCAAAATACTGATCCGAATAATAACAAAAAAATATTAGCAGGGTGCTATTTTTGATTTGATATCTATTTATCATCTTCTGCTTAAACACATCATGCATTTTCGTGTTCTAACTTTCTTGAATATTACAAATAACTTACTTGAATATTACAAACCACTTCAGATGCATAATTGATTTAATCTCAAAATGCTTGTTTGAAGGAAGAAAATAAAAATATCCCTATTTTATAAAAAAAGCAAATTGTAAATGTCACCCTGAAGTGACAAGCCAGCAACTTGATTCAGAAAGAGGACACAAGAACCCAGACTCTCCACTCTCTACTTTCAGTACAGATGGTATTAGCTGGGTGTTTCCTGTTCATTAATGTTGTCTCCCTAACAATGCAGTTGTTTTCATGGTGAGCCATGGGAGCCTTGGAAGTATTGAACCCTCCAAAATCATTCCAATTAAATAATTTATTTTGGTGGTCGCCTTAAAGATAACATCTCAAAAAAGTGTAAAAGCCATGATACTGATTTAAACTCTGACAAGCAAGGCATAATATCTGCTCCAACATGTAAGAAAAATTTTACAACGCATTGCAAGAGTGAACCTGTGTTTCAGAGCAACTATATTTTGGCTTAAAACTTTTTTTGGCAAAACTTTGGCAACAGTTCCTTGAAGCCAAGTACACACAAGATAGAAAAATATTAGTTTTTATTGCTTTTGAATTTCATACTTTTAAATATCACTGAGATACCTGTAAATGTCATTTAAATGTCATTGGGTTTGTGCAGGGCTCAGGGGAAGATACAGAAATGTAAAATGGAAAGGAACTTTCGGAGCCATCACGTGATATTTTCCTTAACCTGATCAAAGTTCATCATAACCTTTCTTAGGCCATTTCCCTTTTCCCCTTTCTTTCCTAGCCCCTCTACTCCTGTCTGGAGATGGATTCAGGATCCCAGGGAACTGAAAACCTGTCTTCTCGACAATTCCATACCAGGCCACCTATTCAATCTACTCTAAACTCTTAATTAAATCCTATTTTTAATTAATTGTAGCTTATCAGTCTGCTTTGTGAACATCCAAATATTTCTAGTATCACCATGAGACAATGCTAGGGAGTGATATGTCACAGATAAATTGAGTCTAAAGTGTAAACAACTACAGAAGTCATTCATAACCTAACTTTTTGGGGATTTTATCGGTATTACTTCCAAACACACACACACGCTTAAATATGGATATATATATTTTTTACCTCAATATAAACATCCTCTATATTGAAACAGTGCCAATTAGACTGATTTGTTAAGATGTGCTGCTACTTAGTTGACAATTTACCCCAAGGGAGAGTTTTTGCCTTTTGTGTAATGTGTCTTCAGATTCTAAGCTTATGAAACTCATGTCCACTGAGAATAGTATAGATTTTCAGTGTCAAACCCTGAGTCAGGTTGTGCATTGATTTTTAAGTAGGACTCCACATTAAAATCAATTTTTCAGAGGGAAAAAAAATGAAAATATCAATAAAAACATCTCAATTCTTTTCTTAAAGAAACAACACATAAAATTAACAGGAAGGCCATGAAAGTCTTTTCTAAATGCAAACACCTTTCAATACAAAGAGGGGACTTACCTTTGACTTTACCTGAGAAAGAATGCAAAGATCATTAGAATGAGACTAGATGAGATGGGTAATGTTTTGAAAACCAAAAACATCAGAAGGCTGAAAGACTAAATGGCATGAATCAAGTATAATTTAGAACTGATATTTCAGCCATTAAGTTGCGATAATTTGTAAAAAGGCCATAGACCAAAACAAATTAATTGTGCTAAGAAATTTTTTAGAAATATAGAGATCACTCCTAACTATACAGAATGTCATGGCATAGTATTAAGCAATTTTTAAAAACATTCAGATATTTCAGAACCTTTTAAGTCTTCAGCAAATTAAACATCTTCATGAAAAAAACCTCTCCACTATAATTTTAACAAATTATTTCATTAAAACACAAAATTTTCTTCTATATACAATGCCATTTGCAAGCCTGATCAGAAGTTGCCGGAGTCTTTGGCTTTGAGGGATCCAGTGCAACTCCCACTAAATTTAACAGAATTAGTTAACTGATGCATCAGTACGTTAAGAAATAACTGCAGACACACAACCTTTAAAGACTTGACTCATCAAAACACATTATGAAAGGGTTTCACAATGCACCCATGGACATTCTGCACTGGCAAGCCAGGATTAAGGAAATATCGTCAAAATGTAAAGTTCCATTAAAAATTATTATGAAACCCCAACTGCTAAGTCAGGGGTGGTGTCTGTGCTCTCTGGACAGAGGAAAATAAAGGAATATTCATCTTTAGACTGAATTTTGCTTTTAAAAAATGCATTTAAATTTGCATTTAAAAGATTTGTGGCCTTCCCAGGTAATCCATGATCTAATATCTTGACCAGAACAACTAAAGCATTTATGTAGTCTTCTTAAATATGGTCTTGCTAGAAGAGGCCTAGTGAGATTTTTTCTGAATCTTCCATTTTATAAAGATATGTCCCAAATAAGAATTTATTAACAGGCTTATCTGTGATAATTTACTTCTTATGCTATCTCACAATTATTAGTCCCTTTAAGAGCAATTTGAAAAGTGTAAGCAAATCTTACATGACATTTTAAGCATCTATTTAATATCTGAAATTAAAATTGTTATTACACTGCACAAGACCAGGGAGACAAAAGCAATATACTCGAGAAAAATAAAGAAACAAAGCAGATATTTATTTTCTGCTAAAAAAATAAGGAAAATGTCATGCTAAACTAGGAGTTATTTCAGAGCAATATTTCAGAGAAATAGTCTTGCTTTATATTAACTTTTAAAATAATAGATATGTTAAATCTTTCCTAAGCACTGAATTTACAAAAAAGTGGCATGTGTTTCAGTATATGAACAGTTGCATGCAATTCTATATTACAGCTCACAAGAGTAATATGAGATGTAGAAGCAGTGAATTTGACCTCACATAAATTTTAGTCATATCATAGTGAGTCCAGGGCCTGAATCAAACGTTTTAAAGTTTTGAGTCTCTCTGGGGCTTTGGCTGCATTGAATCAGACTATTCTGCTTCCACCTGCAATTACCTTCAAATCCACATGCAGCTTCAACATTATCATTGCAAATTGTTTGCCTAATTATTTATGTACTTATATCTTGAAGTTACAACAAATGTATTTCTGAGAGGCAGTGTCTCTTCCTACTGTTCTTTGATCCTAAACCTTTTTCTTTTGTTCTGTGCTGTAGGCAGTGGGCAGAATAAAGAGAATTAATCTCTGTAGCTAAGTGGTCTTCACGCTTGAGAAGCCCATTCTATGTTGCATCGTCATTCTCCTGAGTCCCAGGATGGTATGAATAAATACGCAGCTTCTAGTTGTACAAAACCCAGAGTATAAACTCCAGTTGGCAATTCCTTATTTCTGAGATAAAATTTAGACTTGCGCACTTGTAAGTGCTACAGGTTTTGCCTTTCGGTGCTAAATCTGCTCAATCAGATTTTCAAGTATGAATTTAAGGGCTTCACATAAGGAGTTGTTTTCAATATATTTCTCTGCAAGGCAAAAGAACAAAGAATAACTGCACAAAGAAAAACAGTATTAGCTGAAATTTAGATGAAAACCTAAGTCGGGTTAACACCAGGGACTTCAGAAAATACAGAGAGAAAACAGCACTGCATTTAGCTGAACCATACCAGTGGGCTAAGCCCTGGCAGCTGTGATTTCTGGTACCACAGCCCAAAAGGTCCTGGGAAAATCAATCATTTTCTATGCTATCAGGCCCCATAAAGAAGAACGAAGGCTTTTTCTCAGCCTCTGACACAGTTTCTACAGAGTCTTCCAATGCAGTAATCAGAAGTGCAGAGAAACTCAGACCAGTTGTTGAGCTGGGTCCATTTGAGCAATGTGAATTTTAACACAGCCTAACGCATCTAGGGCTGCAAAAATAAAGTGCTGATGTGTGTCCTGCTTCTCTTATGCAACACTGAATTATACTGTTCCACTTTAAAGATATTGTTTGTGATGTGTTTGAGAGTTATGCCAAGGGCACTTAGATCACAGCCTTGCAACAATAAAAAGATATAATAACTGAGGGATATGAACTGAACATCTCTGCTCTATTAAAGGCAGGGTTTCTAGTCTGCAGTATACTACAAGTGGTAATAATTACTAAAGAATGCATAACAATAAAAAGACACTATCTTTTAAGCCATAAACCAAGTAGAAAGAGTTATAGTTTAATTAATTTTGTTTTCTTTTAGGAACCCAAATAAGAGCCCATCCCACACTCTAGGACTCCTCAACAATAGTTCAGTTTTCATAATGAAGTAAAACAATGGACAGCTCATCCTTCTCCAAAAATAAATGCACAAACAAACAAAGTAATCAAATAAAGACCCCTCACAGCAGGCAAAAGTCTCAAAGTTGGGCTGTCAGCTTAACTCTGCATCTCCTGTTTTCTTGAGTTCTCAGCTTTGAACGAAATGCACGCAAGTTGCTGTGTTAGACAAACAAAATGGTGTGGGGGTCGACATCCACCACAACCCATTTTCTCTAAGTGTTCTCAGAGGGAATGACTCAGGATCACAGAATCTGCATGAAGGAAATATAATCCTGTGAAGGGGACGAGTCAAACCACCAGAACTTTCTGGAAAAGTCGGGTAGTTTTCTTGCATTACTAATGGATCTCAAGATTTTTCAAAAGAAAAATTTAAAGCAAGAAAGTTAGCATTGCAATTTTCCTAAAGGAAGCTATATTTGATTAAGTGCAGCTATAAGAGAAAGATCGAAATTTTCTTCTCATGGACCATACTGAGAAAGTGACAAAAATTCTGGTCATGATGATCTCCGAGGGACAAAACTCCATTATTAAGTAGCATTCCCAGGAGAAAGAGAAGTTAAATGTATATAAACCAATGTAAAAGTGAAACAAAGGTGGTTATTATTTCTGGAAAAAAACCCATTTCTTTCAAGGGCTGGACACATGGGATAATAACTATAACTGAAAGAGTTTCTAGAATACAATAGAAGCCCATGCTAATATAAAATAAAAATGTAGATAAAAACCAGAGCTAAATGGAAGTATAGGTTAAAGGTGGGGGGGGAGAAGAGCAAGAACATACATCTCACACACAAGAATATTGAGATTTGGTCACTTGTCAAAAAAAAGGGAAAAAATAAAGAACCCGAACAAAGAAAAGGTCAAGCAAAGACCAAGAACTGATGTTCCACATGTAAATTTGCCCAAGAAAAGTAAAGACCCATGCCAAACCCTGACAAGGAGTTGTTTGTGTGAAGTAGAAGACTGTGATGTTGTTTTAATATTTTTTCCAGCATTACTGGAAAAACAGCATTACTATAGAACACAACTACCAAGTAGATCTTTTATACAACAACTATTTTTGGTAAGACATATATAAGACAGGTAGTATGAATCACCCTTGGGCATGCCTTGCTCTTTCCTTCTCATGATAACAGGGGGTCTAGATAAGGGGGTTGGGCTACATGTCTAGCTTAAAAATCACTAAAACTAAGATAAATCCAAACTACTTGGAAAAGAACAAAAGTATTGTTATGTCATATAAACAACCCTAGCATACGTTAAGCAGAAGTTTTATAGGGTACATGAACTAGAATCAAACCATGTAATGGTAGATTGTCTGAAGTTTCTTGGAGTGGAAAACAAGACCTAGGTGTCCAAGATCTGAAACCAAATATCTTCTTCAGAAATGCTAAAACAGAGCAACACAAAACCCTGAAGCATCCTGCTGTATGCTTCTGACAAATATGTGAATTTATGGAATGGTAGAGAGCCTTCTGAGTGTCTGACTCATGTTTTCAGTATCTATTGTATTTTTCCTCTGAATAGGGGAGATGGGCTTTCAGAAGCCTGAAATAGATGACTGGCACCAGCTCTTGTTGGGCCAAAGGGTATTGAGCACACCAGTTAGGCAGACTGTCTCTCTCCTTCTTTCTCCCTTTACTATTCATCTCCAAAACTTCCACCTCTTATGTTTTTCAGGTCATTTGTTTTTATGTTCCAGACTTGTCACCGTGACTGACTGACTCAGAATTGTCATTCATCACTATTTAAGAGCATCACAGTGGTTTCTAACCTGGAATAAATGGGAAGGTTGTGAAAGAGAGATTAGACATGATAATTTACTTCCTTTCCTGCCATGCTACCAATCAGAAATCTCCAATCTCCACAAGGAGAAGAGCTGAAAACCAAGTTGTCTCCAGAAAGAAAAGAAAGATGTGAGTCAGTGACACAATCTTCTCAAGCACAGCTACTGTGCCTCGAGAGTGTAGGAAGAACTTGGGCTGAAACTAGGTATTTATCTCCTTTTTCTGGTCCAACTAGACCTTTCCATTCCCTGAAGTGAGTTATCAATCAGGACAGTAAGAGATACTCTAAATAAAATAGGAGGTATTACTTCCCAGTTCCTCCTCTACTTGCAAGTAAATAGGAAGTTGCCACCCAGAGCTTCTTAAGGTCACAGAGGTATAGCATCTTCACCTTTTATCTCTATTTATCACTGAAGCAATGGGTGAACACTCAAGAGAGGTATTGTTTGATGTTATTCATTCAGGGGAATCTCACATTGAATGTTATTTGATCTTTACCACTTGCTCTTCAGAGAAGATACTTTCTTTTTCTGTATTGTTGTAAAGATACAGTGCTGGCATTAATGACCACGTTCTTTGTCCTATGACTGCAACATTCCTTGCTGAGACTATTTAGGAAGATCCTTAGTAACAGAAAGGAGGTGTTTATTCTTCTGCTTATGCCTCTGATTTATTTCTTTTTCCTTCTCAGCTCTGTTCCTTCCTGTTCTTACTTGTTAAATTGCAAACCCTTCATTCTCTTGAGCCCCAGCTGTCTCTAAAAGGGTAATTCATACTTCACAGACTGAGACTCATCCTTACCCCCACTCATGTTCAGGCTCTTTAGAAGAAAGTGAACTTCCTGTGGTATAAGCACATGGAAAGGGTTAGAGCTGAACAATATTTATGTAAGCATGTTGTTGCTTTGACAGAGCCATGGGGAGCAAACTGTTAGGGGCCTTTCTGTTTAAAGGCTCACAGGACTTTGTGAAGGAGAACACAGAAATCTGTGGACTTACAATGCTGTGAGGCATTTGGAGCCAAAGCTCGGGGGTGGTCTTTCTTGGAAACCTCACAAAAAAAGAAAGTTTTCTGTTTCCCCTCATTCTTGCCCCATCTGCAGTAAGTCCCTGAATAGCATATTTTGATCAAATGGACAACAGCAGGGATAAGATCAAGAGTTCAAGCAGGCACGGGGCCGGGGGAGGGGTGTGAGCACTCACAACACAGGGAGAAAAGGCCAACAGGAATTTTCGCCAAGATCAAACCTCATCAGAGAGAGCTAGAGCTGTGAGAACTGGAGAGGAATAAAGAATTTGGAAGGAAGCCAAGGGAAACAAAGTTTAGAAAGTGAATCAGGACTCAAAGTTTAACACCAAAACTGAGATCTTTGCTGAAAAAGAAAGGTAAAATTCTGAAAAAGATGAGGAGGGATGAGACGGGGAAGTCTGCCTTTATGTCTCTAATCTCTGTTGGCTGTTTCATTTATGTCTTCCATAGCCATTTCCCCATCCCAAATGCAATTTGCATCAGAGATACTGAAATACTTCCCGGGGAAGGAGTCAAAACAAAGTTTTTTTCAAGAATTGTGGACCACTGTTCTTACAAAGAGGTCATGGTGGTTTCTAGACAAATATTCTTTCTAATATTTATATGGTTAATTGTTTTCTGTGAAGAGTCATTAAAATTTTCCTTATTTTTCTTCTCCTTTATTTCCAATCAACTCTACAGTTTTTGATCCCCAGCTTATCCCATTATCACTATCCTGTTCTAATTATCTTCCTTACTGCCTAAATTACCATACATGCATTCTTTTTCCCCTCCAGGACTTGGCTTCTCATACTTTGATCTGCTAATTGGCTTTTTAATCATCTCACTTTGTTTTCTTTTCTTTTTGATACTTAAAAAGGAATTATTGACTGTAATGACCTGAAAGGTACCAGTTTGATAACACTGGCTCCTGAGACCTCAGAGTCAGCCCCAGATAATGCTGATTCCAAGGCAACTAATGCAACTGCACAGCCAAGAGACAGAGCATCTCTACATCTGAGTATGTGATTTGGGGTCCATCTCCACTGTATTTCTTGTTTTCTCCTGGAACTCCTGTAATTTAAATATCTGTCCAGAGATGTTTGGACTGAGACTATCAGCTCACTGCAACCTCTGCACATCTTTTGGTTCTGTTTCTCTCCTTCCCTCCGTCTCCTTTCAGTTCTGTTTCTTCTCCTTGCCAGTGTTTCCTTCCTTTCAATAATTCATGTTAAATTCCACAAAGCTCCAGTTTTCTTATTTTACTGACCCTTTTCATAGACCCTTACTTTTCCTTTTTACAGTTATGTCTACACATTGTCAAAGCATGTAGGGCCACACTGCAAGGGGTTGTGGGCCAAAGATCAAACCAGTCACCAAGTAGAGAAGTTCATGATCTTTTGGGTAACATAGATCCACACGTGCCATTCTGCTGTACCGGCATTTCAGACTCTAATAATCTTCACTTGACATTCCTGGATTTGCCTAGTGATGACAGTCTCTGTATATTAAGGCTAGTAAATGTCTCTATTGCAAATCACATTTATGATTTTTTTAATGTCTTGAAGACTGTCAGAGGCAGACATCTGAAGGGTGTGATTTCTTGACAGACTGTTTATGTACTAATGTGTAAAATTTCCCTAAAATCTGCTCTGCCATTTCTGTTGCCCGTAGGGTTGAGAAATTCAGTAGTGCCTTATGTTAGTGGTTGTCTAATCGTCTTGAATAAAAGTTCTTCCCATTGCACTATCATCATGCCATAAAATGGTTCATTGAAGTTTCCTAGAAATAGGAAAGGAGTTTAAAAAGTAAAACTCACTGCTGGGTTTCCCTCTGCAAAATAAAGATTTAATTTAACAAATTTCAGTGCTTATGTGTAAAATGAAATGTGTGCATTTCGGGGATTGTTTTCAAATCGGAGAAAATTTTGAATCAAAGTCATACAGAAAATGAAGTTTAAAGAACCCTTTTGTGAATGTAAAGGTAAAACGTTGCCTTTCCTGCACGGAAGAGAGGCTGCCTGGGGAAAGAGAGGAGCAATGCTTATCTTCGTGCTGGGTCAGAGCCTTTTGATAAAGACGGTAGCGTAGGAGCGGGCAGATAAACCCCTAATGGAATCCACACTGGTTTGTTTACTATCTATCTAGCAAAGGCTGCTGGCACCCCTACCTCTGTGAGTCCAGCCAACCCATCTCTGAGAAGCTAATCAAGCAGAGAGGAAGGGCGAGGATGAGTTGTCTTAGCTTTTAAAAATCTTGAGATTAATTATGCTTAATATTTTATTGTGTTTAAATGCTGAAGAATTTTCACTGGTCACATCAACATAGAAAGGGCTTTATTTCCAACAGGGTTCTGCAGGTAGCCAGTTACCAGATATGACCTACCACATATGACCTACCAGATATGAAACGACCTACCAGAATTCCCATAACATATGATTTTTCCCTCATGTGAGCTTTCAGGGTCTACAGGTCTGAGTAGTCCCACCAAATATATGAAGACTTTCAAATAGGGAATTGTTAATTTCAAATCATAGTGAAACAGAATGTCAAAATCTTTCCTTAAACAGAATGACTATTCAACTCTATTTCTGCAATATGGAAAGCAAATCCTTCCCTACACATGTAAGACATATAAATCACTGTTTAAAGATATTTAGAGTACTTCACTCCCAGGTTATTCCAGCCTCAGCAAACTTCTGCCTTTAAATATTGGTGCAACAAAGAAAAGATATTTAATGGAACAAGGATGTATGTTAAAACAAACAAACAAACAAACAGACAGACACGTGTACAAGGAAGAGAGCTGCCACAGAGAGAATTAGAGATGAGTTGTGCTATGAAATGCCTTAATCAGCCTGAGGTATGCCACAGCAAGATCAGTCTCATACACCCAGTCTTTTCAGTCCAAAAATATATCAAAAAATAGCTAGGAAAGAGATAGCATTTGTAGATGAAGTTAATTGAAAAGAAACCATGAAAGAAATAATGCGATACATTAAAGCAGATAAAGTAGCAACCCAAATCCATCATCAGTGCATTAAAAATAAAGCTTTCAATATTCACATAGCACTGCATGTGTGTTAGATACTGGATATTTCATCACATTAACAACACAATACCTGTTAAATACAGTTCCACAAAAGCAAAGGAATTGCAAAAGAAATTCATGTCTACTTAGTTTCTCAACGACTTCATATTTTTATTAAAGCAAATATTTTAATTTCATTGAGTATAAGGTGGTTAATTCTCTTTTCCATTAATTTGTGCATTTAAGGCTAAAAAATCCCTATTTTGAAATACAAATTTTCTCTCACAAAACAGACAATCAAATTAAAACCTGTATATGTAATTTCATTGCTATAAAGTCTGAGATGTACTTAAGATGAACACTAAAGATATCATTATCAGTATATATTTATGTCATAAGTGGACCTGAACAACTACTTCAATTAAACATAGTTTAGTTAATTTTCCACAGGGCTGTAAAGATCTGAAAGTGCTAAAATTTATTATTTCTTAAATGTAATAGAACAAAAAGGTAAGGCTGTATTTTTTTTTTTTATACCCCTTAATATACTTTTTTCCCTCCCGCTTTGCCTGGAAATACTACTAATTGATTGTTTTGGCTGAAGAATTGAATCAGGGAAAAAAATCTAATTTCATGTCTGATGCTAAAAGGGTATGTCTGGGCCTCTGTACCCTAGAAGATGGTCTTATTCTACAAACTGAAAGAGATGCAGCAACACAGTTTATCTGAAAAGTCAGTGGATTTAAGGCTGGAAGATATTTTTAACCAGTACAGTAAAACATATAACGTGAAAGTGGAGACTGAAATTTTTTTCCCGAGTAAAACTACTGTCCTCTAGTTTGAAGAAAAATGCTCTTCCGAGGAAATAGATGGCATGCTATTTCTATCAATCAATCAATCAGTTGCTTGATCGATGTCTTTCACTCCTTGAAGAAATGACAATACACAAGACTTAGCTGAAGTGGAACAAATGTTCACTTGCTCATCTTTAATGTAAATGTACCTTATGGATTGTTGAACTTTCCAGAGACTACTGCTGTGTTGATTAATTGCTAATGAATGCTAATGAAGGAGTGAGGTGAATATACACAGTGATGTATTTAAGTGATGATTGATTGGATTTAACACTAGCTGTCATGAGAGTACTTACCACATGCACAACAAGTCCATAAATATGCACAGAACTGTTAGTTGTCTTCCTGCGTGTCTCTCTGGTCTTTTAAGTCGATCTGTGACAGGGAGAGAACTGCCCCTCTAGACTTTCCCTGCTAAAGTAAATTCATTCCTCAGGAAGGACATCACCTTTTGATGACAGGTTTTAATTAAACATTGATGATCAGTGTACAGTTGCATGACAATATGTCACTCGACGAGTTCTCTTTTAAAAGCAAAAGTCAATTTTTAGAAAATTTTAATAATAAAGGAAATGCTAAGAGACCGACAGAAATAGAAAGAGACTGTTCATTAAAACTCCAAAATACAGAGGGGACATTAGGATAAACAAAAGAAAGAAATGCCATTTCCAATTTAAGAAGAGCAATACTATGTTATTCCTTTATGAGATGGATGAAAATAAATTGAAGCAGCAAACTTTTTCTGGCAAGTGCTACGCAGCTGTTTAGAAATTTCAGTGGCTGAGGAAAAAAAAAAGCTACAGACCAAATAAAGGAAAGTAAGAGAAGTGCGTGCAAGGCTCAAGTGCAAGGGAGGAGAGAACAAGAGGTGGAGGGTGCAGTGGAGCAGACCCCAGAGCCAGGATGGGGAAAGCTCTGAGGAGATTGTCGCCAGTTCAGAATAAATTGCCCAAGTGGGAAGCGGGAGTTATTTTTGTCATTTGGGTAACAAATGTTCAGTGTTCAGCTATCAAGATCCAAATTTTTATTGCGCTAGGGTCTTTTGAAACACCTACCATAGCTGCGTGCAAATATCTCCCAAACTAGTCTCTAGTGAATTCAGTACAGCGATAATGACACTTTAAAATGACCTTGCAAAATTAAAGTTAAAATTCCTTTCTTCAAAAGGAGTTCTTTTTCAATAATAGATATATCCTTCACACAGTCAAACTAATGCTAATCAAGTTGTTTATTTTATAAAGCCTGGAAGAAAGGAATAGATAGGAACAATTACTTCGAAACACTTTGGAGGCACTCACATATTACTGCAGCTGTAATTTTCAGCCGCCTTTGATTTTCAAGTCTTTAAGCATTTTCCAGTAGGTGTGCAGACTCTCATTCAGATGATTTAAACCTACTAGTACTAAACACCTGGCGAAGGTAGTTACTATATTTGCAAGAATAAGTACTGAAATTCTGACACTGGCAGGAGCACATTCAAATATTTCGAATGATTCAGAAAGATTAATTTAGAGTCAGCTTTTCTGCTGCAGCTGAAATTAGTTGAGCTGGCATCCAGGTTTAAGAAATTGGCCAATAATTCCATATGGCGAATGGGAGGGGAATCAGTTTGGTGATGGTGAATTTCCACCTGGGCAGCTCTGGAGGTAACCAGAATTTCCTGCTGTTACAGTACTTTTAGGGACCTTTGATTCAACAACAGACTTTTGCAGTGAACTGGCCACTGTAAATGGTAGACCTGGACCTTTTGCTAAATGAAGGAAAGGAGAGCACAAACTTCCTTTTTATCAGTGCAAGACTTTTTATTTAGAACAGGAAAATCTACTTCAGTGATATTCCTATGGGAAAATCTGCATAACTGAGATGTTAAAATAATTGTAACCTATTTAGGCAAAATGGACAAATGAGGAAGAGAAAGGCTCTGTATGGCAATACTTGCTTCCAAGTTACTGGCATCTCAAAAGCAGATGACTCAGATCAGATGGAATAAAAGAATTGAAACAAACAACTGCAAATGAGAATGGGAAACTGGTTTTAAAATGTCGTCTGGTCACAATCTTGCAATTTGAGAAGAGAGCCACATGAGGAAAAAACACGAAAACCCAACCAACTTGATTTAGAGAGAATGTAAAAATCCCAAGAATTAATTACAGAATAATATAAAANGGAGGTTCATAATGATTAATGTAAATGAGAAGCTATGAATAATAGAAAACAGATAAGGGAGACAAAAGAACACAAGCAGTTGTCCAGGGTCAGCTGATAAGATGATACAAAGGAGAATTAAAAATATATTGGGATAAGAACAAACGCTCAAAAGCTGCTGGAAATGGGGGAAAATACCAATATTGAAGCACATTAGACATGCTGTAGTTACTAAAAGAAGTAGTCAAATCACTTGCTGACAGTGAAGTGACTTATGTTCCAATGAAAATATGAAAAAATGAAAATACTAAACATCAGCTATTAAAGTTAGATTTTTCACCAGTGACAAACCCAATTCATTTTCACGCTAGAGTTCAGTTGATTTAGTCTAGGAGTCGTCTGAATACTTTGGCATGTTTTTCAGTATATTTGGGACACAGAAAAGACCTCAAGTAATGGAAGAAATTTGCTGGGCTAGAAGGAAAAGAGGGAAAACAGTTTCTTAGTCTCTTGTCAGTTCCAAACAAAAATGGCACACCTTCGCATATGATACGACTTGGTTCATAAAGGATATTACTAGAACCACTGAGCATAGATTAAAAAATCTACAATCTCATCAGTCATCTGCTATTTCTAAATGAGATATATCACATGCACTTACTTTTATAGTGCATTTGTCTTTTTGTTGTTACTGTACAAATTTTCAATGAAAAACACAGAAAAAGAAACCTAAAAGTTGCCACTGCTTAGGTGGCTTCAAATTTTGCTACCTGTTATGTCTCAAAATGCAATTAGGTACGGGAGTTTTAGAAAATGTAATTTTCTAAAAAATAAAAAAAAATCTTTCAATATAGTACCATTTTACTCATGTGTCAGAAAAAGTTTCTGGCATATTCCTGAAGAAATCCACTTTGGAAGAAAGGAAAGTTGAACTTTCTGTTTGGTTTTTGAAAAGCTGATCCGAGTGGCACCTGCAGAGCTCCTGAAGAACACGTCAGCAGACCCAACACATTTTCTTTTCAGTCCTGTCTTCTCATTCCTTTTGCTCAGTCACTATGCCAGGATTTTGTAGTGACTCTTGCCACTGCCTCCTCCATTATTCAGGCAAATGTATACATAACCCAGCTTCTTTCAAACACTGTGGCTTCCCAAATCCCTGTGTAAAATACCTCTTGATTCCTGGTGGTTTTTGTGCCTTATGAAGAATTACATCAAGTGACATATTTTTTTAGACCTTGTCTAGAATTTTTGTTTTGTTTTTATTTTTTTTTCAATGGTTAATCACAAGGTCTCCAAAATAGAAAGTCTTTTTAATGGGTCACTTCCACTGAAGAGGTTTGTCAGGAAGGAGTTAGAAATTTGTCTGGATTTGAAATTTTCAGGTTATTTAATGACCCTGGATTGAAGGTCCAGCTTTGAAAAAGTGCACACAGCATCTGTGATTGGGAAGGGACTTTCAGGCAATCTTAGCTGTTGTTGTAGCATTTTTGTGGACTGGGGAGATTTTCAGAGGAGCTGCCAGCAGAGTTTCTAACAGGAGCTGCTTGATACCACCTTGCTGTGAGACCATGGCTCTAAATCTGAAGCGTAAGATTGAATAAGCAGGCTGTGCTTTTTTTGGACAGGAGACCACATTAGTCTTTACACTCCTACGCACATAGACTAATTCTAATAGTTCAAGAAAATACTTTTTATTACCTTTCCTCTTGTTTTATTAACCCTCTCCTAACCTGGATGAACACCACCCACAACAGACCCTTCAGGGCGCACCACGCATGTGTGCTGTATAAGCCAGCCTGCGCTGCAGTGTGCTGTTTTGCTTTATACCAACTGTATGAAACCAAGGATTTCTTCCGAGCATAATGTGTTTTGGATTTGTGATAGACCCATGTGTCTCACTATTTCTCTGATAACCGCCGGAAAGTTGCCAGGCTGCTCTGTCTGGGCCCTGTGTCCATGTCTGGATCTACATGCTGTCAAGTTCTCTGGTTTTAAACATCCCTGCGACGCAGCGCTCTTCTTAGCTTCCTTGGCACATCTCCAGAAGACAAGTTCTGTGTTTGAAGGTGACAAGACACAGTCCTAAATATTCCTTCAAAAAAGCGCTTGGGAAAGGCAAAGAATGAGTCCATCGCACCCAGTGTCTTCAGAGAAGGCTGTATAGGAAGCATGCCATTGCCACATAAAAAAAAAAACCAAAACACCTCAAAAATTTTAGAACGAATTATGTCAAAATCTACTGCAATGACAGCATCAGCAAGGCATGGCTTTTTGTACTCATCAGTCAGGGCCTGGGTGTAAATGGTGAAAAGGCAGCATGGGACTCACGAGCCACATGACAATATTTCCCATCATTGGTCACCACGCACATGAAGCATTGTTTTATTATAGCAATCACTTAAGGATGCTGCAGCAGTAGTTGAGCAGTGGTAGTCACTGAAATTTAATGGAAAGGAGTAAATTGAAGGAGCTTTCTACTAGAAATATTCCTCAGACACCCCTTACCCCAACATACCCTGTAATACCATCAATTTGAATGTACCCACTGGAGATTTGTTGGCTGCTAATGTATGTCACTCAGTGCCTACCTCCTGTTAAATCCATAGCACCCACACAGATCAATAAAGAAATCCTTTTGAGGTGTGGCAAAAAAAATGCAAAAGCTACAGGGAGACAAATATTACTCTTGGTCCATTATCTCAGGACAGGCTGACACAGGCTCAGACAGGTCAACGCTGGTAGTCTTTAGACAGAGATGTCTGAGAAAAGCCCAGGGATTGAAGGAAGTTTTGTACACAGAGAAATAACCACATAATAACCTCCGTGTTAGATAACATGTTTCACCTGTGAACTTCAGGATGATTTTGTAAAATTGTTCCTGTACATGCAGGCATACTGATTTACTGTGAACAGAAACGATTCTATCTTATCTTTCAGGAAGCACCACGCAAGAGAAAGAACAGTGGCTTTACGCCACCTGTGCTCCAAGCTTCTGAAGTAACTGAGAAGCTTCTCACGTAAGATGGGGTATCTCTGAGGACGTTTTCCCATAAGTGTCCCTACTCCCTCACATGAGTGCCTGTTTATTTTGGCCCCAAATTCCTACACCTAATGATAAAGGAGGTAAAACTTTGGATATTAAAAAATGTTGAACTAGGAAGCTAACATTACAAATCTCTTACATACAAACATACGGTGGCCACTGCTGGCTTCCGCTCCTCCAGGACCATATTCTTAAAGCTAATCTGAGATTGAAGTGAAATTCATCGGTCTCTGTTAACCCTAAACTACTATTCATCTGGGCAACTGATGCTGTAACCACTGATAACTTTAACTGCAAATTCTCCTTTTCTTTTTGCAGCGCAAAAAAAAACATCCTTGGATTTTAATTATACAAACATAATTTGAAACCTTATGAGATATGAGAAACAATGCAAACACAAACAAATCATAACTCTTATGCCAGATTACACAACTGTGTTGCTAATATGGCAAATGAGAACTGTTCATTTTCTAATATTGATCAATATTGATCACACAGAAGAAACTAAGCCTATTTTAAATATTAACCAAGAATATTACATCCAATTATTTTTTTAAAAAATGGTTCCCCATCCATTAAAGTTAAAGGAGACTTCATCATTAACTCAAATGAAAACTGATCTCCAATTTAAATTAAAATTGCAGGGCAGAATCAGCCACATTCTGGTGGTGTCTTTAATAATGTTCATCTAATATTTATGTTAGCGCTTCTTTGTTTAATTTTAAAATTTGGTTAAGTTTAAAGACACGTTTCAAGTGGGTGAATCATTCCCCACCAAGCTCAGGGCTGCCTAAAGTTCCCCCATTCTCCAGAGGAGGCTGGTTAGAGTCAGCTCAGCTATTACTGTGCTGCATCAGAAACACATTAGATTTTCAGAATTGGTCCCAACACCTGAGGCGTGGGTTTTTTTCCGCCCTAAATTTTCTAATTCAATGCGATACTGGTCCAGGACTCCTGTAGTCTTCAGGCAATGTAAATTAGGAAAAAAATAATTTCTTATACTCAACAACTTTTTTGCCTCAGTCTTCACTGGCAACTTCTCTCTCCACAAGAAAGGACTGCAAGGCAGGGAGTGAAGGAGAAAAGTCATTCCCTCTGTAAGAGAAGATCAGTTATGTGACCACCTGAGGAACCTGAACATACAGAAATCTATGGGCCCTGACAAGATACATCTCAGAGTCCTGAGGGAATTGGCTGATGCAGTTGCCAAGCCACTATCCATGAAATTTGAAAAGTTGTGGTGGTCAGGTGAAGTCCATGGTGACTAGAAAAAGGGAAACATTCGACCCATTTTTAAAAATGGTAGAAAGGAGGACGCTGGGACCTACTGACCTGTCAGCCTCACCTCTGTGCCTGGGAAGATCATGAAACAGATCCTCCTAGAAGTTATGCTAAGGCACATGAAAGACAGGGAAGTGATTTGAGACAGCCAGTATGGCTTAACCAAGGAAAGTCCTGCCTGACCTAGTGGCCTTCTATGAGGGAGGGACTACATCAGTAGACCAGGGAAGAGCTACGGATATCATCTGTCTGCACTTCTGTAAGGCCTTTGACCCTACAACATCCTTCTCTCTAAATTGGAGAGACATGGATTTGGTGTATGAATTGTTTGGTGGATGAGGAATTGGTTGAATGGTAACATCCAAAATGCTAGTTAGTGGTCAATGGCTCAATACCCAGATGGAGAGCGGTGACAGGTTGTGTCCTTCAGAGGTCGTATTGGGACCAATACTATTCAATATCTTCATCAATGACGCAGACAGTGGGATTGAATGCACCCTCAACAAGTTTGCAGATGACACCAAGCTGAGCGGTGCAGTTGACACACTTGAGGGCCAGGATCCCGTCTAGAGGGACCTGGACAGGCTTGAGAAGTGGGCCAATGTGAACCTCATGGGATTCAAGTGCAAAGTCCTGGATCTGATTTGGGGCAACATCTGGTATCAATACAGGCTGGGAGATGAAAGGATTGAGAGCAGCCCTGAGAAGGAGGACTTAGGGGTACTGGTGGATGAAAAGCTGGACATGAGATGACAATGTGCTCTCAAAGCCAACCGAAGGCCAACCGTATCCTTGGCTGCATCAAAAGAAGTGTGGCCAGCAGGTTGAGGAAGGTGATTCTTCCCCTCTATTGCACTCTGGTGGAACCGCACCTGGAGTACTGTGTCCAGCTCTGGAGTCCTCAGCACAGGAAAGACATGGACCTATTCGAGTGGGTCCAGACAAAACCCACAAAAATGATCAGAGGGATGGAAAACCTTTCCTGTGAGGACAGACTGAGAGAGCTGGGATTGTTCAGCCTGGAGAAGAGAAGGCTCCAGGGAGATCTTATAGCAGCCTTTCAATACTTGAAGGGGGCTTATAAGAAAGATGGGGACAAAGATTTAGTAGGGCCTGTAGCAATAGGACAAGGGGTAATGGTTTTAAACTAAAAGAGCGTAGATTTTGACCAGATAGAGGGAAGAAATTTTTCACAACGAGGGTGATGAAACACTGGCACAGGTTGCCCAGAGAAGTGGCAGATGCCCCATCCCTGGAAACATTCAAGGTCAGGTTGGATGGGGCTCTGAGCAACCTGATCTAGTTGAAGATGTCCCTGCTCATTGGAGGGGAGGTTCAACTAGATGACCTTTAAAAGTCCCTTCCAACTCAAACTATTCTACGACGCTATGATTCTTGTGCAGCCCACATACTTGAGCTCAACCCTGCCTGCAGTGGCCAACAGTGCACCCTGAGACCTCGTCCCTTCCTTTTAACCCTATTTCTGATCGATGGTTCCACCCACTTTGTACATTTTTAAAGTTTTTGGGGCTAGACATTACAGCATGAGATCTAAAGTCACACAGTTTTCTCTTTTTATAGTGGGTATAATCTATTAGGTTTTTAAAGTGGATTAAGGTTTTTTAGGGATATTAGTGAATCTGTGTGTCTGATTTCTGAGGAAGTTTTGGGTTTGGGGATAAGTCTGGATCTGGCAAAAAATACTTGTAGGATAATCTTGTGGACCTTCCATCATCACAGATCTCATTTTCCATGTATTTCTGAAGTAAACCAGCAGTCCAATGCAGTTCCTGTTAGAGAACAGATAACTGCAGCTGCTTCAAAAATTTATTTCAGGTCTTTCTTTAACACAAAAAAAGAGTTCTCAAACTCACAAGTCTTTTGTAGCAATGTCATTCTTCTTTTGATAATCCTTACAGAGGCCCTCACCTTATTAATATTTAATCTTGTGCTTAAAGTTAATCATATGATTAGTTCCTTTTAATCTATTGGAACAGTCCTTATACTTAAACTGTAGGGGCACAGAAAAGTTTACAGGATTCATTTCAGACCTAAGGAATGGAGAACTAAAAGAAACTAAAGATAAAAACCTGTTGTGCTTCCGGCTTCTTTTTTCCCCCTGCAGCTCAAAACCTGAGATTTCTGTTCTGTTTCATTTGCTCCTTAATTTATTCCATGTTCTTTTAAAAACAAAATGTGGCAGGTGAGTCACAAATGGATGGCATAATATACTTCAGTAGCTTATTCACCCCTGATCATGTGAGCCAAGCTTACAATGGAAATATCTGTTAAGTTGTGAGAACATTTTGTCTCATCCAGAGAACAGTGTGTCTCCTATTAAGGCTCGTTATCCAAAATCAGGGTGGCAAAGAGAAGTCACCAGCAATAGTACTTGCAAGTGAGTGAGGTTACTGAGATAAAAAAACGTCAACAGCTGCTCATGAAAAACAATCTAAAATGTATTCAGACCATAATTAATATAAGGATGAACAGGCACTCTTTCATCACCATATAAGACTGCATCTTAAAAGGATTATCTGTATTAAATAAAAATAAACTTCCCAAACACGCTACAAGGGAATTGCCTGGCTTTTCTGAGGTTGATAGCTTCTGTCATCATAAATTTTTCTGCCTTGTTAAAGTCAATCTTTCTGTCCTACTTCTCACCTACTGTGTCTCTGCTTGTGTTTCAAACCTCATTGACCACAGCATCAACACCAAGCTACATTTCTTGTCCTGTAGCTCCACCCCATTTTTCACTCTGAGGGCTTAAAACACGTTTGCAAGACAAAGACTGTTACCTGGCTCTACAGTTCCCTAGGCTGGCTCAACATGCAAAACTATAGACAGGACAGCCAGGTATGCAACTGGTACTCTGTCATTAGGTTAATTTACAGCATTATTTACCTTATATATCTGTAACTTCTGTTATACAGAGATGGTCTTTCTAGACCAGCTATTAAGTCAGTTACAATAGGGGAAACACTATTTAAAGGTACTTTGGATCCCTACCATGCAGAATCACTATAAATAATGCTATATACTTAAAAAAAAATATATCCTTCCCACAACTAAAGACACAGTGGAGGTAACTTTCTCTTTTAACAGTTATACCTACCCTGGATCAGGTATTCAATATGTTTCTATCTCTGTTCTTTTGATCTTCATTTACTTAATCAAAGCCAGCTGTTTTCTCCAAAGAAAAGCAATAGAAAGAAATATTGGTTTATTAATCTTTTCTGAAGCTGATGCATTCTTGAGCTGAGCACTGTCTGAACTTGGAATGATTTACATTCTTGTTTTTTTTCCAAAGAGGCTTTACATTTCCCCATCATTTCCCTCCTAGCAGCACAAAAGACTTTCAGAGTGGTAAAATCTTCATCTACCACGCAGGTGAAGTTAAGCATACTCCTATTCAATATTCAAGATTAGGCTCATTCTTTTCACAGCTCTTTGTTTCAGATGAATTTGAAAAACAAATGAAAAAACACAGCAATAAATGGGCTGCTTTGTATTTTTTTCATTATGTACTTTTTTTTCTTTCTTTGATATTGAACATAAATCCATTCACTAGAAGGTACAGGACCAAAGTTTGAGATCTCGTGTGCTCATGCAATGCCATCAAATGCAGAAAGCTTGTATAATTTAGCAGTTCAGCACCATAAGGGACCTTGGCCTACAATCTATACACAGTGTGCTAGCATGGCTTTTCTGCAGCCAGCAACTTTCGATGCTTGGTAAACAAATAGCTTAATAGCAGAAGGTATTGCATTGCATACCATAAAACAATTAGGGCATAAAAGGCACTTTTGTGTGCTGATGCTTCTGCAGTAGTTAATCTCTGGGTAAATTTTCCTGGAACTCAGGACAGCTGGTTGCTGGCCAGGACCTCCACACTGACTGCTGTTTGATGGCGTCTGTTTGTTTTGCTGCTGTGTCCCTGCGTCGCTCTGGCTCGGCAGGAGTTTTGAATCCAGATGAAATGCAGGGGAGCGCTCCATCTCTGATGCATCGTCCACTGGCATCCTCCTCCAGGATCAGCGTTAAGCTTTGATGTCTGTGAGGCAGGACATGGACATGGACATGGGCATGGACATGGACATGGACGGACATCATCGTGCATGGGAGGACCCCGTGCCTATGATCAGAAGGTTGATCGGGACACATAGCCAAATCAAAGACTTACATGGAATTTTAAGTAGCTGAAGGAAGTTAGTTAAATTTAATTAACTGAGAGTACTAGCTGCCTCTCTAGCCTTCCCCAGGCACACACCTTCCCACAACTGTGCATTTGAAGGAATTTAGTGAGGAGCTATATGGCCTAACCCAGTACAGTCAATCAAACGAGCCGATGACTGCCTTCAATTTACTGTGATGTCGTCTCCTCTGTCCCCTTTGAGGAAACAGAACAGAGACACATGAGAGGTCTCTAAATCTGTCGGTGTCAATGGTACGCTTCTTACTCCTGTTTTCTTTCAGCCCACTGATTAAGTCACAGGGAGCTCATTTAAAAAAAAAAAAAAAAAAAATCAGCTTTAATTTCCCAATATAAAAAATGTCCTTCGTTAATTTTATTCCAGATGAGGGAAATCACACCCAGAAAGTCAGTGGAGCCTCCCAGCTGCAGACCCACTCTGACCCAGGTAGGGAGCAGTATGCCTCACAGTGGTACAGGAGACTGAAATCACAGCTTGGGAAACCCTGCCATGCCAGGGAGGGAAGGCAGGCAGCAAAGTCTCCCGCCCTGCCAGGACAACTGCAAAAGGTGGAGAAGGACAGGGAAAGCAAGTTCATTCCTCAGCTCTTCTATGGGAAGAGGGGAGGTCTGTTGTCTTCCTCCATCTCTTCTTTAGGAATATTTCTGCCCACAGTTTGAGGCAAGGGGAGGAGGAGAGAAAGGAAAACCCTCCAACAATGCCTTGTCTGTCCCAGTGAAGGAGACAACCTTCAGGCTAACTGAGCTCCCATGATGGCTCAGGTGAGACTTTAACTATTCCAATGGCAAAACACATCAGCGATGATTTAAAAATTACCCAGCAGTTTAGATTATGGGTTCCAGTATGGGGCAGTAAAAATGGGGACAATAACACAAGTGGTGTTTCTATTCACCATTAGGTGTTCAGGGTGCAGATTTTCTCCTCAGGGCCTGACAGATTTACAAGTCGGGGCACAGAATTCCTCCTGAGTACCTGAAGGATTCATGTTCACTAACAAATAGCTTGGAAAAAGTCTGGGCTAAGCTGTCACGACTTTCAGGACACGAAAAGCTAGACCCGGTGGCAATGCACATTACTGGTGCATTTTCTGGTTAAATCAAACTTTGGGCAGCTAGAGTTGTAAAACGGGCTATAAACTTTTTATAACATATCATAAATAAGAATGCTCATGCTGACTGTTTGATTGAAATGGGCACTTCTTCATACCTCATATTTTGTGATCTGTGGGCTCCTGCACTCCTGCCTTTACAGGCACACCGACTGGGTATTTCCCCTCTGCTTAGGGACGAAAGCTTATGGAAGGAAGGAAGTTTTCCAAATGTTATTAGTATGCAAGCTGCTTAGTGTCTGGAGGTTACTACTCTCAAATGTTGCATATGCATCATATATTATTCTGTGCTTGTGACTTTCAGGTGCGTTTGTAACATGTGATGTACCAGGAACACAGCAAACGTTACCAAAAACTAGCATAATTCAAAGCCACGTTTCCTCCTTCCTTATTCTTTCAGTTCACTTTCTGGAAATATTCAATGAATGATTTTTCATTCATGGGCACACTCTTAGATCTCGGCAGTTATTTACAGGCACATCTGTGGCACTCGTCACTGGTATTTCAGCAGCCCTAAGAGGAAGGCATGCATTCATCCCCCGGTTGAATGAAAGACAACCTCAGCAACAGGGAGATTAGGTACTTTGCCCTTAGTCACGACCAACCACTCTGTGACAGAAACTCCTCCAGTAGCCCCAGCAGTCTCAGATGTGACCAGGGAGGAGGACTGTGGAATTGGGGCTGAGCATGGCTCTAGCCCAGGAATGGGAGAAACACAGCATGTGGACCAGGAAGACCCAGTTGAGACCAGTGCTGCTGAGACCAGGTCACCTGAGGGCAAGGAACTCAGCTTAGCGTGCTCCAGACCCCACAAAAAAATTCCAGGTCTCTGCCAGATCTCAGAGTGTGCCTAAAGAAGGCTGAGCAGGCATGACAAAGCAACGGGATGCCC
Organism: Arenaria interpres; assembly: GCA_013399435.1. Taxonomy (NCBI): domain Eukaryota; kingdom Metazoa; phylum Chordata; class Aves; order Charadriiformes; family Scolopacidae; genus Arenaria; species Arenaria interpres. Next base: position 101,422 of record VXAK01027573.1, on the reverse strand, counting down.
CAGTCCAGCTCTTGCCGAGTAAAGCAGGTGACATTTCTCCTGATGGTGGTGTGTGGAGGACACTAGCCAGCCTCTGAAAGATACACAGGGGAGAGAAGTTTTGCTTTCATCCTGGGTGCAAGCCACAGCCAGGAGACAGGAGCTGCCTTCATGAAACATATGACTTGAACAACATATGTAACTTAACTTACACACCTCCTGTTCCGGGCTCATGGTGATGGACAGAGATGCTTGTGTGTGTTCCTGTGAGCATGTACCCAAATTACTTCAAAAGCACCAAACAGATTTTGCATTTGATTGGAAGATCCCCCTGGCGCTGACAACTTGTATGCCAAATTGCAGCTTAGAGGGACATTTAATGGCCACGTTTATAAACTGTAAAACACAAAGATTTCTACTGGAAGCACTGAGAGAGCCGAAGCTCTAGCAGCACTTGTGAGCTCTGTCCTAATTAGGACAGTGCTGCATAAATCACAACTTTCTACCTGTCACCACTCAAGACCCCAGTGAGAGTCCAGGACAGGTCAATGTGTGGGGATGATCAGAAGCAGAGTGACAGCACACCCGTGAGCTCCCGTGGTCTCACGTGCAGCGATTATTAATGTGAGAAAGCCAGAATGATGGAAAGTGGCCCAAGTTCCAGTAGAATTTATAACTTTCAGTGCTAAAGTCCCTCAGTCTTGACCAGCTGTTACACACCTGGAAGTGGAATACCAAAATATTCTCCTTCAATTTATCTTTCTTGCTCCTTATGGGACTAATGACGGACAGAGCAATAGGTAGTGTAATTATAGACACTCGCTTGCAGACAATGAGTTTCATGCAGAAACACTGCACTCTGCTACAAAAAGGCTTTCCAAACAATCGAGCATCTTAAAACTACATTATACCAACAGTAGCGTTTTGCTCCTGTAGGAGTAGCATTTGGAAGTTGGTTTTTTTATTTTTTTGTATATATATATATATGTATATACACACACATATAAGATGGCAGGGTAATGAAAGTGAAAGTAATTCCTAACTAAAAAATTGTTAATACTTGTGAAAAATGTTACTCACAACATTTTCTTCAGTGCAGAGTATGCTGCCATTCCAATGGGTCATGTAGTGGTGTCAGTTTTAAGGCACTTCCAGGGATCCTCCAGAACAGAGGCACCCGAAGGATTACAAATACATATATAATTTTATGCCATAGAGTATCATAGAATAGTTTGAGTTGGAAGGGACTTTTAAAGGTCATCTAGTCCAACCTCCCCTCCAATGAGCTGGGACATCTTCAACCATATCAGGTTGCTCAGAGCTTCGTCCAACCTGACCTTGAATGTTTCCAGGGATAGGGCATCTACCACGTCTCTGGGTAACCTGTGCCAGTGTTTCATCACCCTCATTGTGAAAAATTTCTTCCTTTTATCTGGTCAAAATCTACACTCTTTTAGTTTAAAACCATTACCCCTTGTTCTATTGCTACAGGCCCTACTAAAACTTTGTCCCCATCTTTCTTATGTGATGTACCCATGCAATAACATTAGTATATTTCTTGAATGAGGATCGTGCTTTCTCTTTCTCTTTCTCCCCTCCCCTGATAGACTATTGTATTGGTTTTATGTGCCAAAGATTTTGTAGCAGGGTGGCTACAGGGGTGGCTTCTGTGAGAAGCTACTAGAAACTTCCCCTGTGTCTTCCAGAGCCAATGACAGCCCGCTCTCNTGTGAGAAGCTACTAGAAACTTCCCCTGTGTCTTCCAGAGCCAATGACAGCCAGCTCTAAGATGAACCTGTTGCTGGCCAAGGCCAAGCCCATCAGCGATGGTCGTAGAGCCTCTGTGATAACATGTTTAAGAAGGGGAAAAAAAACCTATAAAACTGCAGCTGGAGAGAGGATTGAGAATACGTAAGAGCAATAACTCTGCAGACAGCAAGGGCAGTGAAGAAGGAGAGGGAGGAGATGCTCCAGGCACTGAAACAGAAATTCCCCTGCAGCCCATGGTGAAGACCATGGTGAGGCAGGCTGTCCCCCTGCAGCCTATGGAGGACCCTACGCCAGAGCAGATGGATGCATCCGAAGGAGACTGTGACCCCATGGGAAGCCCATGCTGGAGCAGACTCCTGGCAGACCTGTGATCCTGTGGGGGACCCATGCTGGTGCAGTCTGTTCCTGAAGGACTGCATCCTAGAAAGGATCTATGCTTGAGCAGTTTGTGAAGAACTGGAGCCTGTAGGAAGGACCCAGGTCAGAGAAGTTCATGGAGGACTGTGTCATATGGGAGAGACCCCACACTGGAGCAGGGGAAGAGTGTGAGGAGTCCTCCCCCTGGGGAGGAAGGAGCAGCAGAGACAACATGTGATGAACTGACCACAACCCCTGTCCTCTGTTGCCCTGTGCCACTTGGGGGGAGGAGGCAGAGAATTTGGGAGTGAAGTTGAACCCAGAAAGAAGGGAGGGGTGGGGGAAAAGCATTTTAAGATTTGATTTTATATCTCACTGCCCTGCTCTGATTTGATTGGTAATAAATTAAACTAATTTCCCCAAGTCAAGTCTGTTTTGCCCGTGACAGTAACTGGTGAAGGATTTTTCCCTGTTCTTATCTCTAGACTTTCTTATGTCCTTATCTTACAAGACTTTCATTATATTTACTCTCGCCTGTCCAGATGAGGAAGGGAGTGATAGAGCGACTTTGGTGGGCACCTGGCGTACAGCCAGGGTCAACCCACCACACCTATAGCTTCTCCAAATGTATGTACAATTACTTCTCCACCTTTGGCAAAACTGGAAGATTTTTACATTAGCTTAATACAAATGTAGAAAAAACAAAAGGGGAGCGTTTTGTATGTATTTTAAGGAATTGCTAGCTGCTTGTTAAACCTTTTTCATGCCTGTCTGAGATCTTGAAATAATTTATTTAATAAAATGATGGCAATGACTCACAGCTTCTCTAATGGAGTTGTTTTCATTTATGTTGTATGCAGAAACAGCTCTGTTAATAAAAAACATATATAAATAAAGTAGCTCCAGAAAGGAATGCTGATTTGTATAAGAAAACCCTGGACAATTAGGAACTAATGTCTGTAAAATATTCTGTTGCCACAAGACACACACAAGCTGATTGAAGACAGACACTTCTATGAGAGTTTTGTTGAGGCCAGCTTTATAAATAGATGCTCAATAATAGTAGGCCAGATGTTCAAAATAAATTGTGAAGCAAGGTTTCTTGTAACCAAGCTGAGGAAAGCCATCAAAGCAATTGTTTCACAACTTCAGATCACATTCTGAGCCTGTTAACCTATTGTCAAATGATGCTCTTAGAGATGATGAAGTGCTCTCTCCTGTCAGAAGAGCCAATGCCACTTTTGGAAGAGTGACTAAAATGAAAAATGGGACTGAGCTTTGTTATGGAGCTGAATGCAGACGGGGCATTTTGAAGCAAACCCTAGTGGTTCTTTAGAGATGTGACTCCTGCGAGGGTTATTGCTGGTATTGAGCTGACAGCTTGCATATGCTCTGCGTATGCACTGGTCAGCACATACAATATCATGTCCACCAGCTTACTTGTGTGCGTACATGTTGTGGTGTTGTAATATCAACACTTTACCATAGGAAAAATAATAATAAAAAAGACAAGACTTTTTTTTCTTCCATAAATATAGGCACCTGAAAGTCAAGTGCCAAGTCTAAACCTCAGGCTCCTGGTATAGTCACTGGAGAAATAGCTGCATCCAAAGGGTCACTTGTCTTCTCCTAAGTCACTTTCTGATGGCGACTTCTCCACTGGCCACAGACACTAGATACTTTGTGTGGCAGGGTTGTGACATGATCCCAAAAGCCAAAATTCTGACATACATCTGCTAATATCATTTCCTTTAAGGAACACCACAAAAACACCAAAAGGAATTTGATTCTGAAAAGCGAAGATCTCTTAAAGCACACATTTTTTTAAAATGGACAAAAATCCAGATGTGCTGGGTAAAACTGAAGGAAAATAAATGGATTTGGAACCAGCTGTCTCTGCCCTGTCCCTTGTGCCTTGCATGCCAACTCTTTTCTTCCAGAGTTTCCCTTAATCCAGCAATTTTTATGTGAGTTTCTAGGTTACAACAAATTTTAGAAAATATTCTCTGGGTCCTTTGGAAAAGTCTCTTTGTTTCTATTATCTTTGAAGACTGCCTGTGTGTTTGCTCCCCCATCTTTGGAGTAATTTCCTAGTCTGGATTAATTTTGTCTATCCCATATTGCATTTCAAAATGTTCTTGCTTGGGCAGTATTTTGTTGCTCTACAGGAAGGAAAAGTCTCCTGCTTCTTCCAAAGGTGGTTCTTATCCCAGAGTGAAGGAGTCATGAAAGGTAAACCAGTAGCCTTGTTCCCTGGCTTCCTAGTTTTCCATCTAACGCATGTATTGCATTTGATCTGCATAAACAGAATAGGACTACTGCAACTCTGGATTTGTATGTATGTTGAACGAAACAGCAGCTTTCCACAGGAAATCTGTATTGTGTGTGCATGTCTGGTATTTTTCTTTCAATTTGGTAACAAATTCCACAAGCTAACTCTGGAGCATGTAGGGAAAAGTATTTCATTTATTCGCTTTAAATCTTCTGCCTGGCAATTTCATTTGATTCTCTTTGAAAAGCATAAGAATATTGTGGGAAATACTGAGTAAACATTCTTCACTCATCATCACCATATTACTGGTAATTTCATATATCTCAGTCATACCCCTGTTAAGTCATCTCTTTCCCAAACAAGGTCATTGTGGTCTGCAAAATCAAAGACATGAGAAGAAGTGAAAAGAATTAACACAAGCCCTAAAGTTTCACTTATTGCTAAAAGGCAATCATGCAGCCAAACAAAGACTAAGTTCTCACTAAATGTTGCCCATGGTTATGGAAGCCTGAGGACTTCATATGTTCTCCAAGTGGCTTAGATCTTAATTTTAAAAGCCTCGTCCAAAGGAAAGATAGAAAAGTTTTACATACCATAGTTAGTAATAAATAAATAAATAAGGTCTATATACTGCAGTTGACTAAATGCCATTGTTCTTTTTCAGCGTTATCCTTGCTGCCATATGTTTAGAGTCACTGAGACTGCAGCACTGTGAATACCAGCCACACAAGCTATCAATTAACTGTTTCTGAATGCCTCCATATTCTTGCTATACATCACTGTGGCTCCTCTAACCTTTGCAAGATGTTTTCTTCAGTCTTTTTTTTAAATAGTGTTTTGATGCTGTTGATAACTTGAAGTATAACCATTACAGTGGCACCATCAGAACATATTCATGGCCTCAATCCCTGTTGCACAGGGGCTTTGCACGGATCCAGGTATGGATACAGTACAGCTCCCAGTCGTGTATAATTTAAAAACTAAGATGAAATACTTCAAAACCACACAAAAAAAAGTGAGATTCTTCACAAAAGTGTCCGATATCTCAGCTGCGGATACTGGCATCCGAGTTATTCTCCTCCAGCTTCCCTTACAGCCAGTGAAGGGGAATAGCCACTTTTATATATCAACACATAGGATCTCGCCTGACAATGCCTTGTTTCCTTCTTTCCACTAAAAAGCAAGTAGAAATGAGCTCTTTCGCAGACAGCTGTATCTAAAGACATTCGCGTCTGGTCAGATATAACCCACACAAACAGACATATTGGTCAGCGTGATGGTGGTGGTCTCACTATGGTGCTAGCCAAGTAGATTTTACAGAAAAGAAACCACCTTAAGGTAGCTCTATGGGTGCTTTGGGGAGCCACTCATTAGCATGAGAAGTCAGAGAAAGGTCATGGAAGATGTCAGTATACTTATAGAGGTATAAGATGATGGGAGCTATATGGAGAGTCTCAGGTGTCTGAGTGGTTAGGAAATATATCTTAGAGAAGTTAGAAGGAAAGACTCTGCAACACCAAGGTATGGCATGGGGTGGGGAACCAGAGAGATCTCAACAGATGATAACATCCGTTTAAGAGCAGCATGGCAATATGGTGACAATGAAAAGCATCCCGAAGTTTGAGAAACAAGTTTACAAGGAAGAGAGGCTAAGAAGTTTGTTTTCTCTAAGTTCAGCTTGCTCTGATTGTTGGATTTTAAGACGTATGAAAAGGTTCTCCTTTGGACATAAGGAAATGGATTTGGAGTAAATACATGTATGAAAGACATACCTTCTTGACACAAACACACTGGTTGGACTAGTTTTCACAGATGAGATACAGCAGAAAGTGAGAAGAGTCAAATCAAAAATATTATTTAAAAATATGGCCTTACAGAGCACCACTCTTCTCAGTAATCAGGGAGGAGAACAAGGAAATCTTCCAGAATACTTTCTGAATAAGCAGTTAGGGAGGCAGCAAGAAAGTGGAAAGGAGAAAAACTCACTGAAGCCAAAAAAAGAATGAGTTTTCCAAAAGTATGTGCTCATTTGTGTTCAAGTCCAAGGCAGCCGGACTGGCAGAGGGAAGAAGGGAAAATTCACTCTGCAGCTGGAGCTCAGAGGGGAATGAAGAGAGAACAGGCAGGGGCTGGAGGGACAGACTGGGGTGAGCTGAGCAAGAGTAAACCTACTTGTACGGTGATGGAAAAAGAACCAGAGCATACTGAGAAGCTAAGGACATGACTAAGGATGGGAATGAGATGAGATGGAGTAAGAGGAGAAAGCATACAGCAACAGCCTGCATTATGGCAGGCAAGGGTAAAAGAAAAGGAAGGTCAAGGTATATTTTGTATTTTGTATTTATGTATTAAATATATACTTTTTCCTTGAGAGAAATGGAGAATTGCAGTGTAGGCAGAAAGAAATAAAAGCAGGAATGGGGAGGGGTTAGAAGAGTGAGTGACAGGTGGTGAAAAGGCAGCTGCTATTACAGGTGTAGGCACAGTGGAAATAGTAATTTATCTCTGAAAGTGACAGAGACAAGAGACTGTCTGCGGTGAGATCTAGAACAAAGTAAGCAGCAGTGCTTTACTAGCGATTTTTAAAGGTCATCTTGTAATTTTTGTGGTGATACCTTGAGACAGATGAAATGCATTTATAATATGATGATTCAAAAGGACACTAAAAGGGCAGCCGTAATTTGCAGTTCATTGGAGCACCGAAGGAAACATCAGCAAAGCTGTATTATTATTTTTTAAAGTGACAAAAATATGGTCACAAAACTTCCATTAACTGAGTCTTAGGCTAGGCTGGTACTTTGAACTTCCTGATTATAGTTTTTTAGAGAGTCAGGGCTAAAATCTAAACAGACACACCACTTATTTCTGTGATTGAAGAAAGCATATCCAGTACTTCTAAAAATGCTTACGTACTTTAATAGTACAAAATGTTGTTAAAAACACTTTTTATTTTAAAAGCTCTTCCTGAAAAATCTTCAAATCCTGGCATCCCATAAATGTAGAATTTCTGGCATTTCGCTCCAGTAAAGTGTTAAAGATTAGAGCTATACAGGTCTGTTTAATGCATATCTGTAAGGTGTTTCACCCTACACAATACCAGTTACAGCGGTTAAAGCATACTGGGAGTTTTTTGATGCAGTTGACTTTTGTCACTAAGAAAGCCAAAGTCAAAACAAAAACTATTTTAAGAGTGCTGGTTTCAGCATAACCATCTTGGGCCCCAGCTGGCAAAAGCCTCTTTGGAAGCAGGTTGAGGCACTCACTCTATGAGAAAAGCAGATTTAAGTCCCTCTTCTGTCTGATTTAGAGGGGTAATTCTGGGTGACTAATGGGTGCTTTTGGCTGAGTACCCTCCAGCAGTTCCTGAAGGGCTTGGATGTTTTTATTCAAGCAAGGAACATTTCTTTTCTGAATTTCAAAATTTTCAAAATGTCTTGATAATAACTACCTACTAACTGTTAGATCACATACAGACAGCCCGGGTTTATTTATTTTTTCATTTACAGGTAAGACCCTAGAGATTTGTGTTTTACCTTTAAAGATGAAAATCATGTTGCCTTTTAGTCCAAGCCTGCAAGAGTTATGTAGATTCCCTAATTAGAATGAAGATAGAAATGCACATTTAATTAATTCAGAACCATTCTTAAAAACATGAAAAAGAGAAGTATGAATATCAAAATCTAAACAAAATCTTCTTCCTTTCAAAAAAGTGTGTTCACAGCTTCCATTCTGGTCAGCAACTTTAGACAGCTGGAGCCCACAGCTAAGAAAAAATACATTCTTATAATTGTATAAATTAGAGCAAGAATGATTGTAATTGCCCACATTCACTGCCAAGATGTCTCTACAGGTTTAAATTAGAAAACTTTTTTACAGGCTTATGAAGGCAAATCGGTGCCATTTAGGAAAACAATAATTATTAAGTTTTGGACATTGCACAAGAAAATAAAGTTTTGTTTAAATGGACAAGAGGGGTTTTTTTTGACATATAACATGATTTGACAAGTCAGGCGCACAGAACATATCAATTATCTGTTGTGGGAAAAATATAGTTTATGACTAATCTCTAGGCAACATCTGCATTGAACATACCTGTAAGTCACCTAAAAGGCTAAGAATCTAAAGGCTGACATAATTTATTCCAGTTACTGATGAGTCTTTAAAAATGCTTCTTTCTCACTTAGCATGATTTATTCAGAGGTCTGAGGGTGCTACAAGAAGAAGGAAGGGTGTCATTATTTCTATTTTACAGCTGAGGAAGCAGAAGGAAGCAGAAGAAAGCAGAAGCATTGTGACATGTCCACCTTCCCCGCCTGGGGAAGTTAGTGTGGGATTTGTGGAGAAAAATCCTGCTCTTGCATCTCCAGATAACTCTATCTCCAGAACAGTTGCATTTTACTGGAGCTGAATAACTGCTGAGTAGTGCATTCACAACTATGCACAAAAAACCACAGTTCCTGATTTGATTCAGCTGCATTCCTGCCCTTTTTCTGTCAGTCTTGTTTCAATCTATTTTCTCTGCATATGAATGTTGCTGAAGGCAACTGATATAGAGGGGTACACATATTCATGGAGGAATAGGAGTTTGAAAAAGTGTACTCATCTTCTGTTTATTATTCATGATTCACTATTCATCATTCACTTTTTTTCTCTATTCATGAAGTTTCAGGCATCCAATGAGAAACGGAGACCAGGATGAATATTGGAAATACACAGTTCACAGATAATACTCAGGCTGCAATTTGTACAGGCAAATGATCTGATGAACATTTATAAATAACTGAAACACAGTATTTTGGGGGCACAAAAGAAAATCTGCCCTCAAGCAAGGAGACAGATAAATGAACTTGATTATGGCTTAGGGCTCTAAGCAAGTAACCAGAATAGATAGCAATCTCCTCTGATATAACCTGACTTATCCCAGGAAGATAGAGGGCCATTAAGCTATGAAAACCACTCTGTCTTATGAAGATGCAAGTCTATCTTTTTAACAGCCATCTCTGGGGAAAGATGGACCAGTATCCACAATTGGATTGCAGGTAATCGGGTCCCAAATCTAACAAGCCCAGTGGAAACTTCTTGTCTGCAGAGTGATTCCTGCCAGATTGCTGCTCTAAGGAGAGAAGCTTTGTATCACATCCTACTGTACTGAAAATCAAGGAGAATACTTGCTGTGGTGTGTACTCCACTCCTAGCTGTCCAAGAAAGGCCTGCTGTGTTTGTTGGATACTTTCAATACTGCACCATTTATTTAAGGACTCACAAATTTTAGAGAACAGTGGATGCTTAAATCTTCTCCCCTCACTGGATGTTGTCCAGCTCCGTGTCCCAGCCTGACTGCTCTCTAATCATATGCTATTATTAATATCCATGACTTCAACTAGCCACTAGCTATTTGTTACTGCTGCAGTGCAATGTTCAGGTGACCATCAAGATGCAAACACTTTAAGAAATCCTACCAGCTCTAAGACTCACTTTAACAGAAGAGAGATAGGTATCCTGAAGGGATATACAGGCATTGTGGAACACTGCAACTTACAGTCCAATATATCAGTGTCAACCATAGCTAATTTCATAGTACTTAGGATGCCAGGCTATGTTAAACACTGAAAAAGTACTTACCTAAACCAGCTGCTATACCTTTACCCTGTCCCTTTCTCCAGGAGAGCAAATTGAAGCAACACAGAAATGAAAAGAACAGGATCAGTGAAAGAAACCCTCTAACCATCACTGGCAAGCCATGTCATATAATTGTCTTCATGAACCGATCAACATAAATGGACTCCAAATCCCACAGTGAGTAGCATTCAAGCCCATGAAGAGAAATCCCCACATGGTTGTTGGGGTCCCTCACTTTGCTCCATCCTATGTGCCCGGTAATCTTGCCCTGCTATGCCTTGCTACGTGGAGAGCAAGTAGAAGAACAGTCAGTCCACTTATGGCTGCCACTTATTTTAAGGTGTTTTACCCTCTTTTTTTAGTACGAGAGAACTGATCCCGAAGTGACTGGCGAGAAGGGAAAAGCAAGGAAGAGTGGAAGCAGGATAGGGGCAAGAGATCGGTGAGGTGGTCTGGGAAGACAGAGGTGTTGTCCCAGTGTGTCCTACACACCTGTGCCACAGCAGGTCGTGCTGTGACTGGGGCAGCTTGCAGGGAGCAGCAGGGTTGCAGCAAGGCGAGAGCACTGGCAGACTTGATGTGCTTTCAGCCCGTGACTTGCCCACAGGATCAGCAAAGAGGAAGAATTGCAAGCAGAGGGAGGAAAGCATGTGGGGATAGAGGAAGGATGCAGGAGGTTGAAGTTTGATTTATGGCTGATGGGTGTGAGGAGGTGTCAGGAGAACGCATCAGGAGAAAGAGAGGGAGACTCGAATCCAGTGAGGCAAAGTGAAGGTGTGTATATGGAAGCCTTTGGACCTGGGAGGAATCAGAGATGAAAAATTATGCCATATGGGAGGCTGTGTTCTGGTTTACTGCTTTATGGAAGTTGTAAGAAACTTGTGCAGCCTCATGTGTGGGTTTCAGCAAATCCCTGGAAGGCTTACAAGCATGACTTTAATCCTGGTAGACACCTAAGCTCCACTTAGCCACTGGCTCACTCTCCCACCCAGTGGCATGAGGGAGAGAACCAGAAGGGTAGAAATCAAAAAACTCTTGGGTTGAGATATAGACAGTTCAATAATTTGGAAAAAAAAAAAAAAAAAAAAAAGAAAGAGAAAAAAAAAGAAAACAAAGAGAAAGAAAACCACTCCAACCCTCAAAAAACAAGTGATGCAGAAAAATTCTAATTGCTCACCACTGAACAACCAATGCCCAGCCAGTCCCTGAGCAATGGCAGCCTTGGCCAACCTTCCTCTCCCAGCCCATTTTATTGCTGAACAGGACATCATATTGTATGGAATACCCCTTCGGTAAGTTGGGGTCAACTGTCCCACCTGTGTCCCCTCCTGACTCCTTGTGGACTCCCAGATTACCTGCTGGTGGGGCAACCTGAAAAGCTGAAAAGGCCTTGGTGCTTTGCAAGCACTGCTCAGGAACAGCTAAAACACTCCCGTGTTATCATCACAGATCCAAAATACAGCCCCATACCAGCTGCTATGAAGACATTTTACTCTACCCCAGCCAAAACCAGTACAGTAACTCAGGTCGGTGCTTTTTCTGCGTGTTTTTCAGCAGCATGTCTGCATGCTGAATTTTGGTTTATGTTTACAGCTCCTTCCACTTGGGATATTTATGTTATATCTGCCCAAGGGAACCAATAATGACTTAATCATATCAGGAAACTTCCCAGTGAAAAAGGTTAGGGGTGAGGAGGGACCAGTGTTAGAAGGAGACAGAGGAATGAGGTTAGTGCACGGCAGCCAGGGCTGTTTGTTTGCTATAGCTGGCAAAGTTAATTCAAGAATCATGCTTAAAACCACTGCCTGGCTTTTTTTTTTTATATTTCCTTCTTTTTTTTTTAGCTCTTCAGGGTTGGTCAGCAAATTAGCTGGCAACCTTCTCTGAGAGGTTAATTAGAGGAGACTACTCAGGAACGCTACCCAGGCGCGTACACACGCTGCCTGGTGGGAAGCTAACAGATGTATAAGAAGCTTGGAAACCTCTGTTTTTCTAACTGGGGAATCTTTTTCTCCACAGGACCCAAGTTCAGGCAGAGGTCGGATCCTTGTTTCCTCCCAGTGAGGATCAAAGTCTGTTGAAACTGAGTAATGCTTAAAGTGGGAATCAGAGCCTCGGCTTATGGCAATAGAAATTGGAGAGGTTTTGCAGCTCTCCTCAGTGCAATGTTATTGATTTCCAGAGTAAGAAATTACTGTTCCTATGGTTTAAACTTTATTCTGTTCTCTGATGTTTGAAATTGGTTTGTCTTTTAAGCTATGCTAACACTTGACATGTAATATAAGATGATTTTGTTGTCGCTAGTCAGCAAATGTTTGACCTCAGCAGAGAATGTGAATTTGAAGCACAAAGCTATAGAATTACTTCTCAGTCCTTGCATTTGTTTTGACTGTGCCTGGTATGGAAATGACTCCAAATCCAGTTTAGTCATTCGTTGTAAAAGGACTGAAAAAGAGCCAGTCAGTCTTCAGCCTGAAATTTTGGGTGGGCTTTGGATCAGGCAGCATTTGCTCAGTCAGGGAACTCCAAACAATAGTGTGAAATATGATTTACCTGCTCAGTCACAAGCAGACAATGGTGAGTAAAGGCCTACATACACTCAGTACTCGCTACTAGTTCCTTCTGATCTCTTTTCCTCTCTCCCTCCATAGTCAGCTAATGCCATTAATATAACTGAAACTCCATCTTGGGAACAGGAGCACAATTAGAAACCCTTCTTCTGACACTCATTCATTTGCCTTAGCAGATCTTGCTGACTCCCTAAAACAAAGTTCCCAGAGATCCTGGTACTAGCTTTCCTTTGGTGTGTTAACTCATGTAGGCAGAGAGGGAAAAAGAGCAGGCTTCAAGGAAGAGGTATCATGAACTTGCAGTAACTGCATTGTCAATTCAGGTAACCGCTGAAACCCTCTGCTAGCTTTGAGGAAGTCACTATCCTCCTTTCTTCTGCTTGCTGACAACATACTCAGGCATGAGGAGGGAAACTTGCATCTCCACACCGAAGAGCCCAATCAATCTGAGTAACCAAGAAACAATGCATGAGAGAGACCCCTGAGGCAATGAAGGAACCTTCAATTCTAAGAAGATCAAGATTGCATTGATTTATTTACTTACATACACTAGTGACTCAAGTTAATTAAAGGAGATCTCCTGCAAATTCCCCATGAGATACATCAATGGCTCATGGTACTACATGTTATTTCTACTGGAAATAATGACTTGTAGATGCAGTAATTCCCCACAATACACATCTTTACTGCAGTCTGTCACATTAGCCCCTAGTACTTGTGGCACCAAAGTCCGTTATGGTGACTGATTTTTTCATCTCTATGCAAGTCCTTTAGTACTTTTGTTTCTTATTAAAACGAGAAGCTAAGTGAAACCTTGACTAGATTTAAGGAAGTGCCTTTGAAGTTACCCCATCACTTTTGCTTTCATCTTTTTGCAGGACCAACTTAAGATAATACAGGCCCATAGGCACACTTGTGCTCAGTTGTGGTCCCATAGCTCCATCAATTCATCTTGAAGAAACAATGGTTGCACTCCTCTGAGTACCTCCACAAGTGGTTGCTGAGAAGTTTTCTCTTTCCTGTAGAGTCACAAAGTGTCTACCGATTTCTGTAGGTGGTGAGGTAACTGCCTCATCAAAGACTTTGCCTCAATGGAATTCTTCATCAAAGACTCTAACTTAGACTCTTTCATTCACTTAACTCAGTGAATGTTGCATGGAGGAGGTACAGTTTCTTTCAGGTATAGTTTCATAAATACTGGATGCTGAGCTGAAACCTGTGGTGTCAGGACCCACAAACTGATATTTTGCCATAAGATCCCACCCTGTGAGAACTCTCAGACTGGAAGCATAGGTAGAATTAGAGTTGATTAATTTATTTAAACAAGAGCATAGTGGTTATAACACTCACCTGAGGAGAGATAATGGTACTTTATGTTCTCTGGAATGGGTCCAAACTGGGAGGGAATAAGGACAGATAGGTTGAGGAGATGGTGTTGGTTCAGGTTCCCTCAAACATAGAGAACATATGAAATTGGTTTGCCTTGATGCTAGGTGAAAACACAAACCCCAGTGAGCTACTAAGTGAAAGGTGAGAACTGGGGTGACTTTTCTTGCTGCTTTTTGCACAGACATAGCCTGCCCGTGGGCTATTCTTTCTCCCCTGCATTTCCCTACCTGTTAAAACTGTGCAGTGTAATGATATATCCAGCTCAGTCTCTGCTAGGCTCATCAGTCCCAGATCTTTGGTAAAAAAATACTCTTTTGAAATATTCTATTTGTCAAATTTAAGTGAAATAGCTTCCTCGTTCTAGAAACTATGTTGTAATTTTTCCATCCTTCTTGAATCCTATGCACTGTTACCTTGCAATAGTTCCATTTCACCTGCTGTATCCTAGCTGTGTGTTTCATAATAGCCACACTGGGCTGGCTGGTGGCTCACTGACACCATGAAGCCAGCTAAAACATCCTGCTGATCTCCCTCTTCTTCCTTATTCACCCAGTTAACTTCCCTCTTATGGGAGTTTTCTATTTCTGGGTGCATGGTCTTGTCTCATGTGATGAAAAAGAATGATAAATGGCAAATAAAAATCAAGAAATTATATTTTCCCTGCTGTTCACAAGAATTATTCAAAAATTCATTTGCCTTTGGATAAAAAGATCCTGCTAAATCTCATCTAATATCTGAGTTTGTAAAGAAACCTGAAACCAGGCAAAGGTTACTAATCTCTGCTAATATTTTTATCACTCTTTATGCTATGAAATTGATGCACACTGATTCCTCCCCCCACATTCTCCTTCTATATAACTCTGTTTGTGACACGTACAAAAAATCTAGAGCACTGTATCATATTCTTCATCTTGGGTGTGCTACTTCATGAAGGGAATTTTGCTACTGGTGGGCACCAAAGAGCTCTGCGCATTCAGAGTTCCTTTGAGACCAATGGGATTACTCTACATTGATCCGAATAACCATGTTTGGGGTCACTATTTTAGAAGTTCCAAACGGTGTTGCAAGTTACACAAACCGGTTGCTATGTATTTTTTTTTTTTAATCTGGGCCCTTTCCTTACTGTGATAAGAAACTCCACCAGTGAGAGGAAAGACTTTGATCCCTGCTGGGCTGCTAGCTGAACATAAATACATAAGCAATATTGAAAGAAAAGAAACCATGAAAAGTGTAAATAAAGGATGGTGGGAAAACCCAGTTCGCTCATTTTTTCTGCTTTATATCTGTGGCTACAGTTATTTCCCTGGGGACCAAGATAGTGAAGGAACGCAAGGTTCATAATTTCTCTTCTATCCAGGGAGATCACATGAGAATGAGATGAGCAGATGACCATCCCTGCAAGTCAGAAATAAGACCTGTGGTATTCAAAGGGGTAGAGGAAAGAAGAAACAGGAAGAAAAACAGGATAAATGGATTCCTTTAAAAGCTCTTTTGAACAAAGGAGACACACTGTTTTAAATGATGAGTTTTACTTACAAGTAGGTTGCATTGTACCCAGTGAATGTACAAGAAGAGGAGGTACATAAGCTCTCCATTCTGCCTTGCATTGTTTCTCTGAGACCTGAAATCAGATTTATAACATACTTTCACTTTCTGGCTTCATAAACTCAGGGGTTTGGTGCATATAGATGAAGAATTTCCGCACATTTGTGCAAAACCTGTTGCAGAATATGAGTCACCTGGACCTGTACACGGGTATTCAGAGCCGTGCAGGGCACATGAGTATTGCAAAGTTTGGACTGCTTGAACAGATCTTGTGAAAATGGAAGCCAAATCCCCTTCTTCTGAAGCAAGAAAATTTAGTCTTTCCTTTTAAGCCCATAAGGAAGTAATTTTTGCTGTTGTACCTCTTTATGTCCATTATCTTCTAACCATTCTCCACCAGAAAGCTGTCTACCAAGGACTGAGATTGAGCTCCGATTCTCTGGAAAAAAGAAAGTTCCTGAACCTGGAGAAAGGAAATGACACTGGACTTTCCATACCCGCTGTGAATGAAATGCTTGCTCATAACACTTACATAAAGGCTAACCTGACCTCATTCATCCACCTCCAAAAAAACCAGAAGCCATGACTTTGTTTTGTGAAGAATCCGATATGGCTTGTGCCCATATGTGCGTGTGTGTGCATGTGTGTGCACATGGGTGACACTGAGAAATCCTACTGAATCCAGCCCCTCAGAGAGACTTACCATAAGGAATTCATTGCTCACAGATCCTTTCAGCCTCAAGCATAGTGGTGGTTGGTACCAGCATATGGTAGAAACATGATTCGCAGTACAGAAAATTTCAGAATTACTAGATGTTAGTAATACCACACAACTGTGATACTGGTGCCCATTCTGTGCTGTTCTTTATGGGCTGCCCTAGCCCTGATCTCCACTGGTTGGACATGTTGCGCACATTTGTCTCCATCCTCCCTGCGGAGTCATCTGGTCCCTGGGTCACTGGCTAGGGTCAAACAACATTTCAGTTGCTTCTGCACCCACTTTCTCCTCCAGTACTTGGATTGCAGAGCAGAGTGAGATGCTGTATCATGAGGTCAGTGACGGTCACCAAGGAAGAGTCTTAATCTGGGAGAGTTGTTCACATGCACTCCAGGAGATGGAGGTGCCGGGTCAGATCATCTGAGCAGCAAGGAAGTTAGTGAGGAGAGATAGATCTTTGCTTCCAGACACAATGAAACCCTCTAACCCTTTAGATGTAATAACACTGTGTTTCTTGATTCGTGTTGCAAAAGATTCAACTGTTTGTGTCTGCCTCTATGCAGGGCAGGAGCTAAGTCCTGCTGCTTCTTGAGCCACTCTGGTTAAGCACAAAGCAGAACTGCAACTTCCTTTCCTTCTATACGGCTCCAAAGCCATGTGTAATGAGTTCTCAGGATCTCAGCATCAGACTTTGCTGCCTAAATTGCACCAGAGTCCTAATCTAGATCATGAATCTGTTTTGACTTTGTCTTAAGGGAACTCATATGTCATAGTCCCTTACTTGGCTTTCCATTACTGATAACTGGCAACTCTCACTTTGCATACACCTTCTAGATAGAATCCAAATGCTTTGAATAAAACAGCAAAATCCTTTTCCTCCTCACCTGACTGTCTTTAAACCACTCTATTTTTATTACAGCTTTATTAAGCCCTTGTCTTCCCTCACTTATCGAAGCTGTGCAATGTATCTTCTCACTTTGTGTGGGTGTCTCACCAGACACAAACTACGTTCCAGTCAAGGCATTTATTAATCTTTGATTTCTTCTGGCTTCATCCTTTCCTCTCTTGCCTTTTTTTTTTTTATTTTTTTTCTATGCGGGGCAGTGGAAAGGAGAGCTCTTACAGCATCAAGGAGCCCCTCAAACACCAAACTGCCTGTATTCCTCAGAATCAGGAAGAATTTTGATGCTCAAAGAGATTAACTGATTCGTTCAAGGTCCATAAGAAATGTCTGTGGTAGAAACAGTTGTCAGATCCCCTGCAAAGCTTAGCAGGCAGGGGCTTAAGAACAAAACCAACCTCTCTCACTGAGTATGAGATTTATCTTCCCTAAGAGCTCTTCATTCATTCACTCTTCCTTGTTCAGACTCCCAGATAATATTGTCTGGCAGAAATTCAGTATGTGCTATCCTACTGTCACTTGTAATTTTCTGGTTACAGCATAATCTACCCTAGCTCCACAGCTGCCCATTCTGCAGTTTCTTAAATCTTCCCTTGAAACTGGCTGATGTTAGGGACAGACTACTGGACTATCTGTTCTGGTAGAGTATGAAAGCTCTGCCTCCTCTTTTAGCAGCACAACCACTTTTTGATGGCTTCTCCAAGAGATTCGGATTCATGTTCAATCCGAAATCCCTAGCATTTGGCAACTGGACTGATCTAGTAAGCAGGATTGTGCAGTAGGGGTCTGGGTCTGACATTAGTTAACAAACATTTTTGTTAAAGACTTAGATGGTGACATGAGGAGTTCATATAGCAAAGTCTCCAAACTCCAAATGGCTTTGATAAATTAAAAAAAAAAAAAAAAAAGCCCTGGAATAAACAGGATGCAGTTTAATAGGGTAAGTAAAACACATGTAGGCATAATCAGATGTGTGCTTAAAGGAGAAAAAAATGTGAGCTGGACTGCAGGTCTTCAGAAAACGACAGCAAATCCCAGCCAGAGCAAATGCAAACACAAAGAAAATATGCTAAACATGTGAAGTAATTCTTTTGTTATTCTCCCTATTTTTGATGACTCATCTTGAGTATTGTGTCCTGTTTTGCATGCTGTGTCTCAGGAAAAGTATGGTCTAACTGAAAAGAATCTGTAGGAAACCAACCTGAATGCTCAGTAGTTGAGGGAACACAACCTGTGGGGGAAAAATGAGCAGACCTAGGATATTTCTTCTAGGCTGACAGGGATCACCATTTCCAAGGTCCACTGAACTAGTCCTCCTTCCAACTCTTACTGTATTATTCCCTGTAATTAACAGCTGAGTACACTCTCTCCAGGCTTGAATGCTGCCCCCAAGCCATTCCTCCCTGAATCCAAAGCCTTTATCCAAGTTACCAGGAAACCTTGTGTATCTTCTCTGAAAAGCATTTCAGAATTTCAGAATGCTGGGAACATTAATTTAGCAGGAAGGAAGACTTTCACTTTACTCGCACTAGAATGATGTCTATCAATCCCAAATTGTAATATTTCTTAGCAACATTTCAAGCTCCTCGCAGGAGTGAAACTTCTCTTCTGGCATTTGTCCATTTCCAATCATCCAAATGGCTTTCAGTATTTTAATTAATGAATAATGACACAGGATAGCTTTCACCTATTTGCCCTCAGCACATTTTCTTTTTATTTTTGGAAATTTTATGGGATTAATTTTTGATTTCCAAACGTAATAAAGCCCAGGGACGTGAGTATTAACATAAGCTTATGGGGGCCTAACATTTTATTACTCGTACAAAGCTTTTCTGGATGAGACTTGTAAAAACAAAGTCTGCTCTCTCATAAGTTGAAGGGCTGGTAGTACATTGAGTGAGGCTGGAGATACCTGAGATATTGCCTCAATTTCTATAACCTTGGAAACACTTCCTCCCCTGCCCCCCACGGAAAAGTCTGATTAAAAAAAGAGACCTTGGCTAAGCTCAAAACAATCTCTGAAAACCTATAAATCTTTATTAAATTCTTTGCTAAAACTCAGCTGAGGAGGAATGGAGACACACTTTGTTCTGGGTATGTTCTTGCTGCAAAGCACTCGGGGGCCTATAATAAGCCCAGAGCTCATCTGTTGCTAATGATTTGGAGGAAGGACTCTTCCACATTGCGGGATGATATTAAGGGCACTGTGCTACAGTAGTAGCATTATACTTCATCTGCGACTTAGCTGAGGCCTGACATTTGATATGTATGTAAAACACCACTTACATATGGTGCTGTAGCTGATGGCTCCTGGGCCGCATTCAGCCCACGGGATGCGTCCATCTGGCCTGCAGCCTCGGCGCTGGGAAATTGCATCCATGTGGGAGCAATGGTCGGGGCTGAAGAAAAGCTGTGAGGCAGTTTTTGGAGGGCCAAACACTGAAGACCTTGGGGAACTGCTGCCACCTTCACTTGGCCTACGAGTAGGGTCAAAACCAAAGTCCCCACCCTCTATTAAAAGGCAGGGTCTAGCCTGTGTTTGATGATGGAGGAGATGGAGAAGCTGGCTCGGGAAGGGCTGCTCGGGCACTGTGGACCTCTCCCTCCCTCTAGTGGTTTCCTTACACATAGAAATTGTTGTAAATCTGCTGCTGCCTCTGTGCTAAAGGACTTCAACTGGAGACTCAAGTATTTCCAGGTTCAGTTTTGCATTTTCAAAGTATAGGTCTAAGATTAAACACCTAGTGTGAACCTCACCGCTAGGAGAGGTCCTCGCGGTGTGAAGCTGAGCAACTGTGGCCCTTGAGAGACCTAGGATCTCCTGGGTAGCCTTACTGTGAATCCCATACTAAGACACTGTGTCCTCTTAATCCTCCCTATTGACAAAGCAGCATTAGAGATTGCTACGAGTTAGAGGCTCTCGAGGTGCTTGTGGTTGTGGCTGTTTTTATAAGATCGAGGGATCCGTGCCATAAATCCCTGCTGACATCTAACAGGATTGTTAAAAATACTACTAAAATCCATAAATCACACTGTTTCTATGGTATATTTATTATAGAGGCAAGGGTAGTTATGGTCTCAAGAGTTTCAGTCTTCACAAAATAATCAAGGAAAAAATAATACAGTAGAAAACTAGGCAGAGGGAGGATAGAGGGCTTCTGATGTGAGATGTTACAGGTTTGTTTGACTTCACAGCTTGGTTTATATGCTGCATCTGTCAAGGTATTTGCACTTGGCAAGTGAATTGCTCTTTTGTTTTTTGTTTTCAAGGTCAATGACTTCAAAGCTGGGTTGGAAAATATCAGAGAGAGGAGAAAGAGCACGAAGAGGGAAAAAAAAAAAAGAGATGGGAAGGAAGGAGAAGGCTGGAAATGAGCAGAAATATCAGTTTCAAAAATACCTGTACAATGTGCATCTCCATTCCTTTTCAGCTGAGAGAGTGTGGTGAGTGTGGACACCTTGCAGAAGACAGCCAATACTCAAAGTCACTGTATGAATGATGGGGTGGTACCATGAAAAAGCAGGCATGTACAAGACCTGTTCTGCCTGCTGCTGGGAAATGCTATATTCTTGAGGATGAAATTCTCCTGCAGCAGAAGTCAACAAGAGCTTGCCATTGATTTCCTTGTACCAGTATTGCATCCTGCTGACTCAGCCTCAAGTTCTGCTGCCGTGGTAAATAGGCGTCCCCTCTCCTAACTCATGTGGCTGCGGGAAAAGAGGTCTGCCCTCGGGGTCCTTGGCTGGTCTCATGCCCCCAGCCAGCTACAGCTGCGGTGCTTTCTGCAGGCAAAACTGGAAC
Source organism: Arenaria interpres (assembly GCA_013399435.1). NCBI lineage: Eukaryota > Metazoa > Chordata > Aves > Charadriiformes > Scolopacidae > Arenaria > Arenaria interpres. Next base: position 80,500 of record VXAK01027573.1, on the reverse strand, counting down.
CTACCTCCTCCTGCTCTACCAGCTTCTTTTCAACAGGAACTGTTTACTCATTACAAAGCAATATATATAAAAATATGGCCACTGCTTTCCAGCGGTGACTGCAATGCTTCAGCTGAAATGTTAGCACGTTGGGGAACGTGACAGATTCTGAGTCAGGCCCTTGAGACAAACACTAAAAGTACCACTTAAAAGTTATGTCCAATTCTAAATCTCTTTGAGCATAAACTGAACCAATGGAGAAGTGTTGCATCAAAACACTACAAAGAAAACAAAGTGCTGCTGTGTTTCAAGTATAGGAGAGTAAAAGCAGGCAAACAGCTTGATTAAATCTGATAGACACCATTACTTTTGTTACAGCAGCAGAAAGCACGATTCAGGTGGTGCTTTCATCTCTCTTTTACCTCCTTGTAAAGGTCTAAAAATTACCCCAGATTGTGAGAAGCACAATGTGTTGTTTCCTCCTGCCAGGCTAGCTAGGCTGCAGCACAAACCTACAGGACTGTCCCCCTTTTTGATGGAGAGTGATTTTATTAGCCCTGCAATACAGAAAGGAAATTAAGGCACACAAGAGGCCACATGACTGGTCCGAAATCACCAAGAAAGACTGGGGTGAAGCTTGAAAGCAGATTCTTTTATATCCTGGGCTTATACCTTAACCATTTTGCCCTCCTTCCAGCCTGAATGTATTGTAAGTGCCACTGCTGATGCATTGCAAACATTTTTTTTCAAGAAGCAAATATTTGTTTGTTCTACGCAAAGTGTGAAATGTGCTCAGTGTTACCATGTATTAGCTGGCAGTCGGATGCGAATGTGAGTCTAAATTCTAATCCAGACAACTTCTTTGTCTCCTGAATTTTAGAAATGCCTTTGCCACTTCAAGTCAGATGAAAGAGTCGTAACTCTTAGTCTTCTGCTGCGTGCTGCGGCTGCTGTTGGATAGTTGCAGAATATAAGAAAGGACAAATACAGACTGATTCTTTTCTGATTTATTCTCCCATTATTGAGCATGAGTGCTTAGTAATTTAAGAACTTCCTTGGTAAAATAAATTAAACACATACCATTTACATGACATCAAAACTGATACCAGGTCAGTGTTTTTTACATTTGCATTATTTTAATGTACTAATTGGCTGACAATAGATGTCTGATTATTTTCTGCATCTGTAAAATGTTATATAACATTAAAAAGCAATATCTGGTATTTATTAGAAACATTTCACAGTTAGTATTTGCATGCTGCTTTCATTTCGATCTTCACTTCCTTTTATCATCTAGAGTCTAAAGCTGAGTTTTGTACTCTGCAATATAAATTCAAGAATTCAGAGTTCATCCTGAAGCCAAAATACTTGCAGAAATGCCCTGGATCAAAAAGGCTGATGCTTCCTGTCATATTCAGACACCCAAATTGTTCACTGTTCAGTTTCTGGAAGCATTAAAGCCTTGTATTTATCTGTAGGTCAGGCAGCTGCAAATCTGAACTATGCCCATGTTGAAACATCCTTTTTTAAAGTATGAGGCGATTTGGACTAATTTGTCCTTGGCCTCTTATGAGCTCAGACTACCACTTGAGTCCAATTATATGCTACGTCTTTGTGCTACTGACCTACAGTCTGCAGGGAGCTGAACTGAGAGCATCTTGCCTGCTTCCCCAAAGGATTTTGGGATAATGATTTTGAATGTTTAGTGTGACATGAAGCCAATTATTACATCTTCAGCATTTTTGATTTATGAGCAATATTAGGCAGGAGCAGAGAGAGAATCCTGTTGTAAAGTTATTTTTGAGTATGCCGATTTCACACGGTGGAAAGAAATGACAGACTCAAGAGCCGTTAGCAGTGATTAGGATCTGCATTACAAAGTATGTAGTGTACGCATCCAACATTTCCTATGCAGTTCCACATCTCTTTTTTTTCTTTTCCTGGGAGGTTAATTTTTCAGCTTACCTATATAGGATTTATTAATGGAGATTACTATGCTTCAGTAATCAAAGGCTTAATATAAACATTGTCATAAGTTCAAAAGATGTCAAAACAGGACGCCTTTTAACACAGAAGCCTTTGTGTCAAACATGGAACGGGGCAAAAGAAAACGAAAACATTGTCAAAGTGGAAAAGATGTGCTCTGCTCACTGAAACATGCTTTGTATGGAGTCTTCTTGGCAGCTAGCCATGAACTCCTTGCCTACATGCAGGAGAAGGGACTTCCATAGGTGGCATGATTGGAGCCTTGTCTTTGACTCACTTCTGGTAGGGCTTTGGGACAAACCCAGCTGCGATTTGTGTAGTCATTTGCCAAGGCAGAGAGGCTAGAATAGCAGATGGGAACAGTCCAGCTCACACACTTCTCACAGATTGCCCACAGGCTGCCTGCCCTTTTCAGGCAGCATAACCCCAGGGCAGGCAGGAACGCACCTTGGCCTGTTATAATTGTCCCTTAGCAGAGTGTGTTGTAATCAATCATCTTCTCTCTGTTAAGTCTCCCTCCTGGTAGTCTAGTCCCACCGGCTTCCTAAAATCTATTTTGGCAATTTTACAAATCCTGGAGGCATGCAAAGTCACACAGTTACCAATGTCAACCCTGCAGTAACTCAACATTTTGACTGTTTTTTAAAATGAAATAAAGTATTTCCTCTTTGTGTTGCTCAGCTTTCATATTTGATGGGGATGTCTGAAAAGGGAAAGAAACATAAGTGATGCCAATACGGATTTCATTAATAAACTTACGAAAATGTTGAGCTTCTGTTGGTTCAATATCATATTTGAATATATCTGAAACAGTTTCTCTTAGAATATTCCCTGAATGTTAAAAAAAACAAATGGGGGGAAAGTGCTTCTTTTTTCTATTCTTCAAAATTAGTAAGCAAGGTGAAATGTATGTGATATAAAACAATCAATGTAGCAGCACCCTCACAGTTATTAATGGGAAATAAATATGGATTACAGATGTGCTGTCTCATTGCAAAATAAAGTGGGTGATTTATAAATTGTCAGTTATCACTCTGAAATACCAGTCCTCACAGAGCATCTGAACTGGATTTATTTGGAAGGAATGATCTGGAGCAGAAGGTTTTACAGCTTGCTGTTGTTCTCCTTGAAAGCACTGAGACAAAACAGTGTATGCTATAAATCACACGCTGTATACCAAACATTGTTTACATGTTTTCAAGTGAGTTGCTAAACTAGTACAAAAGAGACAAAATTCCCGTTGGTTCTTGATAGAGATACTTTAGGAATTATATTCTAGTTTCTCTTAGTATATTCATAAATCAATTTGTGGTTTAATCCCTACAGAGTATGCATTTCTTCTAAGAACCTTGTCTATATCTTTGTGTTTGAAGACAAATGCAATTGATTTTACAAGACCGATCTTTTGATCAGATTAATTTATTGGATTAGCCTTTTGTCATCACCAGGATTTATTTGTTTTCCGTGATGTATTTGTTTAGATATTTTACCAAGGGTTTTTGCACGCTGCATGACGGTCTCTTAAAAGATTAGAACTTCCAATTAGCTATTTGGAATGAAAATTTGCATACGTAACAAATGGTTGGTTAAGGTTCACTGAGAGCCACACTCTGTCGCGCATCTCGTGAGAGGGCTGAAAGGGAGCAGTGGGTTCAAACTGTCAAGGAGCAGCCCGCACCACCTGCCCGGGAAGGCTGACGTGAGTGGCAATCCCGAGGACCCCCAGAGAGGCAGTTCAGAGCTGGTGGCTTCACCCAGGACAGCTGCTCTCCAAGGGACACAAGCCAACATTGCGGGCACGGAGGAGGCCAAAATCACTGTCGAGGTTTGCACTGAGGCGCCTTTAGCACCTCAGCTGACTGCAGTAATTATTTCTTAACTTCATTTTCAGCTTCATGTGTACAGATTGTTTTTTTTCTTTCTTTTGTTCTGCCCATGCCTTGCACAAACCTTGGTTTTCACAGTCTGATTTGGATGTTGTCAGTTAATACCTTCGTCTGCTTTTTACCTTAGCCTGACTTGTACTAAGGGTGATTTGAAGGTAACTATTTCACATAAAGGCATTTTTCTTTGAAAGGGTGGCAAACCAGAAAAATAGGGAACTACCATAAGCAGCACGCTGGATCCACACTGCTGTTCAGCTGTGTCCCTGCAGATGTGCACAGACTGTTTACGAGCTGGTATTTTAGGGGTGGTAAAGGGAAGGACCTTCTGGTGACCAGCAACAACCAAAGATGCAGCGAGTCCATCAGTGTGCAGTGAGGAAGCAGGAAGCTCCCAGGGACCCTCTCTGGGCTTTGTGGCAAATCTACCTGTAATAAATAATCTCCACTGCTGGTGATGCAGCTATCTGCAGGAAGAGCACTGACACTGAAGCATTAAGCAGCACTGCAAATCAGGATACCTCGTTAGGTGCTTAGCACAACACACACCTTTTGGCACGTGCTCTGGAAAAATTTAGTACAAGATTCTGGCTGACTTTCTAGGTTTACATTGGCTTGCTGTTTTAATAAGAGCTTTAACTATCACTCAAGGATTTGGATGCTACCACAGTCTGGCCAGGTGCATATGGTGGCATCAAGGCATCCATTGCAGTAAGTTCTTGACATATTGTCTTCTTGCACATCAGTGGGTTACAATAGCCAGTACTGGTTGAGTTATATTATTACATCAAATAGTTGGCAGTGAAAATCAATATCCTGCCACCTTGTGAAAATCTTATTTAGAAGCAAGTGTGGCTAACCATAGGAAAAGACCATTACACTTACCTTTGTTTTTCTTTTAAAAGTAGCTTCATTGACAGTGAGGAGATAGAAAATAACATTAATCCCACCACTTCTTAGGCCAATGAAAGAGTGTACCAAGCATTTGGTCTTTGTGAAACCAGAAAAGCACATCAAATATTTTCACTTTGGAAACAAAAATATTTCTGTTGGTAATATTTCTAATTTATCGCCAGTCCCCCAATGCTCATAGCATCACCACTTGGTTTGACATGCCATTTGGGCAACTTCAGGGAGCCTGAACAAAAATATATCCTTTGGTTTACAAAGAAACACTGAGTGCTGATGCTTGTACTGAGGTTTGTCTTTTGTTATTTCCAACAGCTGTGTTATAGGAAACTCTTCAGAAATGGAAGGGGGAGTATTTTAAAGCTAGACTTCTGTTTAAGTAGTGGTTTTGGGGCTTGCGGGTGGGTTTTCTTCTTTCCTTTTGCTTCATCTGCTGGAGAGTTACTTCAGAACCTAATTGCTGTAATTTATTAAGCGAATTAGACAAGCTGCTAAACAGAGATGTTGTAGGGAAGGTTATGGGGATTCTTAGAAACTCCCCTTAGTCTAAAGCCGGTTACAAGCAAACACAGAAAACACAATTCATACCCATTTTAAATAATATTATTCTTGACTAGATTTGTGTCACTGGTACAAAAGATAAAGTTACAGTTTAATAGATTTTGACACCAGAAAAGACCTTTTTGGTTAAGTATTCTGATTTCTTACACAGGAATTACATAATGTTACCCTGTGGTTCCTGCATCAGGATTCTGCTTCTTTTCTCTTGTTTTAAAGTAGTAATTTTGCAACCTGAAATGATGGAGAAGTAAGTTGCTGCAGTTATATTAACATTTATACCAGAGGAAATATGTAGTTAAAATAAAGACCCTCACACTGTCCGTAAAACCAGAATGTGTTACCTATGCGTATAATGAAGGGAGTTCATAGTCCAAGTCATCCCATTGAAATCAGTGTGATCTCATGGGGCAAAATGGGATGATTCGTAAGGAATAAAATCATCAGTGTCTAGCCCACTGTGAATCATGAACCTGCTTATATTCATATTTAACCATAGTCTCTTGCTATAGCATCTTCATAACCTCAGAGAAAATAAAATACAAGTAGTAAGGAAAGCAGAAAACTCTTCAGGCAGACTGTAAGCACCAGCATGCTTATACTGTGACTTGGATGCAGGGTATGGGAGAAACTAGCATGTGCTCAGAAATGTTTCAGGAAAACGTTTCTTGACAAAAGAGTTTTCTAGGAGAAAAAAAAAATAACAACAGAACTTCAAACGTTAAAATATTCCTTCTGCTACTTTCCTAAGACAAATATGCATTTTCACTACGTTTAGGTATAAATCGATTAAAATAAATATGTTAAAATAAATTATTTGAAGCTACTCTAATGACTCAGATTATTTTTTTTTACTTTTCCTCACTGTTGTTGTGAGGCAAATATGTTCATTTGTGTGATATAGTTGTTATGTTCGTCTTTAAATCAGAGAAATAAAACTATCTTAAAATTTAAGAGGCTGACCTTGTGGGATTTAATCATATAAACCTTCATCTTTCAAAAGAATTGTTTCTTTTGTTATCAGCACCCATTAAGAGAACTTGTATCCATTCCTTCTCCAGTCTAATTGTTAGTTGGTTAGAATTTTTTTTCCTAATAGCCAGCAGGTAGCTTTTCCTCTCAGTCAGAAAGCTGGGAAAATATAAAGCAGAAATCAAGCAAACAATTGGAAATTGATAGAATTTTTACAAGTAAGAAAAATAGATGCATTGATTAACTCTTTTACAGCCCCACTAGTTAACTTCAATTTGAAACTAAAAAGGGAAGAAAATGTAAATAAAAGGGAAAAGAAATCTATAAACCCTTTGTTTCCCCTGAAAGATGCATCTCTCTCAAATCTTTCACATGCCATGTTTGAAGCAGGTTGCAAGCATCAAATCGTATTAAGCTCGTCTCACTCTAATGCAACATGAAAGATACAGCCTGAAGTAATGCATTGCAACGTGACTTGTCACATGTGGGAAATTTTAAAAGAAAGCTATTTGCTGATAAAAACAACTAAATTAAACAACGGTTGGTTTAAATAGGAATGCAATATTTTTGTGATGTGTCTGAGTTTGGGGTTAGAAGAGACACTTTGGTCTGAGAAAAGGATTAATTTCTTGTCTGCTGGGAAATGACTAAGTTAGGTAAAGAAGCAGTCTACATAGCAGCTGTCCTCTGCGAAGGCAGTGTTTTGAGGCAGCCAGTGCACATGAACAAATACTTCTACCATTACAGTGGTCAACATGGTCTTATTGGAAAAGCAATGTGTACATGTAAGTATACACCACAAACTTCTGCTGCTTGTGGTCATTAGATTTCTTGAGGCTCTTTATTCAGGAGTCCCAGTGCCCTGCCATAATCCAAGTTTAGGAAGACTTGTAGGGCAGTGGATGTCCTCACAGGGATTGTGGTGGTCTGCAGTTATTTTCCTTGCTTGCTGCTCTTGCCTTGCCCGTTGCAGATGCTTTTCTGTGAACCACAGCAATGGACATGACTCAGGGATCATCAGAAAAACACACGCACCACCAGCTGCACATGAGGTGTTCCAGGTTCCCTTTATCAAGGTTTTCATTCTTCCCTCATTGTTGTGGATGGAGTGATGCACTTCACTAGTAAGAAGGTATCAGCAAAATGTTTCTTGATATAAAACAGGGATTTAACAAATTTTGATAGTACATGCGACAGTGTTCCAACAAGACTTGATGGCATGGAACACTTGGTTGTTTACTGCATAGAGGATAGGGTCAGACAGAACTGTCAGGGAGACCCTCCCATTGAATCATGAGATTCAGAAAGAAACCCCTTGTTTTCTAAACTCCTCAGAGAGGAGTCTAGGTGCATGTGGATCCAATCCCAGTCCCAGACTTGGTCAACAGTTTATGTCTGAAGGATTATAGCTGTGCAATCAATCCTTTTATATCATATAGCTAAGATTTCAAAGTTTAGCATGCTATTAGTCACTTACTGAGCATCTGTTGCAGCAAGGAATCTCTTAACCTCAAGGAGTAACCTAGAAAGGCATCCTTACTCCAGGGTAGATCCTGATGTTCAGGCCACTGCTATTCAGGAGAGCCCAAAGGTCCTGGGCTATCCACTATTTATAGAGTAAGATGATTGACCTGTAGTTGTATGTGCATACTGGCAAGACATCTATTCCAGACAGCGTTTGGCTGTGTTGCCATCCAACCCCCAAAGTCAGGGTGCAACCCACCATAACCCCCACGGACAGTTATGGTTTGAGCAGGAGATGGGGAAGGAGGAGGTGAGGTGTGGGAAGAGCATGCTGCCACACTCATTCTCCTACTTTTCAAAAATTCCCTTCTTTGAAGGAAGAGGCTACTTGTTTTCCAGTCGGTAAAAAGTAAACCAGTCAGTCTCACCAGGCTAACGCTGGGTACACAGGCAAAGCGTTAGTGACCACAGGAGTTTAGGCTTGTTCAAGCAGAGCTTCACCTATTGCTCTTCATAGAATCATAGAATCGTCTAGGTTGGAAAAGACCCTTGGGATCATTGAGTCCAACCATCTACCCCACTCTACAAAGTTCTCCCCTACACCATATCCCCCAACACCACATCTAAACGACTCTTAANACCCTGTTGTAGCTTGAAGCCATTCCCTCTTATTCTATCACTAATTACCTGGGAGAAGAGACTAGCACCGACCTCTCTTCAATGTCCTTTCATGTAGTTGTAGAGAGTGATGAGGTCTCCCCTCATCACTCAAACTAAACAGTCCCAGCTCCTTCAATCGCTCTTCATATGATTTGTTCTTCAGGCCCTTCACCGGCTTCGTTGCCCTCTTCTGCACCCGCTCCAGCACCTCGATCTCTCTCTTGTATTGAGGTGCCCAAAACTGGACACGTTATTCCAGGTGTGGCCTCACCAGTGCTGAGTACAGGGGGAGAGTCACCTCCCTACTTCTGCTGGCCACAGTATTCTCCTGACAGTGCCAGCTGGTCGCTCCAGACCATGCAGTCGTTGAGGTAACCCGGCACAAGGGAAACGGGAGCTTTACCAGAGGAGAAGAAAGGGCAAGATCAAAGGGACTGCACAGGAGGGGAAGGGGAGCAGAAGCAGTGTTTATAGTAGGAAAAGGGGTGGGGAGGGGCAAGGGCTTGAGCAGCAAGAACAAACACCGTCAAAATAAAGGGAAAAATCCTGTTTGCTTTCGCAAAGGATGATGAAATGATTCACAGCACGGTATGGACGTGAGCCTCAGCAGACAGAGTGAGACACTCTTTTTGCAAGGGGACAGGGTCTCAGGTCACCTCTCCAAGGTGGCAGGACCTCATGGCCAGGTGCAGTGCAGTTACTGCTGGCATATTCTCACAGCAGTAGGCTCAGCAAGGCTGCATCAAGCCATGAGCATAGGAAAAGGGAGTACATAACTGTCTGCAACTGGCTGTGGAGGAGTCGCCATGGTTAAAGTTCAGCAAAGAAATTGAAAGGGGCCTTAGGTATTCCTGGTCTTCAACAGCTGTCTTCAACAACCGCTTTTCAACAACCTGTACTTACAATCTGGTTTTGCTCACATTGATGGCTGCAGTCACTGCCAAGGGTTTCAGAGCAGGAAGATGTTGCCATGCTGTGTCACCTCAATGAGGTGACCGCGCTGCGTGTCACATACTTCAGGGTGAGGTTCCTACGCACAGCTGCAGAATACTAGAAAGCTGTTTTTAAACAAACAAAGAGATTTCTCTTCCTCATTCTGAACTTAAGAAATCACAGTGGAAAATTAAAGCATGTATTTTTAGGAACTGAAACCAGTGTCTATTTGTATAAAACCCACTAAACCATCACACATCTAGAAAACCCTAACATGATTGACAGTGTACTTAAGAAAAGCCAACCTGGGAATAGAAAGGGTTATATTTCAAGGACAATTTAGCAAGCAGCAGAAAGACATTTGCATATGTAGTGTCTGAAACAGGAGCTGGAAAGTGAAAGACAAGGATCAGCAAGTCCAGCCATGGTCATTGGCAGGCATGTCACAACATTTGGTCTCTGCTCTTTACAGCTCACAAAACACTTCTGTGCTCCCATTTACCAACTAATGGGCTACAGTGAGAGAGCAAATGCCACAAGTATGTCAGGGGAAGAGAGCAAGAGATGGATAAAAATGATTATTAGTTTTATGCCCTGCAATGGCAGTTCAATCCTGCCATTCTTCTTAAGGCACAATTTTCACTGCTTTCACTGGACATTGAGATCCTTGGCTCTGAGCCTCAGTTCTGTCTCTTTCTTTGTGCTTGGATAAGAAAAAGAGACAGAATCAGCTATCATTTCAATGCCAAAGACCTTGAGATGGTAGCGAGAGAGATGGGAAGAGACACACGTGTGCATTTCTCTCTACAGGTTATGTCCTCAGTTCTTCAAATTCATGGGGATGGCCAGGGGTTAGAAGGAGTGTATATGTGGTTGTGTTCCAGTAACAGATTATTTTATTCTTAAAATAATATAGTCTGTAGATAAAATTCATCTCTTATGTAAAACTGTGTCACTTTAATGATGTATTGTCAGAGATGAATTTTGGTCTACTCTTTTAAATTAGATCCAAGTGACTAGAAAACCCCACAAGCAATTTTAAATAGAAAATAAGAACTGGTAAATAAAAACATCTGGTAGATGATTAAGTTCCACATATTGAGCTTTTATTAGGAGTAGCTGATGTAACTCTAAGGGAGAGCTTGCATGTAAGCAGTGTTCATTTACATATGGTGCCTGACCAAGAGTGGTAAAGAAACACAGGCAGGCAGCAAAGCCACCGTGAGACTTGTTTAACAGTGGGCTTGAAATGTGCTGCTTCTTCATTTATTCCTCTTCTTTTGACTGTGGTGTGATTGCAGTTTCCAGGGGGAAAAACCCCACTAAATTCTACCCCCTGCCCTTTTATAATTGGCGTCTTTAAATTAGACATCTATATTGTATTTCTGTAAATGGGTAGGGGGGTGAGAGGGAGGATTTCAGGCCATCCAGTTTTCATCAGAAGAGCCTTGGGAAGATTTGGACACCTCTAACCTGCCACATGCTGAAGACCCTTCCTTTGTGGTATCTGTCAGCTTGAGAAGTAAACTTGTTCCCAATTAGGTGACTGTAAGTATGACAGCTTGCACATAGGAGGTACTCTCTCCCAGTGAAAACACAACAAAAATCAGTTTTTCTCAATCAAAAGCCAAAAAAAGCCCAACAAAACAAACATTTTCAGCCAACCAGCAAACTCAGAAAGAGACCTGAGAGAACCTTTGTTATTCCTTTAATGTGAAGAAAGGCACTGGATGACACCCAAAGGTGTGGTAACCTGCCAATGCTCTCAGTATGTCTATTGTCTATGTTAATTTATACACTCTTACCTTACACTCTTGACGTTCCTACTTATGGAAATCACATAACTGTACAAATACAACTTGCTTTATTAGTGTTGTGCACACCATGATAAAGCGAGAAGCATTAACCCTGGTGACACTGAGGTGAGCTGAGGATCCAGGTCTCTGCTGGGTGAGCTGGTTGTGCACTGCTTCTGCTGGTGAAAGCCAGTGAAGGGCTGTGTGTGCCTGCCCTGTGGCTGCAGGAAGCTGAGCGAAGTTCAAGGCGACCACATCACAAGGATTTCTGCCACCTTGGACCTCAAAAAATATGTGCCAGCAAGGACTGATACCCCATGTGCCTTTCCCTTCTCCTCCTGCCCTAAGACGAGATGCGTCCTGGGCTGCATCAAGAGAAGTGTGGCCAGAAGGTCGTGGGAGGTCATTCTACCACTCTGTGCTCGTGAGACCCCACCTGGAGTCCTGTCCCCAGCTTTGGAGTCCTCAACACAGGAAGGACATGGACCTGTTGGAACGGGTCCAGCAGAGGGCCACGAAGATGATCAGAGGGATGGAGCACCTCTGCTATGAAGACAGACTGAGAGAGCTGGGGTTGTTCAGCCTGGAGAAGAGAAGGCTCCAGGGAGACCTCATAGCAGCCTTCCAATATCTGAAGGGAGCCTACAGGAGAGCTGGAGAGGGACTGTTTGTCAGGAAGTGTAGTGACAGAACAAGGGGTGACGGTTTTACATTGGAAGAGGGGAGATTTAGATTAGATACCAGGAAGAAATTTTTTCCTGTGAGGGTGGTGAGGCACTGGAACAGGTTGCCCAGAGAAGCTGTGGCTGCCCCATCCCTGGAGGGGTTCAAGGCCAGGCTGGATGGGGCTTGGAGCAACCTGGTCTGGTGGGAGGTGTCCCTGCCCAGGGCAGGGAGGTTGGAACACAATGATCTTTAAGGTCCCTTCCAACTCTAACCATTCTATGATTCTAAGAATGTGTTGAGGATGGTCAAGCTTTCATGGACATAGAGAGCACGAGTGATGCCTCTGCTGAAGCCATGAAGATGCAGGCGTCTATGTGGGCTATACAAAAGCTGAGTGCAAACATCAGTCCTGCCTGCATGAGGAGCTTTCTTTGGAAACTTTTGGGGGAGACATATCTTGCTTTTACCAAAAACGGATGCAATTTCATTTCAGTAGAGCAATCTAAGCCAGGGAAAAAGAAATATTTGATATCGCTTTCCTTCATTGTCTTTGTCTAGCTATCCCAAACTGGCAGCTTCGCTTTTGCATTGCGCTTTCTCAAATGGGAAGCCTGAAAGGCTTTTTGTTGTGTATGTTCTTGATTATTTTTATTTTTAGGCTTCTATCCTCCAAAGTTTTATTTAAGCCAATGGTGACAGTAATTATAACAGGACTGCCTTACTCGCATGAGTAAGAACTACTCAAAGCTTTATCAGATTGTGTCCAAGATTCAAAATAGAGAAGAATATGTAAGCCAAGATTTTGTGGACTTTAACACTTTCCTCACTTTTAAGTAACTAAATCACACCATAAATAAAATAGACTAACGGGATAATTAAACAGCCTGAATGTAGCAAGGGGGAATATTTCAATAACAAATATTGCTACCCATATACCTCAACAGAATGTGCTAAAGTAAACAAAATGATAGCATAATTATAGTCGTTCCAGTTATGTTAATTAGGCTATATATACGCTTCATTGATAAGCAACTGTGGTGCAAAGAAATGCTGTAAGCCTGATATTTCCTCGGTTAGCAGCTTTGTTGTGCATATGCTGCTGTTATGATCTTGGTTACATTAACGCAGAGCAAAAAAAAAAACCAAAAACCAAACCACAACACCCAACCAATCCTAAAAATAATAGTAATAATAATGGTATGTGTCACGGCAGCCATAGTGCAAGGTTCAAGCTGAACAGTCCAGCGTGGTGTTTCTCCCACACTGCACTCAGATTCCCAGAGAAGATTGCCAGCAAGGCTTCCCAAGACAACATCCCAATAAACTCAGACGCAGAGCAAACATCGCAGCTAGTTGTGCTCCACAGAGGGAGCCCTTTACACCTGTGTTTTGCTGACTCCGTAGCTATAATTTCTCAACACTCTGCAAGGTGTTGTTTTGGATTGCAGCTGCTCAGAATTTAACATCACATCTTTTTTTTTTTTACAGAACTATCACTTCTTTTTTGCGTGGCTTTTTTTTTTTTTTTTTCCTGAAGTGCAACATTTCACAAAAACTGTTGTTGATTTCTTAAAATATTACCTTTTGTGGGGGGGGAAAAAAACATCTTTTAATGGAAAGAAATATGGCTTTGCTCATTTTTGCTGATTTTTATTATGGAGAGCTTAAATTGAGAAAAAAATAATTTGAAAATTTTCAGAAATCCCAAGGAGAAGAAAACACTGCATAAAACAAAATAAAAAAACAGGCTCAACAATTTTCAAAAACATTTTGTGGCAGAAAATTACTTTTTCAAATAAACAGTATCTTTCAGAAGCTACCTCTTGAGGTACTCAAGGATCTCTACCTGTTTGAGTCTTAAATCTGACTTTTGACACTTTAAGTGTTTTTTTTAATTTTTAAAAATTTATTAATTATTGTTAATTTTTAACCCTTCTGATTGTTGGAAAAAAAGACCAATCAAAAAAAAAGCCAAGACAAAAAAAACCTTTGGGTATTTTCAATGGTTTCCCCTGGATCATTAAGCTTTTACTACTAATTGTTTCACACATCCAGCCTGGGCACGTCTCTACTGCGTAGTACATTAAGTCTCTCACTGCGGTGTGCCATGGATATACTCCTGCCTGCTCAGAGCTGGTCGCGGTCTCTCCTGCGGTGTGACTTTGCAGACACATCTTTAGTGAAGAATTAGACCCAAAATTGCAGGTGAATAGAAAGTTCAGCGCAGGATCACTTTAGAATATGGGCACTTCAATGAGGTTGGAGAAGTCAAAATACCAAACTTTCCCTTTTTGGGTTGTAGTTTCTGCAAAGCAGGTTATATTTTTACCTACACCAGGGAGTTACCCTCCCATCTCCATTCTGCTGGTAAGAGTCATGACCTCTGTGTCTCGACCTCTAGATTGCTTTGGAGATGATACTGCTGCTTGCCTCATTTCTAGTCCCACTTACCACCAGCATTCAAAAACACATCTCAAACTTTAAAAAATTTACAAGACGGGTTAAAAGAATCATATATATATATATATAATAATTATTATTATTCAGGCTCCATTTTTATTTTCTTCAGCTGCTGATGTGGCTATTACATTTCAGCCGAATTGGTGTTTCTTCATGGAACGGCACTAGCCCAAGTGAACGTCCTGGCTTGGTCAGCTATAAGACCAAGCTTCAGACTCAGTGCTGTACAGAAAAGTCTGTGGGACAGGAAAAAAACCTGGCAAAACACCCCCAAAAACAGATTCTTAAAACAACATCCAGAAACATTTGTCTTGACGTTGCAAGCATTAAATGAAAAAAATTACAAGCCCCAAAGGAAACGTATTTTTGTAAAACTCTTTTTCCTCCCAATCCCTGAAGATTTGCACTCTTTTTAATGGTTTAAAATATTCAAAAAGTAAAGTTTCTTTTTTAGGTACCCAATCTGAAATATTATATACCAATTCCATCATCCCCTATATGTCAATTCCCTTCACTTTAAAAAGTAGTTCAAAAAATTATAGATCTACGCAGTAACTCCAAAAATAGTGAAAGGTCTCCAAATTCTACAAATAAAGAAGTCCAGTCCTGCAAGACACTCAACATCGCCTAAGATTTGTTGAATACAAAGAACGACTTTCAAGAGGCACCCAGTAATTCCTTTCCCTGACTGCATTCCTGGAAATTTGAATTATAATTAAATGTGCATGTGCTATTTTTCACAATATGTTGTGTTTGTGGTTTTAATTATCATCATAAGCACCACAGTTAATCTGTAGTTCAACATGTGAAAACGTTTATATAGTTTTACATGATGGTTTGGTAACACATACAAACATTTAGGTTTAAAGGAACGATGAAGGTTGGGCCCTCATCGTTTTATGAACCCTTACGTCAGCCATCTGGAGACCCTTCCCAGCTCTTTCACCACCTGTGACTCGGCCACCCAAGCTCTTTCTCCGTCTGACCTCACCTCTTCTAGCCAGCAAGAGAAAGAAATCCTTCTCTGCCCAAGCACAGAGGAGAAACAAAGGTAAGATCCACTCAAAAAGGAGAGTTTGTATGGTGCCAAGCCCACCAGAGATGAGCAATAAGAAATAATTGTGAAATGACAATGTTCTTTGTCAACAGTTAAGGCTGGAGGTGGGTTTTTCCTGGTGCATGAACAGCACCTTCTGGCAGGGTACCTTCCTCTTCTCACATGCCAATTCCAGTGCTCGTGTGATGCCTGGATAAGGGATAGAAAAAATGTGGCAGGGAAGGATGCAGAAGGCTGGGGAGGTCACAGAGCATAGACGCTTCTTCACCAACCTGATAGCCATGTTGGACTGTGCTGTCAAGCACAGGACAACCTGGCCACCAGCCACTGGGAACACCGAAGCACCATTATCCATGTTCTTAACTGCCATCCAAGGGACGCTGGCACTGGCAGAGTGCATAGCTGATTATGCCTGCACATTTGAAAATACAGGTTATTACTTTCTGAAGGGAACATAAAAAAGAAATAGAAATTAGGATCTCCTGGGTGATGGCGCCACAGCAAAGAGGATACTGAGGCACGCCAACAGGCTCTGGACCCAGGAGAGATTGGGCTCCTACAGCTCTAAGAGCCATGCTGTGAGACTATGCCACCTTCATGTTCTTGCCACTGGAATTACCCCACAGATTAACCCATAGGACCAGATCTTTCTTCCCTCTTCATCCATCTTTTCAAGGAGGTAAACCCAACTGCTCATCCTGAACCCAAGGGGTCCATTCCCTTTCTGATGGCGTGGAAGTCAATGACCCTCTTCAGAACTTCCCACAGACTAGAAACCAGAAATAATAATACAGTAAGTCTTCATAAACCCTATCAGGGAGTTCAGCAAAGCTACTGTGCTCTGAGCTTCTCTTGGACATTTACAGGGAAAAAACACTGGTACTAACATTTAACTTTTTTCTCAAACGCCTCTTTATCGCTGAACACAGACATGGTAGAACTACATATGGACTTGAGTTATTTGTGCTGCAGGTTGCCAGTGGCCTTCTAGATAAACTAATTATAAATTGTGGGGAAAAAAATCTAGCAGGAAAGAGCAATAAGAAGTAATACAGCTACAGAAAACAGTCAGTGGAGTGGTAGTTTTTTTCTTTCTGCAAGGAGTTGTAAAAAGTTTTGAAACCATCAGGCATGGTCAAGTCAACTTGAGTACAAATAGTTTAAAGGTAATGGAGTATATTTTTTGACCACAAAACAGAAGCTTGACAAGATCCTTGCTATTCCTTCTTGAAACCCTTGTGTGTTTCACAAGAATAATCTATGCAATAATCTATGCCACACCAATTTAACTTAAAAAGCAACCCCAGAATCTAGGAGACTGAAAGGCCTCCTTCTGTTTTACCACAAAGGCATTATGGAACTGCCATATTAAGCTCCATGCCCGTTCCAGAATCTCTCTGAGGCTCAGATCACATGTAAGACGTTAAAAAGAA
The DNA here is from genome assembly GCA_013399435.1 of Arenaria interpres. Classification (NCBI taxonomy): domain Eukaryota; kingdom Metazoa; phylum Chordata; class Aves; order Charadriiformes; family Scolopacidae; genus Arenaria; species Arenaria interpres. The sequence continues at coordinate 63,744 of VXAK01027573.1, read as the reverse complement.
GTTGTTCCCACTTAAAGGAGTTCTCCTAAACCCCTATTCATGCAGACCCAGCAAAACTAAATCACTTCCTTCAGCATCACAAGCCCAACCAGCAACACTGGTGTGATGAGGGAGGCAACAGAAATCTAGAAGTTCATAGAAATCTGCAGAGCAAATCAAGAGGACACAGTTTAAACAGCTGTGAAGAAGCCTGTATGTGTATCTATCAACTCAACATCAGCCTTCACTGTGCTAAAACAGGAACATATTCACACAAACCCGGACTATAAAACAACACATCGAGTTCATTCTGCTTCCAGATAAATCATATAATATTTCAAGAACTGTCTCTCACAACATTTTAGCAGGACTCCTTGGTGAAAATGCAATAAATAAAAAATGCACTGCTACTGTGCATGTGTGTGTGCTCAAACAACTAGATTTTAGTTCCAGGAAAAGATTTGAATTTCCTTATTTGTCCATCTGATTCCTTCGTGTTTGATAGGGACATATCTATGCAATTTCTCAGTATAGTTTTTTCTAAATTCTTTCATTGCAACCAATAGGCTATTTTTTGAGTTGACTGTAACAATGGCATTCTTATTATGGATCTATATAAGATACTCCTGCATACACCTTTTTGCTGTCATTTTTTGCTAATAGATAGATAAATGAAGTCATAATCCAGCAGAGATTAATGTTGTTATTACCACAAAAGATGTCCCTTTCATTCAGTGGTTTCACTTGGACTAGGACAAGCGATACAGGGAAACTAATGAGAGTGGCACAATGCAAAGACGCTTACAAAAAGACCCGTGGGGAATTTTCTGGGACATTTTAAAGCTCCGAGATGCTCACAGTCATCTGCCAGCAGTTATCGCCCCGCAGCAGAGATGGCAGAAGGGAACGCGTGCCAGTGGACGCCCTCAAGCACCACCCTCAGCCATAGCACAAAGTCACCTTTGCTGGGCACTTCAGCACGCCAACTGCAGGGACTGGTGGCCCCAAGGCACTGGCACGTGCTCCTTCCTGCTAGTGGAATTTTTAATCCAGCAGAGCAACCTCCTGCTCCTGTGGACCTCCACATACCCATCGGTGCACCCAGGAGACAGAGACAGTGTCTGGAGGAATATAAAGTCAGCAGAGGGGCAGGTAAGGACAATTACCTTCCAGGCTTTCCAGCAAGATGCATCAGAAGACCTTTACGATAATTCTTGGAGACTTTTGCTAGAAACTTTGTGACTGTTTATTTTCTTAGGGATCAGCTCTAGGTCCTTAATCCTATGTGGCTCTGAGGACGATTGCAATCAGTATGTATAGAGCTGAGAGAATTATTCCCACTCTGATGTGGCTCACAAATATCCAAGTGTTCTGGTCAACCCTTTCAAATGATTACAAGTGGAGGATGTTTCACTTATTTAATTTATGGCAACATCTCCTGGGATATGCACAGATCTGGCTTCAGTGTTGTGTCTGATGGATATGTCGTCATCAGGGATCTCACATTATTTCTTCCTTAACACATTCTACTGTGGATAATTGCTTGCAATGTAACTATATTTTATAAAGAAGCTCCCACAGGTAGAGTTGCCCAACCATTGGAGGTGCTGAAGGAGAGACAACAGGAGGAGGTAGCTCTGTCTGTCATTCTGACACTTTGAAAACAAATTCCGCATTGCTATAAATGTGTTGAGGCACAACAGAGTAACTGATTCCTGCTGAGTAATTTCTTTTTGTCTCTTTAGTAGAGAAGGCAAAGTATTTTCTTGTTTATTGAGCTGAGCTATACTAAAACCAGGCCAATTATAATAAGTCCATCTTGTGGTCCCCAATTAATATGCCCTGGCCTAGGGCAGTCATTTGTTGTCATATACAGTGATATTTGTGTCACCAAAAAGTTACAATATTATTTAAGTGTTGTTCTTTCCAATTTTTTAGATTTCAGAATTTGTTCAAAATAAAACAATTTGGATTAAGGCTCTGTAAACTCAGAAGTCATTGGCTTGAGGCAGAACAAAAGATGCAGAACTTCATTTTCTGGTCAGAAATCAAAGTTCTTTGTCTTCTAAGAATGATTTTGATTTGAGTTATTGCCTGCTGTGCAATTGTTACATGGAGAAATTAAAGGACATTGCTGCTATGAGAAGACAGAGGGTCTTGAACGGGCTGACCAAGAGCTGGATGTCCTTTAGTTTTAAGCAGAGGTGGGGACAAAACACATTCAGTACCATTCTAGCTAGATGGTACTGTGTGAAGGGTTGTTGAATATACTTTAGCCCTTGCAAGTATTTACAGTATTATTGATGTTCAATTAACAGCCACTTTCAGATGGATCGAAATTTCAGAGCATGAACAAATCCTTAAAAAATATAAACTTCTAACTGCATACTGCAGAAAAAGCAGAAAAATGCTGCTGTCAAAGCTCATGTAAGAATTCTTCATGGGCAAGCTTACAAGGAGTATACCATCTCTTGAAACAACCTGAAACAGATGCTGAACTACTTGAGGCTTAGTTCCTTGAGGCATTTTTTGTACTGTAAAGCAGCACAAGCAGATGTCGCCACCTGGAAGGCCTTCAGCATCCATTGTACTTACCGTAATGTGAAGATGACCAAACATTATTCAGAGCTGAAGACTAAACGCAGCAGAAAACGTAACTCACCATTAGTTCAGCATGTTCTTCTCTGTAGAATCACTAATATTTGGAGCCTGACCTTTAATACATGTATTACTGATATAGCTGAAAAGTGGAGTGTGGCTCCATAATGCAGCAGAAAGGAAAATATTGGAGCAGAAGACCTCATCGGGAGAAGTGTTTTAAGTCCAAGTGCTGGAGAGCTGCTAGCTCCAAGATTATTTCTCCTGCACTGATCCTGTCGTGTCATTGTCCAGTAACATTTTCAGTCACCACTAGGAAGAGGATGCCAGATCCTCCAACATGTTCCAAGTAAGGTACATATATATGTGTTGCTTTTGATGGTAGCTCTTGGGTTTTTTGCTGCTGTACTTCCTAATAATTGTGTTGAAATAGGCTGTTTTCACCCCATTCCTATTTTGCAGAATTTTGTCCATTCATTTTTGTTGTCTGCATCATAAAGTTCCATTCCCTCATTCATCACACCTTTGTCCTGTTCCTGTTAACTTCAGGGGATTTTTCCTCCCTCCTCTCTCCCAGCACTACTGCTCTTCACATCAAAGCAAACATGGTATCCACTACAATATCTTCTCCTCTTCACCTCCCAGACTTGATCCTAACATTTCCACACTTTCCATCTTTTCTCCCCTAACTTTCACACACTCTTTCCTAACCTAAGCCCTTCTCTCGCTTTCTTCTCTCTCCCAACTTCATTTCCCCAAGTTACTGATTCTCACAGAGGTCTGGATGGCTTTGTCTGAACCTATCTTTTCGCTGTTTCCATTACCAAGAGTCCTTTTACATCTGTCACCCTGTGGATTATGCAAGAATCTAGCAGGGGATCAAAAAAGTGTGAGACCCTGTCATAACACCTCTTGTTAGTAGTGTTCATGTCCAGGTTCTGAAAACACTTAGCTTGTGATCTACATTAAATGCACTAATAAAGTTATAGAGTTTAGAGTAAATTCTTAAATATCCTGTTTTCTACAAATTTTTGCAGCAATGGGACCACTCAACACTGACAACTGAAAACAGAAAATAACCAGGCTGTAATTAGCTTTGGGATCTGCTGCTTGGAGGCCAAGTCTGAAAAAGCCTGAAACCAAAATACATTCTGAGTGCCAATGGTCTGCTGAGATCTAGTCCTTAATGTTACATTAAGAGGGTTTATTTGCATTTAATTTTCTGTATTTCATTTTCTATTCTGACTGGCGCTATGGCATATTTGTTTGTTTGGAGAATAAAATAATTTACCTTAGAATGATGTTATTGACACAATTCAATTAGCTTTGAAATGCATTATGTGTTTAAAGGGATGAGGGCAGACAGAGCTGTTTTCTTCTTTTCCTACCTCAGCTCTTTGCTGGATGTTAGCAACTTTCTCTTTATCTTTCAAGACTGAGCTTAAACGGTACCAGCCCACAGAATTCCCCCGAGTCTGCTGAAACTTCATAACAGCAAGGTTTCTTTCATGGACCAAACTTCAGAATACAAAGGAACTGCAGAAAAGTGAGATTTGATGTGAAGAATTATCCTCCTGGAGTTTTATCTCAAATCCAATTTTCATTTTAAATAGTAGTATATCATGCAAGTATAAATCATTCTCTTGAATTCTCATAGTACAAATTATTCTCTTGAGGATTCCAAAAGCAGCCTTAGATTCTCTATAATCATCTTCATACAAATCAGGAAAAGAAAAATGGAAGGGGCACAAAAGAAAGTTTCAATATTCTAAAATGTTAGTCAAGAAAACCGGTGTTCCATTTATTTCCCTCCTTGCTAACTGAAAGTTCAGGGGTTAGTTGTATTTATATACCATCTATTCAAATTAATTTTATTTTAAAGGAAAAAATAAATCACAAGAAAACAATGGAAAAATGTTCATTCTTTCTAAGCCAACCTCATTAGGAGAGCTTCTCAGACTTTCCAAGAATTATCTGCTATGCAAAACCCAAGCACGAGCAAAGATTGCCGGGCCTCAGAGGAAGGCCACTGACAACAGAAAACAATGAGTTATCTATGGTAAGGACCCCTAGGAGCTTTTGTTTGTCAGAACAGAGGCTTGTACTATAACTTCTTTCCCACACAAGTATGTGGCTTTGTACCTCCTGCACATCGCAGCAAGTCCGCACTGGCCACTTCCTGCAAACGTATTTTTTCCGAACTGTCTAAAAAACACTCCCAAACCAAACCCACGCCAAAGGCTCAGAACCGAAATTCAGTAATACGTACAACAGAAAAATACACCCAGCAGAAATCCGGGTTAATATCAGAGGAGCACACACCTTAACTGCAGTGACGCTTTAATAAATGACACTTCTGAAATACAGCAACTGAATTCTACCGATGTTATTAGTAAGCTGTCTCCTGTACTGAAGGAATGAACAAGGACAATATTGTTACTTATAATTCAGAGCTAGCTTGTATGAAAAAGACATGTGGCATCAGGAAAATGTAATTAATTTGGTGGTGTAAGCCTTCATAAATTATCAAGTATTCCCAATAGCGGTCCTGCAAAACTTACAGAGAACATGAGCTGCCTTTAAATTACTTAGTTTGCTTGCTACCGGAATTCTTTTAAGGTGGTTAGATACGGACACAGTATTAAAAATGCTCAAACTATTGCAATGGCTGACATACTGAGCCACCTTTAATTAAGACCATAATGTTCCTTTGGGCCATACATAAGACAGTAATCTGTGTCCAGAGGCTGTCACTCTCTTCTCTAATGGACTACAGCACACAAAAATTAATTATAGGGGAAAGGTTGCTGCTCCAACTGGGACTGGAGTCTCAAGATTCCAAGGCAAATGTTTTGCTGTTGATCAAAATGAGCAGCTCCTTTTGCAAGAGCCGGTACAGTTTCTGTCACACAGCACTTAACACTCACTTCCAGCATTAAAATCAGCAAATTTGTTGCCTGAGGGGAAATTTTTACATTCTTATTTATTCGTTCATTTGTTCATTATGATGCCATCATGTAAGCATCTGAACACAATTTGGCCTGTCAAAAATGGAGAAAAAAATTGATTTGAAGAATTCAAATGGAAACATCAGATCAGAGCTCCCAGCCGGGGGATTCTTGTAGGTCTATGTCAATAGAAACATACTACAACTAAACAAAGATTTCAAAACATTTTTCACTGCTATTTGTTTAAATTTTTAAACAAATTAACTTAGAAGGTGATAAAGCTTTTTGTGTTTGCTTTCAGCAAATATTCAATGGTAAATAATTTTACAGGCGGGGCTGCTTGCAGACACAGTAGATTTTAAGCAAACATTATCAAATATTACTTAAAACAGATTTTCAAATCACGGATACTACTGTCTATTGCCGGAGAGTGTTAACTTTTTGGATCTTTGTTCCAGGGCAAACAATGCTGAAGGAAACAGAAAGAGTCCCCGATGAAGATACCTGTGTGGTAAATTCCAGTTACTTACATTTATCAAAGAATCCTCTTGTGTTGTGAGCTTACCACATAGATTTCCTAACTCACCATCAAACTCACAGAAATAATCTGCTGGGTCAAAGCGTATCTGCACAATGTTGACACTGTGTGTTTGTTCCTGCCTACAAGAGGAATGAGGGAGAGGTTAGTGTGCCTTATTGCAAATATTTAAGCTGAAACAAGGTTTTAGGGAGGGAGAAGAAAAAGACATAACCTAGGTAGCAAGCTTGAAGATGAATTGCTGACTAAAAGGAGGAGACAGCAATGATGGGCTTGACACAGGATGGCCCATGTGATTTTCTAACAGATGATCATCAAAATTCAGAGCCGCACTGCCAGGATGTATCTGCAGGACCCCTCCTCCAGCCTCAGGATACAAGCAGCTCCCATGAACCCCAGGGGAAATCTTTCAAGCGGCAGTGTTCCCTATTTCAGTAACACCTGAGATGATTAAATGAACAATGAAACTCAGCTGTAAATGTGCAGCAAGGTTACAGTCTGCAATCTGAATAGTATTAGGAGGAATGAAATAAAAATGGAATCAATGCTCACAAGGATAATGTAAATCAGATGCAAATATGCTTCCATTTTATTTGTCTTTTCTTTGTTTCTTTCTAATAGTGGCATAGTTAATTGATCAGACGCTCAACACATTTTAAAACTCAGTGCTTCTATTATTCCAGGAGATTTCCTGGGGGATAAGGGCATGGCAAGTTCCTATTCCCATGAATAAAACGAACCCAAGTCTTTGCCTGTGAATGACTTCAAAATGTAAGCCAGAATCAAATATATGAATAAGAAATTACAAAAATACTGTTCTTATTACAAAAAAAAATCACAGAAGTGGGCATTTGTCTATCAGAGCCTTCTTCACAAAAGCAGTGATGTCGGCAGCACTGCAGCACACTGTAATGCTGTATTTTTGTAAAAGCCTGTCATTTCCATCTCACACAAATATATATGTGGTATGTACCATGTATCCTCCTTTTTCTCTGACCAAAGTGCCTGAAATAGGTATCCTAATCATTATCCTTTAAAGAACAATATAAACATGGTATGCTAGCAGCGTTTGTCCCTAGCATCTTGAGGGCAGAGGTTTCAGGTTTCATTCTGTCATCAAAACTGTTGTACTGATTTGGTCAAATTTCTCAATGATCCCAATAAACCAGCTTCCTAGTCTGCTATACAGAAATATTACACAATTCAGTCTTTCCTGAGTTGCAGTATAATTTACCTTTCTAACACAAGCCCAGCCCTTATAGAAGCTACTTATTCATCAGCCTACCCATTCAGTTGGTAACACTGCGGATAACAGCTAATAAATAAAGTCAAAGCTCAAAAGACCTATAGAATTTCCTAATGTCTCTGTAGCATCACGTAAGCACTTCAGTCTTACTAAAAATATTTTGAAGCCAGCAATCATTCTTCAACATGCTCCAGGCCAGCCTGCTACAAGCCACTGCCACAGTTAGTTGCCAGAAGCAGACTTGAAATTTTTTATGAGTTTATGTCTTGGTAGATCTCGCACTACATAAGAAGCAATCTTTCTCATATTTCCTTCATTTCCAAAATTAAACCCTCCTTTGAATGTCTGTAAAGCAGTATGCAATAACCGAAGAAAGCAGCACTCAGCAAAATTGCTGTACATTTCTGTTCTCATCTTCAGTATCTGAGTATCTAACAAGACCATGTAGCCAGTCCTTCAAGTCCATTGTAGCTCCTGGCTGGTGATATAGGCAGACACAACTGTGCAGGAAACACTGCACCTCTGTCTCAAAATTTCACTTTTTATTCCCAGTGTTAAAACTTTCTTGGTAAGGTGTAATCTGTTCTAGGACAGACACAAAATTGGACTCAAATGCTTCATGGTGTTTTCTGCATTCAGCTGGCTTCAACAGATTTAGGGCGACACAAGTGCTTTAAGAATGCCCTAAAAACCTCTCATGGAGCTTGTCAGATCAATATCAATAACCAGTAGGAAAGATGTTTGGATGAGACAATTGGAAGCAAATCTGTTATGATACTGCTTTAGTCTTTGAAGCAAAGTGTACAGCCAAGCTGGAAGCCAGGAGAGAGAACAGGAACTTCAAAGAAGTTCAAAGGAGCTTCTCTTTCCTTTCACTACTGCTCTTTGCTCAGCAGAAGCTCATACAGTTTTATCTATGTGTTTCTGCCAGAATAATCTGTTCTGATACCTTGAAATAACATCATCATATGCAGAACTGGTCACTGTCAACTATATTCACAATTAAGTATCAAAATAAATCAAAAATCTCAGATGAGCAATAAGATCCATCAGTCTGCACTCTCCATGGTGTCTTAGTAGGCTGAGTCAGAAAAAATATTCCCAGACTTCCACATATCAAATCTTTTGGGATTAGTAACTTTGTCTGTTAGCCGATCCTCTCAGATTCCCAGTCCTGAGCCTTTCCCCAGACTTTTTCACTTTTACTGATACGCTTCAGACAAACAGCAAGGACAAAAGGCCCCTTTCAAACCCCAAAATGTTGCTGTGAGATTTAATGCAGGCAGAGAGTCTGGGCTGCTCTAGATAGTGAAGTTAGAATGGAAGAAGGATCTACCACCCGTTATCACTAACATCCTATTTCTTTGTCATTATCTCTTAATTATCTTGTCTTGTTTATTTAAACAACAAGGCAATTAAGAGACATTGTCAATGGAACAGAACCCTGGCACGGGCGAATGGTCTCTGCTGTGAGATAAATGCCAAGATATTTAACAGGCAGCAGCATAACACAAGAGTGTTTATTTCCAAAGCATTGGGCAGTGATTGCTGGAAAATGTGTACCATTGCTACCGCAGGATGCCTTACACTCTTCATCCTAGTCATCAGTTGTCTACTCCTGGGAAGTCCCTTGGTACTTTTTCCAGATGTGACTGTACCTTATGTATATACCTGAAATGTTGTGCTGGAGTTCGGCATTACCAAAAGGATGCTTTAAATACCGAATACCACAAACCAGAGAGAACCTGGAGAATAACAACTGGAATTAGCAGTGGATTTATGGGAAGTAGACAAATATAATTTCAGTAGGAGATTACTTAGGGGACGGGTGGGATGGAGTAAAGCCACTGTCCTATCTCATCAAACCAACAATCCAGCTAATCCAGTGACTGTTCCCTGATGGCACCCAACAGCAAATTGTTCAAGGTACGTAATATCTTTACACCAGGTAACGACAGAACAGCATGTCTGTAGAAGTTTCTGCCTAAGATGTAGGATTGGTGATGTTTTCCATCCTGAAGTAGGAAGGATGATTCATCATTTCATTCTTTATTCTAATGCAATCATGTTAACGACATGCACAGCTTATTGTTTTTTAAATATGTTTCATTTGTCTGGCATTGCCTCAAATAAGAGTGGAAATTCGCACCTACTAGTTATGAAAAGAGAACCAATCAGTTTTGGTAAGCACAGACTGGTTAAGGGAGAGGAGCTAGCAGGCATGAAGCAACTTTGAATGGGCTGGTGGGAAGTGGGGGGAGCAGGTCTGAGGTTTGAGGGACTTTGGGAGAGAAGCAGTTGGGAGCAGGTGGGACGAGCATCCCACACTGAGCATTTTGGGGACACACACTGAATACCTTCCACCCTTGCACCACACTCGCTGTCTGCTCTGTTAATGGAAAAGTGGTCCTCCCAGGAAAAGGTTTTCTCTAGTCTTGTGGCATAATGTGTATTATGACAAAGGTTGACCAGACTGGCCGAAAATACCTTTTCCAGTTGTTCTTAAGGGTACAAAGCTCGGATTTCAGGTTTATCTTCATTTCTGTATACCCACTTTTATACAACATTTTTTACAACAGAAAGAATAGTAGACTATTCTGTAGGTTAGTGCTTAAAAAATGAATGTATTTATTTACTTACTGATATTTTTAAGTGCTTGTTTACTCCTTGTTGCCTTCCAGGGCAAAGGGTCCACCTCTTGCAGAAACACAGCATTTAGGATTCCATTTTTGATCACAGAAAATGCAATTGCAGAAATGATGTCCACTTTGGGGTGAAAGCAGAGGACAAGAAATGGGGTGGAGGGATGGAAGGAACTGGGAACTATCAACCAAGAGGCATAGTTTTTTCTTTAATACTGTTTTGATATTCTACTGTACTTGTTTCATATTTTCTTTTTTTCATCACCTTTTCTCTGTGATTCCAAACACTTGGGAAATACCATTGTTTATGTTGCATACATTATTATGACAAACACCACCACCACTTCTTCTTCCTGCTCTGTCGGATGAGCGAGCTCAATTGCTTGATTATCTAAAGATCATGTCCGACTCCAATTATCATTACTTATTAAATCAAGTTTGACACAGAAAAATAATTAAATGTTTAAATCAAGGCATTCTACTTTGTCACGCACTTGGGTCTGCTGGCAAGTCTATGGAACAGTTGTTAATATTGAAAATGAGATGAAAGATGTTCTAAATTTATCTCCCCAGCATTTCCATTCAGCATAATAATGGACGTTTGACAGTAACACATTGTTGTTGAGCCAGTGAGAATAATTTCTGAAATGAAATGAGCACACACCTTCAAACGTAGTCTCACAGAAACCTGGAATCATTCAGGGTGGAATAGATAAATGTTCATTCACCTGGGAGCTGTATTTTGGCTGCCTTATGGCTCAAATAAAAATGAACAATTTTCAAATGAATATAAAAATCATACTTAAAAGACTTCAAATGGAAAGTATATATGTATTTTCCAGCATCCATATATAAATTAATATGTACCATCTGGGTTACATCTGGTGATATTAAAGTGTTGTCTCATGAGCAGAATAGGTGTGAGAACCATGAAGCAAAGCTGAGCAGTTCTGGCACTTAAACTGCAAAGGAGACAACATTCATATGTAGCCCCAAAAGTACTCTGCCCTTGTCCCTTCACTGCTGCTGATTTTAAATCCCAGTTTTCCTTCTTTTCTCCCATATTACTGCTTATAAATTTTCATACTTTTTTTCCTAGGAACTGCCTAACAGCATCTCCATGATCCAGGCTGCCATCTCCTCTAGGCCCGGGGTTCAGCTTTTGCAGCAGGTCTTCAGTCAGGGCAGCAGTCATGCTGCAAGTGAAGCTCCTGGGTCTCACATTTTCTCTGGTTCTCCTACAACGAAACCCAACCTCTTCTCACCATTGTCTAAAAATTCTGCAGGGAAAAGCATTCACCTTTGATTGCTCTGGTTGTTTTCAGTCTCTTAGTAAATGTTTCCGGTGGCTTGCCTTTCTGTACTCCATCATTTTCCCCAATTTTAAAGACTGTTACCCACCTGGACCTCTCCTTGTCCTCACCTTCCTCTCTTTCCTTAAATTATTCATCTCTCCCAAAGTATATGTGTAGCTGTTTCCTTTCTTTCCCTGGTCTACCTTTACCTGTTAACCATGTCGGGTTCCTAGGGATCACAAGGAGCATTTGTTTGGCAGTTATGGTTGTCTCCTAAAGTGCCTCTGCCAAACAACTCTTCAGAGCTGATAGGAGCTAATCTTTGGCAGTAATCCCGGTGCTTGATGCTGACATTGTCAGAGGATTTTCTTTTCATCACTTGCTTTCCTTCCCACCACAACCAAGTGGTGGCTGGTAGTGTTTTTCATTTTCCTCTAAATTTGAGGGCTAAGTCCTGTAGTAGCAATGAGGCATTTTTGAGCATGAAAGAGAAATAGTCGACTCCACGGGCACACTTAGGATTAAGAAGAGGAATGTGTTGCATGTGAATGAAAATGTACATGATAGCCCAGTGCTTCCTCTCTCTTTTTTTTTTTTTTTTCCCAAAATGGCAAGCTTTCACCTCACTAATGTCTGGTAATAAGTGTCTTCTTCACAAAAGTGTCAGACTGACAACTTCTACACATATACTAACATCACAGCAAATTTGTCTGGCACCTCATCATGCCAAGACATCTCCAGGTACTTTACAGAAGGCTGCACTATGAATTCAGCACATAGTCTATAATTCCAAACTAAGGATTTAAAACAGAACAAAACAATTAATTACTGGTTTAATTTAAGAGTGATCTACATGTGACCTAGGATAAGACTAGGAGATCAGCACTGTCCACAGCGTAGAAAGTGCAAGATGGAAACATGGAAAGATGAAAGGACTATCTCATGTCATACTGTGGACCTAAAATCCTGAGGGCTGGTGAGCTGTACCGCCTCTCAGAAGTCAGTTCTACAGTTGAAAGAGAAAAATTCTGATCATCCTTACACATAACTATTTTTTGTTTTCAGATAAAGTTAGGTGATGCATTAATTTGATAACAATGATCTTCCCATGATGCAAGGGAGTGGATTAGATGGCCTTTCCCGCTCTTTTTCAGCCCTATATTTTTTGCTTCTGTGGGCTACACAATCATGCTGTGTGTATGGCCTATTGCCCCGTGCTACAGTTGAAACCACCTAGTTCAGGAATACCCACCCACATTTCAAAGAAAGTTTTGCTAAGAGCTTTATGCAGAAATCAAACCTCAGCCACCCTACATTGAACACAGCGCAGGAACAGACGCTGAACTTCTGATTTACCACACGTGAAAATCAAGTACTGCAGGATTAAGTCCTTGTATGAATGAGGAATAATAGCACACCGTTATTTATCTGAGCAGATTAGGCTCTTTGTGAGTGCAAACAAAAAATACATCTTTTCCTCTGCCTTTTTTTCGTAAAATTTGTTCATCAGTGGGATCTATTCTCACCCACGGATCTGCAGGTTCCATGTTCAAGAATTTCAACGTGAAAAAAATGTGGATAGAAAGCCTCTTTTATATCTGACTCACCAGACACTAGGTTATGCACCAGTCTGGCCTATATTTTTCTCTTGGCGGTGCATGAAGCACCATGTCAGGCCCTGTGCTTTCCTACGTGCTGATGTTTCGGAGATCCTGTTTGTTTAAGACTTTTGTTAGGTCCTTTCCTGGGGGCTACACTTTTCCTTGTTTGCTTTTAACAAAACAAGATATTGTTCCTATTTATTTACTTGATTAAGCAAACGAACAATCACATTTTAACCTTCAGAGGCGGATTTTCAGACTGCCATCAATTGCCTTGAATTATGTCAAAACCCAGGTATCTCTGAAGGTTTCTCTGTAAAAAGGCATTATCCAAACAAGATACACTGACAGCCCAGACTGCTCCCCAACACACCTAAATGAATCAGGTAGAAGGAAGGACATTTTCTCTCCATTTTACATGTAAGACATTGAGGCTTACTGTTAAGCAAAGAGCGTCACCACTGTTGTGGAACAAGGACTGTCCCCGGTGGTTTTGCTGTGGTCCTCAGCCCGGAGGTGGCACCTTCTATTCACACAAGGCAAGTTGTCCCAAATTTGGGCTCACTGTGGCAGGTAGGGATGAAATAAAAGATGTCTCTTTCACTTGGATGAACTACGGTACAGGTGGAAGGGTTACAATATTTTTTAATTTTTTATTTTACTTTTAAATGAAGCGTTAAAAAATCTGCCAGGCAGAATATTTTTTCAGCTTTCTTTCCTAACCCTAGAGTGGCTGTAAAACCTCAGCAGTTAAAAATGTTTTCTCTGGCTCCAAGTCTAATGCATCCATAAAAATTACATTTTAAATAAAGAAAACATGTTTTGTTCCAACTCCAGAGTGGTTCTAAGACGTTACATATTTTCTAAAAATGCATTTAATTCTCTATTTTAAAAATCCTTCAATACACCATGACTGAATAATTTGTTGAAAGCTCTGTATATGTTCTAATCTCCAATTTATCAACCTTGAACCAGCATTTTGGGATCTGGTAAAAGAAAAGCTTTAGATTAAAAATCTGTCATTGTTTCCCCTCAAGACCACGTTTAGTTCATGGCCTCTCTGGGGTGTCTGGGGCTGGATTTTGTGTTCTGCAAGAAGCAGAGCTGCCTTTGTTTTTAATTCAAGTCCAGATATTTTTCAGACAATCTGAAGGGGTTCAAGATCTCCGTACCGAACACTTCTGCCTCTTTGGCTGAAGTCGTGATCGTCCCTCTCTGAGCAGAAGAGCCTGAGCAGAGGGTCCTTCAGGGAGGATTCATCCTCAGAAACGCACTGCATGATTTCCACTGTCTCTTCCAGGCTCCAGTATGGCTTCCCTCTTCGATCTTGAGCAAGTCACTTAACAAATTTCATTTCATTTCCTTCTTTGCAGAATGGGAAAACTCATTTTTACTGCCCTTAAGGCGTATTGTGTGGAGAGATCAATTCTCATGCTTTCAACAGGCAGCTGTTTGCAAACGTCCGTTTTAATGGAGCCGTTCTGGAAGTGGGAACGGGGCAGGAGAGCAGATGCTTAGACTACCTATGAGGACAGGCTGAAGCTGGCATGGCTCAAGACCTTCAGAGCAGTGTGTAGAGCCTGTGCCCTCTTTCACTGCTGGTTCTTGAGCTTTACTGTGTCCCACTGGAGGCAGGGGACAAAGATGAAGTTAGGAGTTAGAGGGGAAGAGCTCCCTTCAAGGATGGATATAACTGTATAAAGCTGTTCTCTGCTTTCTTCTCCATTCCTAACCCATCTAAGAGGTCCCAGACACTTGTGTACCTCCAAGACTTCTTCCCTGAGAGCCTACATAGTCTGGATTATTTTTCCCTTGTTCCCTGAACTTGTTCTTGCTGAGATGCTCTACTGTAAAATTCTCCTGCGACCCACCACAGGCAGCTTGGATCTTGACTATCACTCAGAATTGTGCATGACCAACTAACTGTCAACCCATTCTCCATTCACTGGGCCAAATACACACTGACCAGTGCGGGCTGTGGTATATATCAAGTCCATGTGTGGGTCTGAAGGGAGCAATGTAAAGAGCTGCAAAAAGGAGTAACATCATTCAGATCTCTTTATGTTCACCCAGAACCTTCCTGCTGAAGCTGACTGGGAACATTTTGCCTCCCTGGAATGCAGGTTCACGGATTTCCAGCTCCAACTACCTTCCCAACTCCTGCTGTTGCCATAAGTTAAAGGGAACTGTGGGGTAACAGCTGCTGCCTTACCAGATGCAACTCCCTCATCAGCTCCCATGAGCTCAGAGCACAGCAAAACTGTGCCAGGGAACCTCTGCCTCTCCCAGGAGTAAAGAACTGGGCACACTGGGCCAGCTATGCTCTGCCTTCACAGGCAGGCTTGCTGCCCACCACTTGCAGAGCTCAGCCAGTGCCCTGCTTCTCTCTGGAAGACTTCTGGAGACTCCTGGAGATTGTCTGTGTTTGTCTGCAAAACCTCTAATAAATACTGAA
The DNA here is from genome assembly GCA_013399435.1 of Arenaria interpres. Lineage (NCBI taxonomy): Eukaryota > Metazoa > Chordata > Aves > Charadriiformes > Scolopacidae > Arenaria > Arenaria interpres. The sequence goes on along the minus strand of VXAK01027573.1, from coordinate 48,442 downwards.
AGTGAAAAAGCTGCCAGAAAAAGCAAGTGGCTTATAGTAATCTACACTTGAAATACAGTGAAAGGTGTATGTCCTCCTCCTTTTTTTTTTGATCTAAAATGATTTTAATTTGATGCCTAAAAGAACCTGCTGTCCTATTCTAACATTCTCAGTTCTGCATAGTATGAAGTGATATAAACATGGTTAAGCAGAATCTGTTTATGTTGGAAGTCTAAGAGAATAAAAAATATTTTCACAGGTCTACAAAAACAATGCCATGGTCAGCTCTATCTCAAGCTAAAGAGCATTGGTGTCAAGAGTGGCCATAAAAGCCACAGTCTCTCCTTAGCAGAGAGGAACTGGAATAATTCTTTTTTTTCCACAAAAGACTGTCATATTCTTCCTAAAATAATGAACATTTGTTTGTTCATATCCAAGTAATTTTGGCTAGGTGCTGATGAAGCCATCCCAAACACTCTCTGCTAGTCAAAGACCAGAGAGACAGCCCCCAATTACCCTGATGCTGTTTTGCTGTATTCCTGATTCCTGTTTCCTAGCCAGGCACAGCACATCATCACCTTGAGATGACTGTGGGAGCTGGAGGAACAACAGACAAGGGTGGATTCAGATGAACATATCGTTTTGTGAGCCATGTACTTGGGAACCTGCATTTACTGCTTCACCCCACTGGTTGCCAATGACACCCCAGCAATCCCCCCATTGCCATGGGGCAGGGTGTCTGTGCTGTGAGCACAACCAACGGCAGTACCAAACGTTGCCACTGAGAATTAATTGCCTTTTGTGACACCAATTTAATGAATTGTTTTTCAGGGACACCTGGCTTCCCTGCCTGAGGTGGGGGAAAGGGTAGGCTGCCAACAAGGTAGGAAAATGCTATTCTTCAGCAGGATTTATCTCCAAATATTGTTATTGCTTGCTGCTGTGGCCCCACTTTTTTGCATGGTTGTTCCACTCTGCCTCATGTTCCCTTCCAAACACCTCCATGTACAACCTCCTCCCGTGTTCCTCATAATTATACTAAGCTGTGGGCTTCAGAGTCCACCCAAGTCTTTTCCCTGGCTTTCACGGTCTCTGCTGAGCTCTTTTCTCATCTAAGAAGACCTCACCGCAGCGCACAGGAAGGACAGGCATCAACCAGGGCACAGTGACTCTTGCCACTATTTCCTGCATTAGCACACAGAATCGATATCTCTCTAGGAGAACTGGGACCTTATTTTTACTAAATGGCCTGTGAAAGCATTTCTATTAGAGATGGTTTGGCATATTATAACTAAGTGGACGGAACAAAGTGAGCGTTTATTTACCCAGGAAAGTTTGGATCAGATGGAACATCTGGTTTTCATTGAAATCCTCAANGCTGGGTTAATAGAGACTGAAGGAAGGCAGGTGGCTGACATGTGATTGCAAGTGAGTTGAAACAGGATCAAAACATGAGCATCCTCTGAAGTCTTGGTTTAGATCATGCCTGGAGAGCATTTTAAGGTCCAATTTGCAGGCCTGAATAAGTGAAAAGATTGCTTATAAGTGCTGAGTGCACAAAGAATTATGTTGTTCCTCTGAAAACGTTTCTGTTTTCTTTCCTTTCATTATAAATCTTATTATCATGCGGGTCAGCCTAACCATTGCGCAAGTTTGAAAAAACGCATGAGCTGACATGTTTTGCAGTGGGCAATACTGTCACACTCAGCTTTCCAGGAGCCGCACCACAGCCGTGCCGGGTAGACCTGCTGCTTCTCGTTCAGAGGCGCAGGATATCCGACTCAGCTGTTGGTGCTAGCAAAGAGTTTTGAGAGGGATGAATAACGCCAGGACTCGTGCCTGGCTGAAAGATTAGTTCTGAAAGCCGTCACGATGTGCGGCGTCTGCTGTTGCAGCCTCAGGAAACAAGAGCGATGGAAAGAAACTTTTCTCAGTGACCACTGTCCCCAGCGATGAGGGTCGCCTCGCAGCCCCCAAGATCCCAGGAGAACAAAGCCCTTTCATTTCTAACAAAGTTAGACTTCCTTTGCCATGTGGGAGGTGTGTCCTGCACAGTGCAGTCATTTGCCCTGGCTGTCACGTTTGCTCTGGAAAATATTTCTTGAGGTAACAGGGGAAGAAAAAGTGTTGGGACTGGCTGAGCCTGTTGATTTTCTCAGGCACTAGGAGGTGCTTCGAAACGGTGCTTTGCATTTTCTATACAGTAGCCTTATGTCTTGGCACTGTGCATATGTGAGAAATAATATGAAGAGGTGCCCTGTTTGCGTATGGGCTTACGTGCTGGTTTTACTGGCTATGTTGGGCTGCTAGTCTGCGACTAGCCCTGGGACTGTGGGTCAGGACCAAGTAGTACCAATCTCTGAACATCAAACTGATATTTAAGCTAATATTTTTCAGATCAGCTAAGGATTCAATGAAAGAGTCAAAGAAAGAACCTAGGCCCCTTGATTCTCAGTCCCTGCTCTAATAAAGGAGTGATTAACATTACAGTTTATTATTACTTTCAATTTCAAGTCCCATATGAAGCTAGAGGAGCTGCAATACTAGTCAGAATCCTATTTTCTGCCTGTCAGTTAAGCAAATGAAGTCCCAAGACAGTCTGACTCACCTTCATATATAAAAGAAAATTCTTTATTCCAACACACAACTGTATCTTTCTTAAAATGTGTCTTTATTCTGAAAAGCGACTGTAAAAAAATTGCATCCTTTCACTCAATTGATCTATTCCCTGTCTGTATTTTGATCCAATGTATTTAGTACTAAAATAAATTTTTGTAGCATTTTTTTTCTTTCATTTCTTAGTGTTGACAAAGGTATGAGAGAGAAAGTAATTTTCTGTTCTGGCTCATGTATCGCCAAAAGATTTGTTAAATGTTTTCCGATTCCAGGACCAACTGCCTCCTCAACTATTCCTTTGCAAACTCAGAGGACAATTTATTTGCAAAGGTTTAATTGTGAGCAGAATTTGATGTAATGAAGTTTTAATGGCAAAGCTGTATGAGCCAGAAAATGCACAGCTTGACTTTCAGATCCCAAGCTGAGTCTGCAAGTGGAGATGCTTCTAAACGGAGAAAATGTCATTCAAGTCGCTCAGGCACAATAAATGTGAATCCCTCACCACCCTTTTTATAGTCAAGAACATGCTCATGTGAACACTAATGCAGGACTAAGATGCTGATGGCTACTTCTGCATAACCAGGACAGTAGTTAAGAGCAAGACTCAAAGAAGTCTTGTGTAAAAACTGTCAAGCTCAATACACTCAAATGGCCAAATGTGTTTCCTTTAGAGCAGAAAAACTTTGGTGCACCAGAAGTGTCTCATCTTTGCACCTCTAGCAGTTTGTCTAAAGAAAGACGTCTGCTTCCCTTGGACTGTCATGGCTGCAGCAACACTTCCACCCCCTTGCTCAAGGACCCAGCTGGAGAGGTGAGTTCTAATAAAGCCTCAGTGAGTGACAGCCATAAAAATCCTTGATTTGGGCTGAAGGACAGTGAATTCTGCCATCCAACCAGAAGTCCAAGACTGGGTGGCTGTTCTATGTGACAATAATATGTACGGCAACATTCTTAGGAGAAAATGACAAAGCAAAAATTTTCTGCCAGATAAGAGTGCCCAACAACCTTCCCAATTCCTCATTCACTTTACAGGTGTGTTATGAAGATTATTTCTTAGAAAATATGTATTTAAAGTCTGTTCACTCATCTTTCCTACCTTGAGGTCCTACTCCAGGCAAAACCAGTCTCAATACAGCAGCTGACACTATCACTATTCAGAAAGGTAAGCACTTAGTATCTTGAGTCTCTTGGCCTCTGGGAATGCTTCCAGGCAAAATCAAGCTGGTTGGAGATGGCAGATGAGAAGGTAAGGGCAGGCCCTGGTAACTGGTTAGCTCTAATCTGTGGGCAAAACGTTTTGTTCTGTAATTATTTGTTGGTTAGCATCATTATGTGGTTGCCAAGGTCTGGGTCCTCCCCTGCTATAGCTTTGTTTGCTGTGCTGTGTGTGGAATATTGAAGGACACTGCAGATAGGTGCTTTCTAATATCATATTTACACTTAAACAAACACAGTAAATAAAATTAATTAAAGGCCACCTCTGTTATCTTGCTAAATTATGCCATTTTATTTATTGTCATCTTGTAAATTGATGGAGGTAGCAGCCCAATTCAGCTGTCATGTAATCAGTTATAACCGGCCTTATTTTTGCATAATTAATTTCCCCTAACATTTTGATTTATTTGGCCAAATACCTGTGTTACTGTAATGCTGACTTATTTACTTATTTCAAAATCTATATATAGTTCCCGACTGGTTTATCAGTCATTTCAACGGAGTAGAAGACGGAGTCACCCCTGTGTCTTCAAAGCATTGCATGAGGTTTTAGCCACTCATCTCTCATTAAATTCAATGATACTCAAGCTAAAAGCATGAATAGTTCCTTCTCTTTACTGCCTTCTTACCTACAGATAAAAGACATGCAAGCCTGTGATCATCCTTTTCTTCAGGTGCTCCACGTTAACCTGCAACTCAGTAAATATAGTTTTTATTATACAACCCAGAGTCTTTTCAAACATTAGGCAATGCAGCACAACGCTCTTTGTTGAGCTTCACAGTAGAGTGAGAGAAAAGAGACTGATGGGCTTGTTCATGCGCCCTACGTCGTTGCCAGTCTTTCAGTGGTGATATGCTATATATACTATCAATTTGCCTACCAGCAACTTTGCCATGTATGGATGCGTGTAACTAACACTATTTAAGCAGAAACTCAGGTTTCACAGCATTTTCTAAATGACCACACTTCAGTTAAATGAATTCCGATGCCAACATTTTAACAATGTTGTATAATAAAGAAATAATATCTATATCATAAACAGCATTCCTCCTTGGTATTTTTCTATTCCTTAAATAAAAAGCAATCCCAAACCAATAATTATCAATCTTCACCAAACAGAAATACTGCACACTCCTTTTGCCATTTTACTGCCCGTGTAACCCAAGGTCTCTCCTTTCTAACCATACTTCTACACCTACTAAGGAGAAGGGAGGGCTCCCGTTTTCCCACGTGTTGTGCTACTGAGTGAGCAGAGAGAGGCTCCGAGAGACAAACTGCTGCTCAGAGCAGCCTGCTAGCTCCTGCTAAGAAAAGATAAGCCGTGACTTTGCCGGCTGTTGTTGGAAACAGCTCTGACCTGTGCTTCTCCCAGCCTGCTCACCCAAGACTACAGAGAGCTGAGCTCTGTGTGCCACGTATTTGCCTTGCGTACCCATTTTCCAAAGAGCACCCCAAAGGGAAGTCTCCTCTGATCAAAAAATCTCCCTTTCTCTCTCCTTTTCAAGAAGCAGTGAGGTTACTCCGCTCCTGGTTGCATTTAAAATTTGTTTTGTTCATTCTATGACCTAACCATAAAAGAGGGAATAGTATTGTACGTGTGACTTGGAGCTGAATTATGCTCCTGCAAAAGTTCAGGTGAAGCCACTGGCTTCCTGTGAAGGACTGAGCAGGCCAGCCTTTAACTGTGGATTCTTCTTCCTATTTAAATTGGCTGCTAGAAAGAAAAAAAACCTTTCAAATAATTTAAACACAGAAGGCAAGTTTATGTCCATTTCTAAAATATAGTTAGGTGATGCTATTCCCAGTAATTAAATACTTCATCACTGGAAACCATAATAAGAACGTGCTAATTTCAGTTCACAGTAGATGCTCAAAGCTAATAAATTACATCTATCACACTGCCATCCCTTTTATGATTACTATTCTGTTGTGGAACTAATATGTTTTCTCCCAGGGCTAAGTAAGTGTATTCTGTTTCACTGAATTTCACTGAATTTTCAGAGTTGGAAGGGACCATAGAGATCATCTAGTCCAACCCCCCTGCTGAAGCAGAGTTGCCTAGAGCTAGAGCATGTTACTCAGGACTGCATCCAGGTGGGTTGTTACCACAACCTTATAAAAGTCTTTCTTAAGCCTAACAGAACTCAAGTGTTGGTTATGAAATGTGAATTTCTAAATTCTGTTAGACACTCTCCTAAAATGCTGATGGCAAGCAAACAAGACAGTTGCATCAAGGAATCATGGCAATGCACACAGACACATTTCATTTGCCATGTATTCTACTGATTGTAAGAGGAAATCATAACTTCCAATACAAAGGAGAAAGTCTTTGGGATAAATGTCAGTTTTCTGATGCCTGACTACTTCTGGATTGGTGTGGAGACACCAAAGACCTGGTGGCACACTGCCTTTAAGAATGGGAAAATCTTGGCTGTTTTGAAAACATCCTATCAGATATTACAAAGACTGTTACAAACACCAGAGGAGAAGCACTCTTTGTTCAGATTTCTTTCTTGGCATTTTTGTTTTCCCAAATGCATTTCCACAAGTCTGTACCCACAGACCATTATCACACGGAAGACGAGAAACAATTGGCTGTCGTTACGCTTTCCTTCCACATTCCCTTCCTTTAGTCCTTCCTCTCACTCAAAGTATCATCTCATATCAATGAATCAGAAATCAGGTTAAGGCTTGCTTGTTTAACTTCCTACAAAACCTTTTTAAATTGATACCACCAGAAGAAGCACTCTAGTCCTCTCCCTTTATAGAAAATATATTGTTCCTTCCAACTTTTAAAGTTGGCTCGATTACAGATTCATTTCCTATACATTGTCACAGTGATGGGTAACATGTATACAAATCTATGACTCTTGAACCTTATTTCTGCCTTAAAGTAGCTGCAATGTATCCTCCAGATTGCCGACAGAAATGGAAGCAGATGCTTTGGAAACTATTTGGATTTCAATAAAGGAAGGAGCCTTTATTTGGTTAATAGATTATGTGCAGATTTCAGTGGTTGGACTGCAGTCATAAGCCATAAAACTAGAACTTGAGGTAACAAAATTCAGCTTCTTGCTTGTTCAGAGACTTTCTCCAAGATCTTGAGCAAGTAATTTAGACTGATATGGAAATTAAGCATTTCCAATACCTTCGAGAATGTGTCTAGCTTTTTCTGTTCTTTAGGATAGTAGAATCAACTCAGTGTTCATAGTCAGAGGTCCTGAAGTGTCCGGATACTATAATGAGATCCCAGAAATTCTTTTGTTAGAGCTGCCTTTCTTTTTTTTTTTGTGAAATTATGTTTGTGTATGATAAAGGAAATTTTGCATGTACAGAAAAACTGCTTTCTTCCTGGCTACAGCTCGTCTGAGCGGGATCAAACAAAAGCTTCATGTAAGACTAGTCATTTACTGGTTCATTAGAGGTGTATTCTCCTTTTCATGCAATCCAGAGCCATGCACAGGGGCAGAAGCAGGTCACATGTGGTTTGAAGAGATGTCATTTCTTTTTAAGGAGCTGCCAAATAAGTGTCCCATCCTATCTACGCTCTTCCTACTGCTCTACCAGTCAGCACTACTAGCCATAGCACCCATTTGGCTACTTGCTTCAAAGCATCTTTATATGATAGCTGCCTGCAGAAATCTGTGTTCAAGAAACTCTAAAGACCTTAAGAGCTATTGCTGTCAAGCCTGAAAGCCATTTGACCAATTCAGTCTGCAACTAATACCCTTTGCAGAAGGAAAGTGGCAGACAGGTCCTGCAGCAAATACAAATCAAGTCCCACAACTAACAATCATTAAATAGCTCAAAAACACTCAAGTTTCTAAGATGTTTACAAATTGCAAGAGGAACATTTTGCAGAATAAAACTGCAGTCCTGGAGCTTAATACTCACTCTACTGTTTCGTTACTGCCTCTGTTTTATATTAGCGCGCTGAGCAATTTGTATGCGTCTATGAACCTTTCAGTAATGTATACCCAAAGCAATTGCCAAATGTTATTCAGTGCTGTTAATACGTAATAGTTCTAATGAATAATGGTTTTGTTAAGAATGTGGCAAACTGCTATTTATTCAGATGAATTCCGACCAACCATAGTGCCTGGGTTTTACTTCTGAGGTATGAATGCAATAATTACCAAACACAGTTCTAAAATGCAATTTGTTAACTTGGAGGAGATTGTGAGATCGTGACATAAATTTAAAGTGCCCCCCAAGCTGCTTTTGGTTGTTTTTCCTCCCGCCCTGAGTCTTTGTTTATGTAAGCAAGATCTCCACTTGCCAAATCCACCAGTCGAGTATCTCTACATCCACTTATGCTGCATTCAATAAAATTCAACGACTGACCATCAAAAACATCAAAGCAAGCAGTAAGATTACCTAGAAGATAAAGAAAGAAATAAATTTTCAAAATTGTGTCCAACTTTTTTTCATTTTCCGTTAGGTTTAAGCTCCAAAGTAACTTACGGTTATCTTGAAAAATGTCCTAGAATATGTCCCAGAACCAGCATGTCGTTTAAGTCAGAAAGTAGCACTAGAAGCAAAAGCTGTGTATTAACAATGAAAGCTATGCAATTTGCCAATGGGCCCAGGAAGAGGGTTGCACAAAGCTGCCAGAACTGGAGCAGAACCGCAAGCAGCAGGTTGAGCCCTGCGGGGATGGGCAGAGAACAAGAACGATGTTGAGTGGTGTCACTCAGACAGAGTCAAACCAAACACAAAACTCAGCAATTATGTATTTATTAATTTTAAATAAACAAGTTCAAGGCTGACGCCTTACTGTGGAACAGTGGACTGAAAAAATACCTAAAATGTTATAAAAATGATAATTAAATATTTTTTGTTGGAGGTCAAACTAGAGCTAGCACCAACAAAGCAGATCCGGAGCAAATTAGTTGCAAACAAAAAAAAGAATAACAGAAACTAATTCATTACTGTAGAAATAACATTATATGAGCATAAAAGCATTTTGGAAACTGGCCTAAAAAGTTTTAAATCATGTGATTTTAAATCTAAATCTAATCATGTTAATCTAAATAAGTTGTGTAATGTTATATGTATTTCCTGTCACTCAAGACTGTTCAGGACATACGCTTTCTCCTGTCTCTCTGCAACATTTCTGCAGAGCTTGCAGAGTTCATAGAATCATAGAATCATAGAATGATTTGGGTCGGAAGGGACCTTAAAGATCATCCAGTCCCAACCCCCTGCCATGGGCAGGGACACCTCCCACCAGACCAGGTTGCTCCAAGCCCCATCCAGCCTGGCCTTGAACCCCTCCAGGGATCGGGCATCCACAACTTCCCTGGGCAACCTGTTCCAGTGTCTCCCCACCCTCACTGCAAAGAATTTCTTCCTAATATCAAATCTAAATCTCCCCTCTTCCAATGTAAAACCGTTACCCCTTGTCCTGTCACTACACTTCCTGACAAAGAGTCCCTCTCCAGCTCTCCTGTAGCTCCCTTCAGATATTGGGAGGCTGCTATAAGGTCTCCCGGGAGCCTTCTCTTCTCCAGGCTGAACAGCCCCAGCTCTCTCAGCCTGTTCTCATAGGGGAGGTGCTCCTTCCCTCTGATCATCTTCATGGCCCTCTGCTGGACCCATTCTAACAGATCCATGTCGTTCCTGAGGACTCCAAAGCTGGACACAGAGGGTTGCAGGCATGTTTTATGCCAGCAGAGAGTTTTAAGCATTTTAACATATTTAACTGCACAGATAAATGCAGAAATTTGCAGCCTCATAGCTGGGAGGCAGATGATACTGCAGGTGCATTAGTATGAATACAAGTGCCACACTATTTTTATCAAGACTCATCTGGGAATTTAAAGAAGAAGCAGTCTTCCCTTCTGCAGCTGAGAAAGGCCAGGAAAAAACCTCTGGAGGATTCAAGCAGCTGGGCTGGAGGAACATTTTGGTTTTGTGCAACTCATAACTTCTAACATTTGGAAAGTACAGTAAATACTGAGGCAAGGAACAAAAAAGACTTGGTCATATAACCAGTTAGTGTAGGAAGAGTGTTACAGCAGACCGTAGCACTTCTGTGAATATTATGTATAGCCCTGATTTTTCCCATTACTACTGTAGAGTTTTTTAATACTAGATGGAAGTGATAAGACTTGGAGGATCTTGTCACATACATAACCACAAGAAGGCAATTAATGGTTGAGGATAGCAGAGACTAATTTATGGCAACAGAGAAGGCAACATCTCTGTGGTTGTGGTAGAGATTATGCTGAAGCCAATGCTCCCAGCTTGGGGGCCTCTGGAAGAATTTGAGTTTAAAAAAGTCAAAAATCTTTCAGGTAAGTTTTGTGTGTGTGTGTGTTTTGTCCTGAAGCCTTCTCCCAATTTGTTTGACATCACTCTCCCACAGTCCATTGCACCAGCAAAATAAGGGCAAAGGGGAAAACAGTTTAGGATGAGAGGCTGGTGGGAAGGAAGTGGAGACCACTAAAACTAGTTGGACTTCCTTAAAAATGCCGTGTTAAACAGCACTGGGGAATACCTCATCTGGGGACAGAAGAACTCTGTGCTCCCCTCCAAAAAAGTGCAGCAGCCTAGGCTTAACTTGGAGAGGCTGTGGCTTGACTGATCCTTGTTGCAAAATCATGAACTTTTGTGGCAAGCCACAGATTTGGGGAACGCTGTCCTCACCAGAAGAATAAATAGTCTCAGGGTGTCTAGCCTTGCAAAGAGAACCTCAGTCAGACACACTTGTGGTCAGGAGAGCCTAATGAATTGATTCGGAGTGGAAAAAAGACTTAATTTTATCAGAAAAAGTGAACATTTGTGCACTGGTTTTATATATGGGTGCAGAAAATGAGACTGAGGCAGCACTATTGCAAATTATTTTCTCCCTCACATTTAACTCCCAACTGTATGTTACAGATATTGGCAGAACCCTCTCAGAACATTTTCTTGCTGGGATTTTAAAATCGAAATATAATTTAAAAGAAATATCAAAAGAATCATAGAATCATATGGGGTTGGAAGGGACCTCTGGAGATCATCTAGTCCTACCCTCCCACCAGAGCAGGTCTACCTAGAGCACATTGCACAGGAACTTGTCCAGGCGGGTTTTGAATATCTCCAGAGAAGGAGACTCCACCAACTCCAAGAAATAATAAGCAAGATATTTTTGATGAAAATTTTCTCTCCTCCTGCCAGGACACTGCACAGGCTGGGGGTTCCCAGCTAGGAGCAGGGCAGGACATGGGGCAGCCAGGACAGCCCCAGCCCTGGGCACCAGGCACCTTCCTGGGTACAAGAATGGGCCAAGGCTGGGACAGGAGGTCAGGCTATCTGGGAGCTATGGACCACACAAGGCTACCCTGGTTCTGAGACAGCCCTGAGCTGGAGGCCAGACCTCCTGGATTTTGGGAGGGGGATGCTCCCAGAGTCCTCACAGCTCCCTTGCAAGGCAGGTAACACTTGCTGGGAATGTGTTTATTTTGCAAAAAGGAGAAGAAGAAAAATCACTTTTGATGCCGTATCAGCTGGTGGTAACTTTCCCGTTTTATGTGATTTTTGCTCCTGTGATCCATTCCATCTCAAAAGAAGAGTGGGAAGATTGGAGGGTGGTAATAAATAAGGCAGAAAACATGGAAGAAAATGAGAGATCAGTTAATTGCTGAAGTTGTGCTGCTATGAGCTGTGGGACCATTTGTGTACTGCAGTCCCCAGTGGTCCTCATCCTCTTATCACAGTATCTCCTGCCGCTTTCCAAAAGATGATGGAGTGACATGATTGGCATGTGTCTTATTTGTGGCATTCTTTTACCTCAGAAAGGGAAAGTGGGTAATGCCTTAGATAATCCCTAATTTACTCAGGGCCAGGTGTGGATCTTGCCCAATTGTAGGACATGGAGGATGTGTATGGTGCCTGTGAAGGTGTGATACTCCCCTCTGCACACCCTCTGCACGGGTGTAGTGCTCTAATGAAGCAGTCACATGGTTTTCACTCTGAGAATTCAATTCAGTACCTTCAGTGTTCCCCATACAACACACAGCCACACGCTCCCAGGACTATTTTAGCACACATCATTCAAATTAGATATTGAATAACGTTTTCATTCTCATGGAGGTCTTCTTTCTGTTTCTTCCACAGACGTTACCGATCCCAGCTGTATGGCATTTCTGCTGCACCAACGATTTAACCCTTGGAACACTGAATCACGGACAAGCCCAAACTCCTTCCTTTGGATGAACACTGGAGATGACGAGGTCCTGATATTTCAGATGACTCAGCAAATTTTAACCCATAGCACGGTCTCTCATGGTTCCAATCCACCAGTCCTACCTTCATGATTCTTGGCATTTCTGTTAACCTGGCCTTCAGAAATTTGCACTGGAAATCCAGAAAACAAGGAACAGGCAGGTTAGCGAGTCTCAGAGGAAAATTAGGTTTTACACTACTTGCTTAACATCACAGAGGAATCCTGTGCCATAGATCTAGGATCCACCTCTCTAAACTTGCAAATCATTAAACTAATGATGAAATAATTTCGTTGCCTGCAGTCCACTGAATCAGGTTCCCAAATTGTACCTCCAGGTAATGGCATCCTCCTCCATGACAACACCATAACTCTACACCAGAGCATCTGATCCTCATCATCAAAAGTGATGGACGTAGCAGAGAAGTTGTAAGTTCATAAAAGTAGTTCTGCTTCAAAGTGCACACACATAGTAGCAAAATAGTCTTAGATGCAATCTTAATATAGTAATTTTTTAACTTTTGAAGGCTAAAATTTGAAACATTTTTTTATTTTGAAAAGTGTAGTATAATTTTAAGCGTCTCATCCAACTGTTTTAAGTTGTTAAAGGAATACTTGTAAAATCTGCCTTCTTCAGTAATATGCACACTATTATTATGTTCCACAAGCAAATTAACTACGAAGGACCAATTATATACTGCCTTTCATGTTAGGTGAGTAATTTCCAAGTGTGGGAAGTGTAATAAGTACATTTCTTTCTGAGGGGGGAGTCCTGACTAATAGTGTTTTACATCCACTTCATACCTGTATTTTCTCAGTGGCAATGCCTCTGTAAGGAGCACAGAAGAGAAGAATCAGGACCTATAATCTCAAAGCCAGATTTTTCAGCCTCCATGCACTGAAATGTTCTTTCTTCAGCTGTGTCCAGTAACATAAGAAACCTGAATTTGTTAGGTACTGAAGTGAAGCCATCTGATGAGTGAGAGCGATTCAGTCCAGGAGGATTGATACCATCTACATCAACAAGCGTTTAAGACACACAATGTAAGGCTGGTCCTTACAGACTAATAAACTGATGAAGAACCCTGGGTGGGCTCAACCTCATTGTAAACAAGGGAGGTAAACAGTTGGGTACCTGCCACGACAGCAAGAGCGAGTTGCATCAGGGTTGCAGGCAGGACTGAGAGCTTGCTCTGCAGGGGTGTCCCCAGCATCCTGAACACAGCACATGTGACTGAGAAGCCAAAGGGAGTGTTCATGATGGTCCATCTGCCAGCATCATGGTGGGCCTGCAGGGCGAAGGGGGTAAATGCCAGGTGTGAGCCCACACCTGCATCCTCTTTGAAGCAGTGCCTCCTTCTCCATGCTATGGAAAAGTTGTACACAACATGGAATATGCAGAGTGACAGCAGTTGGCAGCCGTTTAAGCACAGGCAACTATTTCATCGTTAGTCTGAGTACACAGTCATGCAAACTGATCACGTTTATTGCTGATTTTGTTTATACTTGCGTATACTAAGGGGTTTTCAGCCAAGAGTAACTCCCTTGTTCAAACCCAACTCATTTGCAGCAGAAGTGATCCTCATCCCTGCTGCATCTGTGTGCACCCTTGCGAAAACAGAGGGTGGGTGGCAATAGCAGTGGGAGCAATGCCAATCTTGTCTTGCCAACGTGGATGTATACTCTGAAATATCCAGAGCTACTGTACGTGGGAAACCGTGGTGAAAAGGACAAGCAGATGTGATTTACCTAATTGATGGCCCAATTAAGATCTGAAGAAGAGGTGGGTGATTTAGTGCTGTTGGAAAACAAGTTATTGAAAGGATTGAAAATTAATATAAAAGGTCTCAGTGGTGTTTAATAAACAGAATTCACTCAAAAATGTTTTTAAATGTTCCAGACCTCATTTTCTATAAGAGCTCTGCCAGCTTATGATCACCATGTTCAGTGTGGAGCCAAGAGAGCACAGCTGGGGTGAGTGGGGGCTGCCACTGAGTTTTCTTGTTCTCATATGTTTGATGTGATGCATGTCCCTTAGACTGTGGCATTAGTCAGCAGACAAAACAGAGTGCAACATGTCTCTCACTTCAATGAGACACCCCTGCTCATTATAACATGTTTTGTTCAGCAATTTCCACTCAATTGCATTTTTAAGTGTTTCAAAACAAGTCGCTCTGGGCTGGATGTGGTTTTAAGAGCAGGGAATTGTTATGCTCAACCCTGAGGTGATCCTCGTGGAGTTCACCTTCTTCTATTTGCCCGTTTGCTACTTTTTCTTTTTTTTTCTGTTTTCCACACAAAAATTAACAGCCAGATCTCACAAGGTGGTGTCAAATTCTAGGCACCAGTCATAAGCTGGTGCTACACCGTGAGGGAAGCCAGGTGCTGGTACCGGTCTCTGGGCCAACCTTACTGCTAGATTTCTAAAACAGACATTTGGGCAGAGGAGGTTGGAAAGTGGGAAGAAGACTTCTGCTTGGCTGTTTGGGAAGTCAGTAGCTTTTTTTCAAAAAGGTGGTCTTGAGACAAGTGTGGAAGGCAACATCTGTAGGTGACAAGAGGTATCTTGCACAGTCTGAGTCACTCAGCAGTTTACCCTGTGGGAATGGAAACTATTTAGTCCAGGGAAGCACTGGAGATGGGATCCCTGAGAGAGCCACCTTTGGTACCGCAACCAGGCAAAGGCAGTGAATGTGAGTGGCAGAAAACTTGACTTCCCATCTAAAATGATCCTACTAAAGTTACCTCTCGTTCTGTACCTGGACAGCTCATCAAGCTCTGACACAGTCACACTACACTTGTTGTACAGGGGGGAACCCACACCTATGGGGTACTGCCATAGCCACGATCAGCTGAGATTGGTCAGCCCTCATCATTTAGAAAGGGGGATTATTAAAGAATCAGGGTTCCTGGATTAGAGTCTGCAGGTGTTTTGCAAGCCCAGCTTGCCCCACGGACACAAAGGTTTTTGACCCTTCTGGTCTGATTCAATCAAATTTGACAGAGATGCAGAGGTTTCAGAGATATTTAACATCTTCAAAGAATATAAGCAGTTAAGTAAACCCTACAAGACACTCATGTGAAAGCAACTAAAAGATCTACTCTGGAGAGAGATTTCATGATTCTCTCGCTACAGGGGTAAAAAGGGGGGGGGAAAAAACCCCTCAACAAACAGAAACAATTTTCCCCAAAATGTCAATAAAACAGCACTTTCTCAGACACCAAAGTCAATCTCAAGACACAGCTTCATAGAAACTCTGACTCTGGTAGTTCAGATGTGCACAGAATAATTTCTTCTCTGTGGGAAGCCTTCTCCTTTGAACCTGCTTCCTCCACTTGGTCAAAAAAAAAAAAAGAGATGGTTTAATGATCTTCCCAGTGCAGTGCTTGCCTTTAAAGACTTGGTGGTTGTTGCAGGGACAGCCTTGAAAGAATGAATGAAAGATATTTTTTGCTGGTGGTTGAAATTAGTTGGGGTTTAGGTTGATTTTATTTTAGATTTATGACAAAGAAGCCTGGAGTACTAGATGTATTTTCTTGTACATTTGTACTAGAAAATGAAATATAATAAATCCAAGAATAAGCATTATCCAGTCCTTGTTTTATGAGCCCGTAGAGATCTAGCCCGTAAAATAAATGAGCACAATATCACTGAGTGCTGGACTTTGTTCAGAGTTAGCTGAAAGTTATGCAAAATCATAACGAGACCTGCTAGCTTAAGCAAGAAGGACATTAGTCTCCAGCCACCCGTTTTCTCCTCTTCTCTTCTGCACTCTGTTTATTTCAGGAAGCCTGTGAAGTTCTGATATTCAGAAATGTAGCCTGTGGAGAGAAATACAAGAAACTGTTGATGTGGCTTCGCCACGGGTTTTGAAGTGAACCAAGGTGTTCACTGTGTTCTTGTTGCTAATTGTCTCCAGTTTAGAACTGATCTCATTCAGCACAATAGAAATTACATTTTTCAGCTATTCAGACAGACATAAACAGAATCAGGTTTCTTTAGGACATCATTTACTGATCCAATGTAGCCTTGATATTGGAGAAAAAGGAGCTGGGAAAAATTACTTGTGACGTTTTCAGTTATAGGTAGAGTCATGAAGGGACTTGGCACCTATCTCTACTCCTTTAGACTTACTCCCCTCATTTACTGCTCTATCCTGGAGGTGTCTGAGGTACTGAGGCTACGAAGTGTCTGACACTGGGAATTGCTGTCATTCTGTCAGTGCCAAACCAATTTTCTGTCTCAGAATTTCTGGCAGAACTCCCCAAGGAGGCAGCAATCAAGCACCTGTGGCCTCCATGGGTTGGTACCACTGCTCCAGCTGCACAAAAGGGGGTTTGGCCCTCCAATTTCTGCCACTTCAAACCCCATGAAATATTTTTTCCAGTCATGACTCTCAGCTAGACTGCGTTAAATTTGGGATTTTCCATCCAAGTTCTTAACAATATGTAAATGATGCAGAAAGCACTAAGTACAGGGCTTCAGATACTCCCGTACTGATGAAGACCTCACATCTACACATCTACTATCATCCGACCCTGCCAGAGAGATACATGGCACAGCTGGGCACGGATCTCTTCTGGGATCTTCTAGTACAGCTGTACCATATCAAAACACCCTATAGTAATTGTCCCTTCAAATCAGAACAGCTTTCCACAAATCCTTAAGATTACCAAAACGGGGACTCATTGGATCTGAAAGTCTTTGGAGTGTCCATCTCGCCAAATTTGAAGAAATTTTGAATGTTGCATCTCAGTATTGACTGAAGCCGTGACTGCACAACCGAGGATTGAGGAGATATTAAAGAGAACAGCCCTATATAAACAAAAGGTAACATTTCAAAGCCACCTTATTTCTGCTGGAAGCCAGGTACATTTCTTCCACACTCCCCTCCGGTGAGAAATACCCTGGAATTTTTCCCCCTGAATTGCTAACTACTCTGCTGTAAGAGAAAACCCAGTTCACTTTGAAGTGGTAAGTATGCTTAAATTTGCTGCAGGCTTCAGTATCCCTGAGGGTCCTAAGGCCTACAAATTATTTTTATTCATTTAAAATGAAATAGAAATTAGAAAAAAATTCCATACAGCTGAAAAAAAAAAGACACTGGAGAGCTTTGTAACCCCCTCACTTTCCCTATAGTGTTCTATTTTCTATCAAATAGGATCTCCCTTGTCTTTTCTTCTGGAGAAAATTCTCTTTCTATTCAGAGCAAAGTAAAATTTGACACATGGTCCAGAAACAGCAGAAAATATTACTGCCATGACTCCACTGCCTGGTGTGAATCAGGGCTGTTGCTGTGTTTGTTTGCATATTCTGCCAGCAGCGTATACGGAGAAAAGCTCCAATGAAAGTGCTGTCACAGACCAACTTACTGCTGCACCCAAAGGTGTGACTGTAGTAAAGATGCTGTGCTTTAACCAGCCCCAGCAATACTACAGGGAAGACCAGGGCTAACATTTAGTCGTAAAAGAAGGGTGTTTGGCAGGTAGCCTCTGCAGCTGTTCTGCTGATGCATCTTCCTTTCTGCTGCTTCATGGTTTAGCCTTGCTGAGGCTACTGATGCTGTGTCTGTCCACATCACAGTCAGAACCCCAATTTCTCTGCGAGAGTAGCACAAGTAGACCCAGTGGGAGCACAGATTTAATTTTTGGAAGCAGTTTTCATCACAGTTTGTGGAAACAGGAAACTTAAGGAACAAATGTGTCATCCAGCCAGCTCATATCAATAGATAAAATACCACATCCCTGTCCTCCAGGCTATTGACACCTCTGCCTGATTCAGCTAAATATTCCCCCAAACAGTGAAAATTTTTCTAAGAAATGCTAGTCACCACATATTTGGTTTAGGTACCTGTCCTACAAACCCTTCTTAATCTCCAATCTCCTATGGCAATGAGTGTGCCATTGGCATGGGAGAACTCAATGGCATTTATAATTCTTCTTTAAAGTCCATTTATAAAATAGAAAGTCATTTATACTATGGCTTGTCAAATAAAGAAAGTGTTTGTGGACCAGGTTCAGATCTGCTGATGTGGGTGGGAATTTTGCTACTGCCTTCAGTTGCATCCAGTATGGTCCTTCTGCTGCACACCATATGTCTCGCTAACCACCACACAATCCCTCACCCCAAACTGCTAGCTCCTCTCTTTTTTGGAAGGAGAACTAGTGAGACTGATTCATGCAAAGTACCCTCGTTGTTTATAACGAAGATTAAAAGCACAATTATTTTTAGGTGCTCCTCAGTGATAGGAAATTTTAGACTTCGGAGAGAGATGCCAGATGATCTAGTCCTTGACTTCAGAAAAAGGGTTTGTGCAGGTACGGCATTCTCTTCTGTTGCATGTCAGGGCACCCGCCTCTCACCGACTCCTGGCTGCCATTTTAAAGAATAGGATGGGAATTATTTCAGACATGTAGAAGATAGGGTGTGATTCAGTTCAAGATCTCAGTGGGCTGCAGGGATGGAATTGGTGATTGTGAAAAATCTTCCCACACGTTTTCCATATATTTCACATGTCATCCCACCAAAGAAATGAAAATAGAGGAGTCCCTTTTACTGAAGCTGAGACAAGAGGATAGGAATCAGGGAGGTGAGTAAAGTGTGCCAGAAGGCCTCCATTTTACACAAGCCATTCCAGAAAAACCAGGGAGCAGGTTTTTCCCCCCCCTCCCCCAGTATTTTTTAAAGTTGCTAGATTTTAGAGTATGAGAAAAATCTGTGAGACTAATACAATGTCTTCATTATTTATTGTGTGCAAGCAGTCCGCTCAGGATAGAGAAAAAATTCAGAAAGAACATGACTGCTCCCCAAGAAAACCCCAAAAAGCTAAAAGTGGAACCACTAGCCGACAAGAAGAAAATAAACAGCATTTTGGCTTGTGTGAACTGGCAGATCGATATTACTGGAGTGCTGGACAAGCTACTTTGAAAAGAAATTTGGACAGAGTAAGGGAGTTCCCTCATTTACTGCAATGAGGAAAGACTTCCATGTGTGAAAGGAAGCATCAAGGTGACCGTGTGAAAGGGACTTTATTCTGCACTGCCCTCAGAAGCTCCTGAAAAACACTGCCTGAAGAGTACCAACCTCTTAAAGCCTCTCTAAGTTAGTTTCCAGCATCCTATTGGGGTATCTGGAGTGGGACAGCCCTAGGTATGAAGGCAACCAAGGATCTTGTAGAGGGATCACAAGCAGCATGTGTTTGTCAAGATCCATCTTTGTGGTAGCGAAGGGTGCTAAATTTTAGAAATTCAGTGCTAAATTGGGAAGGCTACAAGAAGTTTTAATGTCTTGCATTAACTTTCTCTTGAACTCTGTTCAGCTCTGCCTGACTCTTTATGCAATATGGGACATATTGATATGTGTCAGTTCTGTCTGGAGGGATGTACCAAAAATATATCAATCTTGGTACATTATGAGACTGAATTGAATATTAAATTGTTATTCTACATAGGCAACACATTGCCTAGGTTGACTCACACATACAAAAGGAAACGTCTGACTTAATTTCTGTGCTTTTTATGTCATTTCTGTGCATTTCTGTCATTTTAAGAGGAATCTGGTCTACTTTCACATCTGAAGCTTGTTTCTTGTGAAAGAGAAACAGTGACATCGTGTGGTTCAACTGTAGGAAAAGTGCATATTTTATCCCTACAATTTTCTCAAATGTAATTTCTCTTTTTCTATATAACTTAACAAGAACAATACAAATTTTGGCTATGAAAGAAATTGTTAATTATATAGTCCCAAATAGCACTTTATCTTTCTGTATATGTAGGATTACAAGTGTCAGGAAAGTGAGAACATTTAACAAATATGACATTTTATTTTTAGTTTCATGCTAATCAAAATAGATTAGGGCTATTTTAAAATAGATTATAATAATAGAAAATAATTTAGATCATAATAATTTTAAAATAGATGTGAAAAGTGTTTTTTTTTTTAAAAAAAAAGTCACATCAGGCCCAGGATCTAGCCCTTCTCTGTCATAAGCACCTTTAGGATTTACCATCTTTGTAAATACTTTACCACTCTTACCAGAATGTATTTGAGGGAATAGACCTCGATCAGAATATGATGGCATATCTCCAGGTTAAGCTGAGAGCACTAGCAAACGTAATAATTTAGTGAATAATGGTTATATTCATGAAGAAAAGAAAAAAAAAATGGAATTTATTCTGGTATATTGATTTAAAAGGTAATTTCTTCACGAGACCCTTTTAAACTATATTGCTTTGGTCATTATGGAACCTCTGATGATCATGAACTGATAGAAATAATATCTTTAGATAGAGCTGTAACAATTTAAAATAATGTACCAAAAATGATGCGAATGGAACTCCACAAAGACCTTGCAATAGTATCAAAATCGTATTTCTCTAGCAGAAAAGAGCTGCAGAATTCTTTCTCCTTGGCATAAACCTAGTGTCATATACTGGTGATATCCTTAAGAACTTGTCTGAAGACTCTATTTTCTTTTTTGGATGTATAAATCAAAAAGATTATTTCTGCAGTTTTCCTCATATCAGATTCACACTCTGGATTATTTTCCCAGCATCTGTTGTACTATTTGCATATTTGTCAATTGTGAGGTCATCCCTTACTTAAATTTAGTTTGTTTTTATTAAGATTCTCAGAGACACATAGTCACTGGAACTGTTACATCATGACTCTCCAGTTTATGGTACAGCTCTTGATGGTGGCAGCAATACAAAGAGCAAATGTTCTTCTGTCCCCTGGCTTCCCAAACACAAATGGCCGAGTGGATGGGTGACAATGATGAAGAATGAAGTTGGAAAAGAAAACAAACCTGTTCAGACAGAAAGGTTGAAATGTGTTTCTTGAGCATAAGTGATTTTCTCCAGGGCATTAATTTCATGACTTTTTTTCCCCTTCAATGCAAATAAACTCCAAAGGCAAAAGCGTGTTTATAGAAAAGGGGGTGCTTTGACTGGATGTCAATGCTGCGCAGGATGCAGACATCCCTTGATGGAAGATGAGAATGCCAAACCATAAGCTCTAAAAAAGCATTGTTGCCAATGGATTATTTATAACCTTTCTTATCCTTCAAAAGGTACACACTTGGATAGGCACTTTTTTTTTTTTAATATAAAGCCAAATAAATCAGTAAATCCCCTCACACGGCATGGAGAGTGTTCACTGAGATTGCTAATTTCAGAGACAAAAGAATATGCCATCTAACATTTGCATGTATTTCATTATGTTTGACTGGCATATGGTGATCCATAAGCTTGCTGCTAATATAGTGCCTGTGTTTTTTAATTAAATTGATGGTCTTAAAAAAGGTACCTGGTCTCCTGAGTGAGGTATAATCTCTTCAATTTTGAATATTGCTTGGTCTCACACCAGCACTGCAGTAGTCCTAAAATTGCTTCAGACTCTAGAAGTTGCTTCAGAATAATTTTTAAATATAGGCTTGTAAAATTATAGTAAAGGACAAAGCAAAACTATAACCAGGGATTTCCCCAAAGAAAAATGAAACAAAGAACAGCGCAGGCTATAATTCAAATTGTCAATTAGATTTGACTCAAAGGAGTTTGAAAATTAAGTTTTTAATTTCTATATACTCCTTCCACTAATCTGTTTGTGAACTTTAGACTGTCAGCTGAGAAACAAAAAGAGAGGAAAACTAGACTCTTTTGAACCAGAGATTTAATAACTCCCCCAGGTCACAGTGCTCATTATAAAGGGAATGAAGTGCTGGTTCTTGGGCAACAGAGCAAACATCTGCATCCTGCAAGAAGCCAGGTGCTCTAAATCAGGGCAAAACCAAGGCAGCCCAAGCAGCAAAATCTGAGCATGTCCTCTGTCTCTCCAGTCTGCCTGGGTCCCTGCTACGATTGTGTCTGCAGCTGGAGCGACCTCCCAACTGAATAAGCACACCTGGAAACACTGATGGGCAGCAGCTGTCTGGCACCCACAGCGAAATTCCCAGCAGGCGTCAGGTGTTTGCCTGGCTTTTCCTGGGGGAGCTGGATGCATGTGCACTCTGCAAGCTTTAAAATGTCATTGTTAGTTTGCGTGTCAGTGAATAACATTTAGGTCTTGAATTGAAATGACAAGGGAAAGAAGCGTTCGGCGAGAGGTTCTGTTATTGGCAAAAATGCTCACTGCATTTTCACTGTGAATTTCCTTTCTGTAAATCTTTCGAGCCTCTCTCCCTGTGCACAATAAAATTTTAACTTACACACAGCTGAAAACTGTGCACACCTATCACTATGAGCAATGTATCATCTTCATTATATTCTCTTTCCTAGGCAGTGCTTTACCAAAGTACAGAATCGATTTTCACACATTTCTTCGAATGGTTCTGTATAATAGCAATTTATATGATAGCTGCTTATCTGCTCTGTTCTTCCAACTCCGCATTTGCTCGTCAAAGCCATATACTGTCTGCTTCCTGACTCCCAAAATGAAGAGACGCATTCAAGATAATCACTATAGTAGATGCCTATTTACATAGAGGTTTGCATACATATATACTTTTTAATACCAGCCATGTACATGTAGGAGTATGCACAGCCCTGCAGACATCCTCACGAACAAAAGCTCCCACAGTTGAATGTTTGCAAGTCAAAGGCAGAGCAAATGCCACCAAAGGCTGCTTTTATGAATGGGGATCATGTGGTTTTATTTTACTCCAAAGGTTTATGCATCTGGGAGATATGTTGCATTGCTTGAATGGTGCATTTTTGCTTTGATATGATTTCATTCTCAGCTTGGTCCAGGAGTCATGTATTAAACACTTACTTTCTTTCACTGGATGAACAAAGGACTGGTTTTGCTCATACTGTCTATGTCCCAGCCCGCAAATGCACAACAGGTTATCTTCCAACTTCTACAAAATCACTTTTTGGGTAAATCATATGTAAGAAGGAATGTTCCCCATTTGTCTGGGTTGTCCCAGGCATGTCCTCTTTTTACCCTCATGATGAATCTTAGGATGTAGGAAGTCCAAAAGCAACCAGAAATCCTACATTGTGCACGTGTGCCATATGCCTGGTTCCGCCGGTAGTTTATAGACTGTACAGATGACAGTGTAAATGCAACGTGTAGGGGATCCATCTGACTGGCTATGTGTGCACAGCTGCATAGCACATGCAGAGTACATCAGACATGCTGAGGTTGGGATGAACTTCCAGTCCATGTGTAGGCCATCTGCTTGGTGCAAGCACACATATTTCTGGCCAGGAAACCCCTGTCACAAATACGGCAGTCCTAATCTAATCCAGGAGCAGGTCTGGAAACAAGTGCCAATCACTGCAGCTCTTCCGCTTCCTCCCTTAGGTATGTCTTTTGCTTTGCAGATCAGAGATATACTACCTGTTCACATCACACCGAACTGCTGCCTTCACCTTTCTTCTAATGTTCCTATTCAAGAGGTTTCCCTCCTTTTCCCATTATTCAGTTTATAGTGACTTCAAGATTTATTAGCTCTGTCTCCTATTTTAAAGGTGTCCTTATGAAAGGAACTACTTGATAATAGAGACCGTATTTGGCATTCCCAGAGAGGCTTTCCAACTCCATGTTCCTACCCATTTGAGAGATAGCAGCAGTGAGAAACCTAGTGCTTTTCTGCAGACAGACATGGTCACTCCTGTTGTGTGCGGAGACCAGGGTCAGTCGCTGAGAATCAGTTACACACAATGTCTCCAACAGAGCCTGGCTGTGTATTGGCAAAGCCACCCTGAAACCCTTTGCCACACCGAAACCCTCCTGTAAATGATTTGGCTTGTCTTGGACCATTTCACTGGATTACTTGATATAAACACTGAGCATTTGTTGCTTGCTGTCACACAGTGCTCTCCAATTAGTCATCCACAAATTACCGGTAAAAGTAAACTAATGCTTTGCCGGTCTTTTCTGCTTCTCTGGTTTTGTGCTCACTGATGAGAAGAACCTGCTTGTTATGGATGAATGAGTTTTTCTCAGAATTTCTGCTTTTTCTCAGGGTGTTGTCTACAGAACTGGATTGTGGTTTTAATGTGACCTCAGCTCTGCATTTCTGTACTGTAAAAGAGATTCAGATTTGATTTAACCTTTGCCTACATTTACATGTGATTTTGGATGAGACTTTTTTTTCTTAAAAATTATTCACCACTTCAGATTGTAAAGATGGCTTTCAGCCTTAGAGTCACCTAAGCAGATATCTTTGCCAGAGTTACAGTTAACCACCAGTTAAATAAGTACCAGTGAAGAGTGTGGCACTGTCCCTAGATTTATATCAGGTGGCATCTTATCGACTTAGTTTTAAAATCTGTATATACACACATATATAAATACGCAACATATTTTAAGAAAAAACATGCAGGTTTATGTAGTTTAATGAGCACTAGGACAGCTGATATTATAGCATTACGATAACTTTGCTGTTTCTCATTTTACAGATTTTAAACCATTGAGAAGCTAGAGCTACCAAGGCAATCTTGACTTCGATCCGTATCTCCTTAAGTCACCTGGCTGTATTGCAACAAACCACCTGGTCACTGCCAGTAAGTTAAACGTTTGTACTACAGAGACGTGGATTTGCTTTCAGAGATGGTACATTGGGCCTTTCAGCATGTGCAGCATGGTAGTAAGTCAAGGGATAAAACCTGAGATGTTTGCTTTCTCCTCTTGGCAGCAGAGACTTGAAAGTCTTGGTAATGTTATTTCAGCATTAAGGATACTCTCAATAGCTCCACATCTTTAGATTTTCATCATTATTAGAGTATATTGATCAATGACATGCACATTTTCCAGAAAAGGTGGATCTGGTAAAGCAGGAGGTAAGATATTTAAATGACTCTGATAGCATTGTTGGTGGATACATAATCAGTAAGTGTTGATAGAAGATCAGAATTATTTTCTTCACATTATCTACTATATTTTAATGTAATTTGTGTCTGTCCAGCAGATATTATCTGGTAACACCTAGTTTTATAAGGGAATCCTCATGAAGTTCAGCAAGGACAAGTGCAAAGTCCTGCACCCAGGGAAGAACAACCCCATGCACTGGTATATACTTGGAGCCACCCAGCTAGAAAGCAGTGTTTCAGAAAGGGACCTGGGGTCCTGGTGAACACCAAGTTGAACATGAGCCAACAATGTGCCCTCGTGACAAAGAAGGCTAATAGTGTCCTGAGCTGTATTAGGCAAACCATTACTGGGAGGTCAAGGGAGGTGGTCCTTCCCCTCTACTCAGTACTGGTGAGGCTGCACCTGGATTCCTGTGTCCATTTCTGGGCTCCCCAGTACAAGAGAGACACGCACATGCTGACCAGAGTTCAATGAAGGGCCATGAAGATGATTAAGCAACTGGGGCATCTCTCCTATGAGGAATGGCTGAAAGAGCTGGGACAGTTCAGCCTGGAGAAGAGAAGGCTCAGAGGGAACCTCCTCAATGTGTACAAATACCTGCAAGGCAAGTGCAAAGAGGATGGAGCCAGGCTTTCTTCCGTGGCATCTAATGACAAGACCAGAGTCAAAAAGCACAAAGTGAAACATGGGAGGTTCCCTATAAACATCAGGA
The DNA here is from genome assembly GCA_013399435.1 of Arenaria interpres. Taxonomy (NCBI): domain Eukaryota; kingdom Metazoa; phylum Chordata; class Aves; order Charadriiformes; family Scolopacidae; genus Arenaria; species Arenaria interpres. The sequence goes on along the minus strand of VXAK01027573.1, from coordinate 22,893 downwards.
AACACTTTTTTACTGTGAGGGTGACCAAGCACCGGCACAGATTTCCCAGAGAGGCTGCAGAGTCTCCATCTTTGGAGATATTCAAAAGCTGACTAGACATGGTCTGGGGCAACTGGCTCTAGGTGGCCCTGCTCGAGCAGGCAAGATTGGACCAGATGACCTCTAGAGGTCCCTGCCAACCTCAGCCAATCTGTGATTCTGTGATTCTGAAAAAAGCTGGATTTTTCAGCAGCAAAACATTGCCATTTTTAATGGTAACACACATGATTCATTTTAGCCATTGAGTGGGGCTGTTCATAGTAGCTGTAGCTTCTGGAAAGGACAAGTTGACCCAGGATGATTGCCTTTTTGTGGCCTTCTCCATGGCCTGGTTGTTTCGCTGCCACAGCCAGCACTGTAAGAGGTTAAAAGTGAGCACTGTGTGAGAAGTCAGTGGAAACTATAACCATGCTTTGTAAGCAAGCTCAGGTCTTGAGATCACTGCGGCTCACAGCCTAGCAGTTAGGAACACACAAGGACCTCTTCAGTGTTTTCTCCATTGTTGCTTCTAGCCCTAACGTTGCTGGCACGTCAGCTCACTGAGAGAAAAGAGCAGTGCTTATGCACAGTGAGCACGATGAGAGTAACCCAAGGGAATGGGACCCCAGCATAAAGAACATGCTGTTTTACTTAAAAGCTTTTTCAGGAAAATGAAAAAAACTTAAAACAACATGTATGCCGTCGTTGCAGTTTCCCTTGGATTAAAAACAGAACATTAGACACGTATTTAATCAGTTTTGTTGTCCCTGGGGGTGTTAATATTTGGCACTCTCCCTCTTTCAATTAAGAGCTAGTTCTCTAGTTCTTAAATAAAACTAGTCAGGAAATTTCCATCAATGCTTTCTCATAGAAAGTGCATTTTCTGCAAAACTGAACTTTACTGCGAGGAAATATTAATAATATTCTTTGAACTTTCTGAATCTTCATTGGGCAACACTGACTCCAAAGGAAACATTTTGGTTAGTTAAAACGCTTCAGACCAGATCAGTTAGTTACCTCATGGTCACAGAAGTCACAGCAATGCTTCACAGGAGCTTAGTTCAGATAACACGTGGCCCCGTTCTTTTTGCAAAAGCTTCCTTATCTGAGCTACACCATAGAAATTCTTGAAGCCGAAACATCAGGCAAGATCCAGCTGAGCTGGAGACCCCAAATCACAGTGGAAAAATGGAAATTCTGCATTTGAACTACAGTTCCCTCAAAGAATCAGAGTACCCCTGACTCCTGAACTAAAAAGTTCAAGTCAACAAGCCAAAATTAGGCATTTTTATTTGGAAATGTTAAGGCATGTAACTTCAGTCAAACGAATTGAAAGGATCTGCTGAAAAGCTTTTTAACTAGTTCTGTAAAAGGATTGATATTAATTGTTTTCCTCCTTTTAAAAGCAAAGAAAAATTATCTCTTGGAGTTGTTGATCCACCTTTATGAGTGAAGCAAGGGGTGACAGAAACCTGGCCTGACCCAGAAAGTCATTTCCCAGGTTACTAAAGTTTAAGGTCCGGATGGACCAACATCTCTTTTAGTCTGTTTTCCTGCACATCCCAAAGTACAATGTTTTGTCCCATCTTCACATACTGAGTGAGCTCAGTAATATGTGTGACTAAAGTAAAACTTGTGTTGAGTAAACACGAGTCTTCCAGAAAAGCATCCAGACTTGTTTAGGCAATATCACTGGTTTTTTGGTATTGTGTTGCAGCAGTTACTTGCCCTTGCTGCTCAGAGTATGTTTTGTGTTTTCTTCTGACTTCATCTGGCCAGAGCTTCCAGCCATAACTCTTGTTGTGGCCATATCTGTTTAATTAAAGATTACTTCAACATCCATCTTTTCACTCAAATAAACACAATGAGCTTCAAGTTTGTAAAGGAAAAGTAACTTATCTAGCTCTCAAATAATTTGTTTACTCTTTTTCCTCATTTTCCTTTACTCTTTTTTTCCAATTGCTCAACATCTTGTTTAAAAAGTTGACTGTAGACCCACGTGCCATGGTCTCATATTAGTCTTACAGTGCACACACAGGAGAAAAGTAATTCCTAATTTCTACTTATCGCTGACCTGCTTGGATACCTGGTGACTTCATAAGTCACATGGCCTCAATATCAGAGCAGTAAATTGTCATGAAATTTAATGAGATTCCATGTCCTACGTCTTTCGTTCCCTGCCTCATAGCTACAGTTCCTTTGCATATACTTCATAAACTCTACTAAGGCATTCTAACTTTTTATAGAGTACTACAATTCTCCCTTGACGAATTCACCATATAGGAATAAACTTAATATATTCTATGCTCCAAAAAGTAAGCTGAACTTTGACTTCTTTTTCCATAAAATTTACAATTCTTTTGAGAGAAAGAAGTTTATGAAGAAGTGCTGATGTGTCCGTTCTTTCTTCCCTCTCCTCCCCATTTTTTTTTTTTTGACAGAACAATACAAAAGCAAAACAGCCAGAATACGGTCAGATTAATGGGCAGTGAACATAAGTTTTCAAATTCTTAATTTTTTTTCCTTTTTTTTCCTTTTTTACTTTTTTGTTTCCTAGTCCAATTTTATTTTTTTTTAATTTTTTTATCTCTACAGATTAATATAATATGCAACTATGATCAACTCTGGAAGAAGTGGTAGAAGAAAAAAAAAGTCTGGGATGTTTTTCCATAGGGAAAGTAGAACTTCTGTTCTACCTTATATTTTGTAGAAAGACAGAATAAAAAGGAGTAAGTACAAAAGCTATAGGAGCTCACCAAGAGAATCAAATTGGAGAGACTAAGAATTAAAAGAGATCTGTAAAGTCAGAACTACTCAAACTTATGTATCTTCTCAGAAATAACAGTAAAGGCAGAGGAGTGTAAAGCACTGGGGTCCTGGTCTGGTCTTGCAGACTGAGGTTGGAGCAGAAGGAGGACTTTGGATTCCTTCCAGATGGACAAATATCTCAGTGCTCCAGAGGGGCTCAAGGCTAGCAAGAGGACAGGAAACCACCCCAAACTAACCCTTGAAGAATAAATGCCAGTGGTTAGGCTTGCAGAGCGGCTCTTCTCTGGAGGAGGGGTCTAAAACTATGACACCCCCTGATTACATCTCCATGGCCCCCAGAGCAGCAAGAGTTCTTTCCATGAACTTGCCAACCTTAGCAATTCAAGCTGCTTCCAAACCTCTCTCCTCAAAGCCTTGGTTGTAACAAAGCTACCAACAAAATTCCCATAGATTTCAGTAAATACAAAATTTCACCCGCTGTCCATTTGTGCTGTACTACTGTTAATAAAAGCTCTACGAGCACATCCAGTAACAGGTGAAAAGAACCCAGTTCCCTTCTGTTGTTCGTGGTTCTGCATCTAACAGGGATGAAAACCAGCACCAGGGTCTAGCTCATTAGGGGGGAACCAAATGATGTGTGAGGAAATATACCCGGGCAAGGTAGTGTTTTTGCATACCTGCTTTTCAGCTGAGGAGACACAGAGTTGATAGAAAGCTAAGAGTGACACTCCTGAGCTTCCAGTAATCAAACTACTTGAAGGGCACGCAAATAAAAGAAATGCTCATGATTTTTTCACGCCATGCACATACGAGCAGCTCTCCACCTTCACCCAGGCTAGCCAGGAAGTGGCTCTCCAGAATCTGTTAGACCAGTTCTCTTGTACCTCAGCTGGGAATCAAATTGCTTTTGTTTGCACTTTTTGGTTTTAAAGGAGCAGTGTACTGTTTTTATGATGACTTCTTGTACGCCTGTTTCTGTGAGTAAATCTATGCAGATAAGCTTAGTGTAAAGCTTGGGATAATGGTTGTAATATTAGGCAACAGAAGCAAAAAAACACCCAACCCACTTCCTTGACTTCACTGAAGTTACAGAAAAGCATGGCAAGGAGCAAAACCCAAAGCCATGCTCAGCTCTGGTTTCTGGATGCTGGGTCTGAGCTGTCAGTGGCCTTTTCATCATATAAGCCATGAGCCTAAGCCAAAGTCTAAAGAGTTAAAAGGTCAGGAAGGCAAAGAGAATCAGGACCAGTGCAAGCTTTATAAGTCAGTAAAAGAATTTTAAAGCCATATGCTGCTTAACAGGCACCAGGGTAGAGGGAACGTGAGACTGGAGAAATATGATCTGTAGATCAAGTCCTAGTAACAATTCTGGCAGCAGCAACATTCAAAACCATCTGCAGCCAGTTTAGCAAACAATCTGGAACACCACCAGGAACAAATTAAAATAGTCAATCCTGGAAGTCATGAAAGCCTGTTCGAACAAGAGCCTGAGCAAATGCAACGGTGTTTTCTTGAGAGTATCTTGCAATATTCTCAAAAACATCAAAAGAATTTTTTTTTTGTCCCCTCTTTCATGTGAAGACAAAAAGCTGAAAGGAGAGTGATATGGGTTAGCAGGGAGAAACGCGTTTCGCGGGCTGGAGCTCTGCAGCAATCAAAATGCCAGGGATTTCACTGGCAGCAACATTAATACAAGTCAGGAAGAGTCCTCCTGGTACACTGCAGGGCCTCAGACCCGGATATTCCACTACACTTTGCACCACATGTTGGGCGCAGGAGCTGGGAAGCAAGTGTGCTGAGAAATCCCACGGAGAGGGGTGTGGGTGAGAAAACTGGCTAGCATATGTGCTGCTCCGACATCCAGCAACCGAACGCTCGCTACACGGGTCTCTTTGTGCGGCGCCTCCCCCAGCCAGTGAAAAAAAAAAAAAAAAGGTAAAAAATACGAAAACGTGCATGTGTGTAAGGGGTTAGGAGTTTAGGATGCAGTGCCAACGGGAAACGGAAGGGGGGAGAGAAGCAGAGAACCAGACAGTTGTAGAAACTGCAAGGAAGCACACCTCCATCAGTGCGATCCAGCCTTGTCAATTGGCCGGGATGGCAAATTGTCAAAGGGAAGAACACGAGAGAGAGTCTTCACAAAGGCCCACACACGGGATGCAGCGCAGTCAGGGATCTCTGTCATGGGTTGGATTAACTCTTTTCGGGGACTTGTGTCTGCCAAGTTTCACTCCAGGCCTGAGAGGCAGCTCCTGCTGCTTTAGCACCGTCCCCTGTCTCTGCTCCAGCAGCGAGGGCAAAGTCCTTCCCATGTACTGCTCCAACTCACCCTCCTCTTCACCTGGGGAAAGAGGGGAAGGTTTTCAGTTGTGTGTTTCTCCGAATTTTTTTGATCAAAAGGAAAGCTGAGCTCAATCCAAATCCCCAGCACTTCAGATTCTCGCCAGTTTAGCTGAATACGAGGAGCTAGGGGAGAGTTCTTTTCACAGAGCAGTTTGACCCACCAGCACAGATGGAGATGCAGAACATATGATCTGGGCCAGGTTCTCCTTCAGACACTGCGGGATGTGAACAGGCAGGTTTCATGCAGTGTCTGTAAAAAGGAACATTAGCATGATATTAGCTTATTTTTTGAGCAGCCAGGAAGACGACATGAGAGCAAAAAATTAATTTTGGATTAATCCTGCTGTGACTCTTGTTTTAGGCACTCTCATCTCAGCTTGGTTACTCTGGAATTGATAGATATTAAAACAGACTTTTTCCCAGTTTAATTGCAGATATAAGTCCTATCTTCTCTGCCTTTGACTGGCAAGGCTGAGATTGAACCCTTGGTCCCGGTCCCAAGGAGGGGTTGTGCTCAGGGATTGTTGTGGCAGGAGCAGAGCTGTGTTGGAGCTGGCTCATTCCCAACCCCTGCTGCTCCTTTCCTTTGACCAGGAGAAGGGTGTTAAGCTCTCAGCACAGCCAGGGCTGGTCTTGCACCCAGCTGTGAAGAGCCACACAGCTCCCACTGGGTGATTGTTTCATTGCTTTTCTCTCTCTGTTGGTTATGTCATGGCCATTCTTAATCTGGCCCTAAATCTGCAGTCAGAACAAAATAAAATAAAATAAAAGAGTGATTTATATCCGAGAAAGTGTTTTTCTGACAGACCGGGGTAGAGGAGGGGAAGCAAAGCAGGCACCTATAAAACACTATTTCAATTTGTGTATCTAGACTTTTATTAGCAAAGCGGATGGCAGGCTGCACTCCGGGCTGATGAAGTTCACAATAAAAAAACCATAGAGACCATTCTCTGGCTTTTTAATTGTCCTTTCTAAATCACCCATGGTATGGATTTTGGAATTAAGTGGTTTAATAGCTGACTCGACCGAATGGTTTTGATGATGGTTTTATTCAAATGAAGGACAAGCTGCGCCTGCAGTGCGAGCAGCGGAGGGGCTGGGGAGGGAGAGGGAGCCTCCCCGCCGGCGGCGCCAATGGAGATGGGAACGCCAGGGTGCCAGGAAGGATTTGTGTCCCCACACAGAGCCCAGCAGCCCCCCAGAGCTGGGGTAGCTGCCAGGCTCCGGGCAAATGTGGCGGGTGGTGGGAGCAGCCAGAGCCCCTGGCTGGGCAGGAGCAAGGAGTGGGGAGGGGGCTCGTCTTCACCCCCCCACCCCACAGAGGACACATAGCTGTCGGCTTTGCCTTTCCCCTGTGGATGGAAGGAGCAAGACAGGGATGATGGCTGTGGGATTTGGAATGGGCTGCCCAGGGAGGCGGTTGAGTCACCATCCCTGGATGTGTTTAAGAGCCGTTTGGATGTGGTGTTGGGGGATATGGTGTAGGGGAGAACTTTGTAGAGTAGGGTAGATGGTTGGACTAGATGATCCCAAGGGACTCTTCCAACCTAGACAATTCTATGATTCTATGATTCTATGATTTCAGGGGACTGGCAGATGACCAAGCCCCATCGCAGGTGAGCAGCGTCCGTAGCGATGCTGCAGTGGAGAGCTGGGCAAGGGGGGAGGTAAAACATGCAGCTCTCTGAAACACCAGGATTGTTCAGTCCTACCAATCAAGAGGTCAAAGATAGGTTTAAAAATAGAAAGGAGGTCTTGTATTCATCCTCACTTGTAGCCTAGCTCCTCATTTCATGCCCAAATCTCAGTACATCCCTCTACCTCACTATAGCACAGCGTTATGTGACAGCACAATCCCACCCTCGCTAGGTCGATACCAGAGTAGACACAGAGAGAACAACCTGAGCCAAGAAAACACTGGGTGAAAGCCAAAACATGCACCCTGTCCCTCCCTTCATGCATCAGGAGCAGGAGGGATACAATATTTGGTCAAAAGGGTCACCAAAGATGGGCACCTGAACGTTGTCATAGTCTGTCTGGCTAAAGCAGTATCTCATATAATCAATAGGAAACCCCAGATTCCCTTTAAGGCCCCCAGAGGGGGAGGCTGTTTCTCATTAGATACCTTGCCAGAAAAAATCTGCCTCCAGAGATCTTCAAAGTCCCTTACCTCTCGGTCACCAGTTTAGGGAATACAAGCACAGAGTCTAGCAGAACTTTTTCATTAGGAACCCACAGCACAGATATATATTTGGCAGGCAGTGCCAGACCTATTAAGCTCTACTTTTTTGCAAAATACTCTTTTCAATCTTTTAAAAATGCTTTATTCCTATTTATATCTATTTTTCTTTGAAAGCATAGAGGACTTGGAGTCAACCAAATAAACTTGTGAAAACAGAGATGAGCACCATTTCTCATTTTTCTGTAAGGCTCCCAACCCTCCATAATATCTAACAGGCTACAGGAAACAAACTGGGGGACCTCACTTGTTACGGACCTCCAACTAGATTCTGTGCCACCGATCATGACCCTCTGAGCTCTGTCTTTCAGCCAGTTCTCAATCCACCCCACTGTCCATCCATCTAACCCACACTTCCTAAGCTTGCCTATGAGGCTGCTGTGGGAGACTGTGTCAAAAGCCCTGCTGAAGTCAAGGGAGACAACATGCACCGCCCTCCCCTCATCTATCCATCCAGTCATGCCATCGTAGAAGGCTTAAGTTTAGTTAGACATGCACACACAGTGCCTCACACGTCTTAAGAGATAATGCAGATTCTCACACCCCTGGGAAAGGGGCACCAGAAACCCCAGCAGGAGATTTGTGGACAAATAAAGTGACACCCAAAAATACACAACTGGGTGACTGAAACAGGGGCATTCTGTAGTCGTAGAAACGTTTCATGAAGCTTGGATGAAATTCCGAGGATGAATGTAAAAAAATTGTTCTTTATTATACTTTATTAGTAAAATTGTTTTATTGCTAGGAAACATTTATTGAAAGAATTTAAAATTATTGTAATTAAGTACTTATGAGCCCATTGATTAAGAAGTATCCTAATCATATGGTATTTTAAATTGAAAAACTGTTCTATGGAAGAAATATCCACTGTTTTCTAAAAATTTCCTATTTTTCTAATCCCCAGAAGGCGCAATTATGTTTGGAACTATCCAGAAATTTTCAATTGAGTAACTTTGCATTAAACAACTGTCTCTCCTGTGTACTGACATCCATCAGTCCAAATCATTGCGTCACCATCAATCACCTCATAAAAGAAATAATGTTATCGTAATAGCACAGGATCAATATCTTCTGCTTTGAAGATAAATCTCATTTCAGTAAATGCCTTGCCTTCCTGACAGCAGGAGACTATTACTCTATGAAAATATTCTGTTTCATTCAGATTATCTCTTAATTAAAGGTTTATGGCTGTTCTATTAAAGGTACGGTCTGGAAGGCAATTTCTTGTGTAAAGCAGAAGCTAATTCGCTCAGTGGTAGAAATGAAGGGAAGATGGGAAAGATGCTTTCCCCAGCCCTTGGCTCTTGGTGCTACCTCCTGGTTATACCATTCCTCACACTCCCATTCTCAACAACTTCACTTCACACTGGCTTCACACTAGCCCTTCTAAGGCTACAGATAAATTCTGACCTGTACTTGTATCTCCCAGCCAGATGTGTCTTTAAAAATGGATTTTCCACCCCGAACTAACTTTACTTCAACCTGAATTAAAACTGTAAAAACCAAGAAAGCATTTTTATTAAACCAATGAAAGTAATATCTCAGAAATTGCTTCAGACAAAATATTTCGTAATTAATTTGGAATATTTTGTCTGAGCTTAGAATCCTTACTACTTTTAATAGAATAAAGACACAGTTTGGAAGTAAAAAGTCATTTTAGAATCTGCAACATGCTTATCAGGGTTTCTAGGTGTTCTTGAAATAATATTTTGGAAGAAATTTCTGTTCCATTTTTTTCTCGGGCATTTTAAAGATTCTGTTGGCAAGAGAGAAGTGCCACCCCTCGAGCAGAGTTAAATCCTGCCCAGCACAAAAATCAGTGGCAAAACGCCTATTGACTGGATGAGCGAAGCATTACTCTCCAACAACTTGCATTCCCATCATTGTAGTAATTCCCCTGGGAAATACTTCCCAGGTTAATACCACAGCCTTTCTGTTTTCTTATGAAATATATTTTTTTAAATGTTCTCCATAATGTTATATAGTAGAAATATTTTATATAGGAGTAGACTCGGTTAAAACTTAAAATACAGATTTTTCCCCATAGTTCTTTCTTTCTTGGCAGGAAATCCATATAAGGCTTAAAAAAAAAAAGAGGATTAACACCGTGAAATTGAAATAATTTATACAAATGGAGGTGTACAGAGAAGCTGCAGTTCTGAAAATTTACAGCAAATGAAAAGCTGTGGATCAAGTATCCAAACTCTCCTTCCAGATAGTAAAATGGGGGCGATTCATCATTCCATTAGACAATTCATATGATAGATCTCCAATTACTTCCAAGGTATAAACGGATATAAACCTTAAGGTACTCTGGGAGATTTCAAGACAGCTTTAATTGATTTCAGTGGGAATTGCGTTTACGTATCTAAGGGGAGAATTCAGCTGTTCATATTTAAAATGCAGAATTCAACATACTTAAATAATGTTGCAAGAATCTCAAAGAATGGGCAGCTTAGCTTTTTCTCAAGAGACATGAGGATGCTGCAGCTTACCTGGGGTGTATAACAATAATTTTAAAAGATAGGTATTCACATCAACAAGGACTTTTCAGGGCAGAGGTGCGCTTCAGATAGTAGGCCTGCATTTCAGATCAGAAAGTGTGCTTGAGTTTACATTGGTTTCATTTCGGGCAGATTTCTGAGAGAAATAACGAAATGTGTTGGGAGAATTAAGGATTAGTATGCAGTTAAGGATCGCTGCATATTTATATTTATTTGGAGCAGCTTGGTAGGCTGACTTGTCCTGCCCTCATGCCCCTCTGCAAGGAATGGCAATGCCTATGTGGTAATGAGCATCCTTAAGGGTGGAGGGATTTCAGCCAGCTCTGGGGAGCGTGCTGTGTTGTCCAGCAGTATTGCATTGAAGTCAGTTGGGGAACGAAGAACCTGCATCTCCCTCAGTTCAAAATACTCTCCCCACTATTTTTTTCAAGACTGGGAAGGGAGAAGAAGCAGCAGCCTTGCAAACCCCTCTCAAGGGTTTACTGAGCCACAGATTTTTTGGCTTTGGCAGGAGGGCTGCAGGTCATGCACAGAAGTGTGCGTGAAGGGGAGTGCTAATCAGGTGAGCTGTATGATGGCCAGGGAGATTAGCACTTTCTAGCGTATGCATTTGTGTGTTTTATTCTCAGCAGATGCCAAGTCAATGGGCACCAGGACAGCAAGCAGTAGTTTTTATTTCCTGCTGAAATGTTCTTCTCAGCGTAACGTACAGTCAGTAGAATTACTCATTTATGTCAGTACGGTTAGTGTCTATTGGGCATTAACTGAAGCAAGTGCACCCTGTTTAATTTCAGACTTGCCAAAGAACTTTATTTCATGCTGTATTCTTCTTGCAAGAAAATCTAAACAATATTTTAGAAGGAGAGCTTGTCTGTCCCATTTTACCCTCTTGCATTTAGTCGCTTGACTCTCTTTAGCTCACTGCTGTCTCACAAAATCTCCTTTGGGCAGTGGTAGCATAGTTAAAGGCTCAAAGATTTATGACTTCAATTGTTTAGCTCGCTGGCAATAATGCATCATGACAGAAGCAATTGTTGGAACAGACAGCTATGATACCATTCTTTTATGAAAAACTGTAGTTTGAGATAAGGAAGGCAAAAGAAGTCTCTTGTGAATATTATTATCCTCTGGAAATTATCCCAAAAAGATTTGCAGTTTCTCTATAGACTATGGCTAGAGTTCATTGATCCACAGACTATCATCCTGAATAGCAGATTAAAAACAGATGGCCATAGATCTGCTCTTGGCTACAAATCTCAAAAGAAATGAAAAGGAGTACAGTGGTGACTGACCACAAATGAAAGCATAGAAGGGATTCTTTTTTTTTTTTTTTCCCTTTAATTCCCTGTTTGGTTCCTCTGTAGTGTTATACAAAGTCCATTGTAGTTAGAATTCAAATAATATCAACGCAGAGAAGGTATGCAAAGTATACTGAAGTAGATCAAAATTACACAAAGTATTCTAGAAATATACTACAAAGTCTTTTATGTGGGGCTTTTGTTAGGTTATTGTGCTGGAGCAGCACATTGACAGTGAAAAGGGTCTTTGTATAAACTGACTTGAACTGATGGTAATCCATTTGCTTTAGTGGCTCAGGTCAAATGACGAGTACCTACAAATTATGTGTCCTCATAAAAGTGATAAATATATACCACAATGTAAGGCAAGACAGAGGATGAACCTCTGAATATTTTAACTTTCATGTTGAAATCCTTGATTTCATTTCACATATGCAGATATGTAGATTTGTTCATATAATAAGCAATGCCAGTCCTTATGCATTTAAGTGCAACCTCACAGACCAAGATTTTACATCTTCTTCTTTCATAGTTTTAAATTCAATTTACTGTGTAGTGCCTTTCATTTTCAAGTAATATTTTCATTTTTCTCTGCTCTGAATTAGCTGAAATGGTTAGCTGAATTTCCAAAATTTCTCATGGAATAAAAATTCCAGAAAGTTTTAGTACATGCTCATTGGAGCGATATATTTCGGCAATATATCTAATGTTATTTTTTCTGAGCTCAGTAACATCATTCTAACAACATAAAAATCCCTCAACTTCAGATTGTAAAAATTTGGAGTTTCTGGTTATCATTTTAGATATTTTGTTTGGAATTTATATTGTATTAAAACATTCATTACATATAATACAATATTCAATGCATTTGGATAAGATAGTTAACTAAACCAAGTAAAGAAGCAATACATCTTGGTTGTACTTTTTTATGGTATATTTTCTCAAAATCAGTAGATTAAGTATTTTGAAAAGAATGAAACTGCACTTTTATAAGGAAACTATTCTATAAATTTGTCTTCAGGCACTGCTACTCTTAGACAACAAGTCACCAGTCTGGTTAGACAGTGAAATTCCCATAGAGTTTGTTATTCAGTTTTAGTTCAGCTTTTTATAAATATTTTCAAACACAAGCCCAAACAGTTTTCAGCAGGAATCTATGTGATACTAACAAATTAATGGAATCAATAGTATTATATATAATAATGCAAGAATGGTATAATCAATATTATTGTTATAAGCATCTAGTGTAAATGGTCAGAGGAATCAAATGACGTTGTTTCTGTTCTTAGATTAGGAGCACTTTTATTTTTAATTTAATTATTGGAAACAGTGTTCAGGCATAGCTGTGTATACTACCAGTTCACTGTCAGCGAAGCAGAGCATTCTGTACAGGTCTGTTGTTTAAATGTTAGTAAGAATTAAGAACAAAATATTGACCAAACCTCATTTTTTTTTCAATGTTGACCATCCATAAAATACATGGATTAATTAACTGGATTTATCATGGTTGCAGAAATAAAATAATCTTAGCTCAGTTAATGTTAGTGGAACAGCATCAAAATATCGGAAGGTGTCAGCCCTTTATAATCTGCCTGTGTTGGCATCTGCTGGAATGGGTAACAACTTGGAAACAAAACACCACAGAAGTTTTGGTCAAGACAGCTCCATCTTCTGAATTAAAATCTGGATCTCATAGGCAGCTAAAACATCAGACGTAACTCAGACTGAACCTTTGGAAGGATGTTAAGGATTTTCAGCCGAACAGCCACTGAGGGTCTCGCCTCCCATAAATTAAACTTGTTTTTCCCCAGCAGATTATAATTTCATTTACATCATTGTTATTCTCCACCAACATGGAAGGATTTAATTCTCATTTAGAACAGACTAAATTGACAATTTTCCATCGAAATGTTTTCCCCTGTGAAAAATGATTTTTGCAATTAACAGGAAGTTTCACTAAAAGAATTCAAGAATGTCAATCGTTTTAATTAATAGTACAAAAACTCAAATGGAAAATCTAAATATATTTTCTGTCACTGGCAGACAAAAAACACTTTCATATTTTAAGCACCATATCAATGTAACTGGTGGAACAAGGGTTTTTTCATCAAAACAGCTTCTTTCCTCTCCCCAATCCCTTCTAAAAGAGTGAAAATAAAGTGGGTTTGGGTTTTTTTTCAGAATAAAATTTAAGAATTAACTTATTCTGACATACTTATGGTCTCTTTAACTATCTATATTTTTTGATGCTGCTGGGTAGTGTCAAAATTCATCTTCTAGGCAAGTCAGGGAATATTTCAGGCACAACTCTTCTTCAGGCGTCAATCCATGAATCCAGCACTTCTTCAACGATATTTTTTGGTGACCAATGAACTGTTCCCTGATGTCTCAGGTATGCTCTGCCTTTTCTGTCACTGCAGGAACTAGGTCTCTTCAAATCCCAGACTGGTGAAGGCAACACTATTGTGTTTATTCCAGATGTCACCACACAAAACCATTTTGAAAAATTCTTACAATTCCCAAAAAGTGTTGCCGTGGATAATGAATATTCTCTATTTTCTCTTCTTTGTGAGTGAATTTTGATATAAGTTACACTAACAAAACTTTTCAAGAACTCCTGGTGGAGAGAATTGTTAATGGATATATCAGTTTCAGGGCTATAATCCAATATGGAACTTAGGTTTCAGAATATAAAAAGAGACTAAGCAACTGCCTCTTTTCTGGAGTATTGCTTAGCACATGTGTACCTGAAAGTTACTACTGAGAAGGCATTATGTTAAGTTCTCAAAAACCATAGGCTCCTCCAGAACATGGAGACAAGTGTTTGTGTTTTTAGGAAATGGTGAGCAATTTGAAGCGACATGTATGGAGGATCTTACTTGTCTGGTTTAGTAAGATTTGCAAAGAATGCTAATTCTGATGAATTTGTCCTATAGCAAATTTCTCCTTTTATCCTCATGAGCTAAGTTAGGTTCTACAAGTCTAGGGATGTAAACAAGGAGGTCACCCACGCTGGCTGAACAGAGTTTGGAAATGGGAATTCATAATCCATTGATTCCTTTGTTGGCAAAAGAAGTTCAGTCCTTCAACACAAACTATTAGACAATTTGGATTTCAGCTACACAGTTTTGAACTCTGTGGAGGGGCTGGACAACAATGAAAGTCTTTCATTAAAGCAAATGTCAGCCAAGTTTGCAATGCCTCTTTGATTAGCAAAAATGTCTTTGCATGTTATGCCTTAGAGTGCTTCCTCAAGGTTTCTTTTCCCTAATTTTCTAAATGTGGAGTTATTAACTCTTCGTGTACTGACTCATTGTCGCTGCTGCAGTAATAAGCACTTTTTCTCCCTGGCTGTGCTGGTTACCACATGCAAAAAAATATTCATGATTCTTAACTGCCAAGGCAAATTCTTCGTTATCCATTCTCCATTTTTACCCATTTGTACTTCCAGGGTCAGGTAGGGCAACACATAAAATTCGTATGGAGCCACAAGTGGGATTCTGAATAATTTCCCCAAGCCTCCAGATCATTCTCTGGCTGAGAGTATCGTTGATCCAATGATTAAGAATTATTTTGGACAAAACTCCCCTCTTAAATAGCCCAGACTCAAATCCTGAAGTGTTTATTATGCGAACAATGAATGTGAACAATGAATCAAAACATCCTGCTGTTAATATGACTGTTGTACTGCCATATTTTTAAGGATAGCCGCTATTTTTCTGTAATTTACAACATCTTACAACATGCAAAACCAGGCAACTGTTCAGCCAAGAGTGGCAAGGAAGGTTAACTAGTAGTTCCTGTCTCCAGAGATCAGTTGATGGCATTGATTATGCTGTTGTATAAAGAAGGAAATGAGGAAGCCACATTAATTTTATGTTGAATACTCATCATAGTGAAGGGTCAAAGAAAAATTAATGCCTAATGAAAACAAGTGGAAACATCCGACGGGAATAATTATTCACAAAGATAAGAATGAAAAAACTACAAAAGGAGGTTAGTATTTTTATGTGCTGTAAATGATGTTACAGAATACTAAATCTAGGGAGGAGTGAGATGTATTCAAGCTACCTCTTTTGGTCAATAATGCAGATGTAGATGCTTAGAACTACACCTATCTTAAAAAAAAAATAATTATGGCATAACCAATCTTACGAGCCAGAGCCAGTAAATCATACATACACATTCAATGGCAATGACACGCTGGGAAATGTAAACTGTCTGAATATGGCTCCTATGTCATTCTATAGACTGCCCAGGGAGGCAGACAACCTTTGCTTCACCCACTAACTGGTATCTTGACATTAAACATCTGTTGGGTGTACAAGTCCATTTTAAACACTACAGTAGCTGGTCAGTATATGTCTTGTTACCACTAGCCAGTCGTGTGACCAGCTTCAGAGAGAAGTATCTACACTGCAAAGTCAGTCGACAAAACTAGTGCAAAGTAATTGGCTGCAATTTCTGCATGCAGACATATGCCTGGCCAGGGATAATGAATTAATTCTCTGTGGGACCGAGACAAATGCTGGCAAAGCAGAGAGAATTTGCACTGATTTTTATTCTTTTGCTGTGCCTTTGTGGGAGGCAGGCTGGCTGTGGACCGATCTGTAGTAACCACTGAATTTACACTTAAGCAAATACCCTTTTTGAGAGAATGCAGAAAAGCTTAACCTGGTGAACTTAGCACATTTTTGCATTTATTGCATTGTAGGAGAAATCAGGTGACACCACAAATGAAATCATGAGAGAGTCCTCCACCAGGATTTTAAGGGACAGAAGTATTTTCAATAGCAGGACATTGGTTTAAAGGGTTTTAGAAAAACCTCTCCCCTCTTCTCTTGGCTTTAGGTCTATTTTGAAACATAACATGGCTATTTTGCCCTTCTGCCCTTCTACTGTCACTGACTTTATCTGTAAATATTTTTTATCAGATAGGAGTGTCCTGTACAACAGGGAAAGAAAACATTTTTGCTCTTTAAAAAAAAAAAATTCAAACGTTTTCACTGTGGAATGAGAAAGGGTCTGATGACATTTTCTAGCAGCCAGAAAATCATGCTGTCATGCATAGGGAAAAAGCCACTAAAATATCCCCAGCTAAAATATCGCAAAATTATGTAGAGCTCAATCCTAGGGAGCCATCTGCCATGTGAAAGCTCCACTGATTTCTAAAGGCGTTCATTGCAGGCAGGCTTGCAGGACTGGACGCATAATTTGTCCTTTTTAGAAACTGTAGCTGTCGAAAAGAAGCCTTCATCAAAAACACATGAGTGGCAGAGGCTGCCTGAAAAGAAAAAAAGAAAAGTCTATGAATTCAATTGGGCAAAAAAGCCTCACCACATACCCTCCAAAAGGAGTTTGTGTGCTGGCTGAAAATGCACCACAACTGCAGGTATAGAAACGAGCTACCCGTGAAAGGTCTGATCCTGCCATGTGTATGCATGGAAATCTGCCTGCTGTCGGGGAGTCTTCTGTTTAGAAAGTGTGCAGATAAGGTTCCTCCTCAGTAATTGTCCTTTCCTGAATTATTGGTCCTTTAAAACTAAAGGTAAATAATGCCAGGCCATATGGAGGAATTTTTGACATACACTACACATATATGGAGAGATGTGTATATGTATGTATGTATAATAGTTCAGTATTACCTTTCATTTTGTTAACAAATACCTGTTGGGAATGGCTTAGAAGGTCCTGCCTCGGGACAGGGAGACGGTCAAACAGCCTTTCAGGGTCCTACTCCCAGCTCTGTGTTTCTGGAAGCACTGAACCTCAATGTGGAGGAAACAGTCTGCAGAGAGGCAGAAGGGGATATGTTTTACAAATTGCAGCCTGATGAGCTCTGCAACAACATTAAACACCCATGGAGAGTTACTATAATACAAATACTAAATGAAAAATCTTTTATGGCAGTAGCGAAAGCAGAGCCTTTGATATATATATATATAAAAAATAGATAAAATTCCATTAATTTTCAACTTGGGACAGAAGGTATATTTGAATTTACAGACATGCCAAATGGTAATTTTGGCTTCCAGTCTTTGAGATGTGGCTGATCTATTATGGGTGATAACAGCATATGCTACTTTCTGAGTCAGTTTCTGTTATGTCATGAGAAGCACCATCACTAGTAAAGGAAGGCATTTTTACATTAGCTAAATTATCAAATGAGGTTCATAACACAGAAAATAGATGGGCTCCAAAGGTATATTAAATATTTCAGATGGATGTCAAATTCAATACTTAGTAAATAAATCAATGAAAGCAAATCTCACATAATAAATCAACATGGCATGTGGTTTGTTCAGATTTCTTGTATCTTGACAACTTTTTTTATCTCGTTATGCCTGGGAGAATCAACAGAGACATTTGGCCTTTGTGGATCTGTGTCCGAACTTGTATGTCCTGGGGAGGTAAGTAGCTGCTTGGGATGCCATGGAGCAGCAGCGAACAGCCGAGGAATGGGAGCATCTGAGTGCAATTTGATGGAGCAGATGTTACATCCCAGCACTCCACAGCTGCCTCAAGGCTTTGTCTGGTGTCAGCCCTTTCCTAAATGAGTTTTCATAATGAATTTATCTGTTAATTGACACATAAAAATCTATGTTAATATAACATTAAGGACCTATCTTAAATTTATGAATGCCAGGAAATTAGAGGGGGGAAAAAAAGCCTAAGCTTGACTGTCACCAAAACCTACCTGCTGTTTTCCATGGGGAAGAAACCACTGATGCAGCCTCACTTCACATACCACAAAATTAAAAATTTCTTACTCCTTGCAGAAATATAAAGATGCTCCCCATCAATCTCAGTGTTTCCACTGTTTTGACAGCAGAGAGCTAACAAAACATAGCAGTGGCTCTCATTTCAGACACAAGCTAGGGCAGTTCCTTCAAAGCAATAGCCCAGTTTTTGCCATACAAGATGAGAAATCCAGAAACAACCTCCTTCTTAGGCTAGAAAGATTCAAATCTATCATCTCACCTTCAGGGGAATACTCTTCCCACTGGTGAGTGAGGATACCCTCCACCAAAGCTATACCAAGAAGAGTTTAAGCGTGAATTGGGCAGTCTAGGAAAAGGAGAGACTCCATTCTAGTTCCTTTGGAAGTCCTGTGAGTGGGGAGCTCCTGGGCACCAATCCATCTTCCCAGGACAATTTAGATATTTAAAGTTGAACCACCATTACAAAGAGCAGATCCCAGGAACTTCACTTTAGATTGCCAGCTCATGTCTGCTGTTGCCTTTGACCTTGGCCCCAGCAAATCCTGTTGTGCTCTTTTCTATGCAGTAGGATAATGTCCATAGGAAGGAGAAATCATAGAAGAGTTCAGGCACCTTCCTGAGGGAGGAACAGGAAATGTGTGGCTAAAAATATCCAGCCAGAAACAGATTATATCTGGACATCTCAGCTCTCAAGAGGTTGGTTGAACCACGATGACATGTAAAAAGGTTGAAAAAGCCTAAGCCCTTCTCCAGCTGTGTTTTGAAAGAGTAATCCCTTTTTACTCTGTTAGCAGAAAAGACTTCATGAAGTGGGGGCTGGGAAATGCAGAGTATTACACCATGGCTTCCTCAACCCAGGATGTGTTTTATGTTTGAGCAATATTCACATAACCCCATGGTCCAGATGCCACCCCCCTTAGTGTTTGTTTCCGTATTGACTGACAGTCAGTGTTTAAGAACACGGTATCAGCTGCATCGGCCTTTGCTGACTGTCTGGTGAGGGAAAAGTGTTGCCACACAGGCACCTCTACAAGAGCTGGTGAGAGGCAGGGTGGCAGCCAGCACACGTAGCAGAAAGGCACACTTGAATTCACCAAAGTCATTGTTGTCCCCCAGGCACACAGAGAGTGGCTGAGATTGGAACGTACCTCTGGAGGTCTCTTGTCCAACATCCATGCTCAGACCAGGGTCAGCTACAGCTCAGGTTGCTCAGGGCCCTGTTCAGTTGGCTTTTGAATACCTCCCAGGATGGACATTCCACAGCCTCTCTGAGCAACACACACCGGTGTTTGACCACCCTCACATTAAAAGTGCGTTTGAATGGAATTTTCTGTCCTTTAATTTTTTCCTATTGCCTCTTGTCCTGTTCCTGGGCACCACTGACTCTGCCTTCTTTACTCCCCCATCAGGTATTTATACACATGGATAAGATCCCCCTGAGCCTTGTGTTCTCCAGGCTGAACAGCCCCAGCTCTATCAGCCTCTCCTCCTGTCTCAGGCTTGGTGGCTTTTGCTGGCTGCGCTTCAATGCGGCCATATCTTCTACTGGAAAGCCCAGACCTGGGCACAGTAAATTTTGGTGATTTGGAAATACTCAGTTTAAGCTCTTGGGCCACAGCTTGGTGCACACAGCACAGGTAGGCAGAACGTCGCCTTTCTAAGCTGAGGACCACGTCAAAGACAGATTTAGCAGCTGTCCAAACCCACATGGACGTCTCTCTCCTGACAGACAGTGCAATAATGCCTCTGGCTGCACTTAACACCTGTTTGGCCTGTGCTTAGTGGGTCGCAGCAGTCCTCTGTGTAGTGTGTACACATCTCCAGGGGTACCTCAGTGCAGCTGTGAGGGTGCACAGAGGGTACTAAAGACGTCCCTCTACCGCACCGCCTGGTTTGGCACTCCTCTGCACGAGCAGAGTGGGGACACACACCAAGGAACAGGGTGTCGTGTCCCTGTGAAACTCCATCACTCCATCAACATTGTTCATGGCTAACTGTTCACTAGTCCTAACTGACTGATTGTTCTAAAACTATTACCCTAGCCTCAAGTTAATCTTTTGACTGAAAGTACTTCCTCTTTACCATTCTCCCTTTTGGTTAACATGCTTCTAGTCCTATCCTAAATTTCCTTGGATGCATGCCATGAACAGAGCTGCCATTCTCCAGGCTGGTTCCTGATGGAGTATCTGAGTGGTGACATTGATGGAGAAATGATTGAAGTGCTTTGAGTGCAGTGTTTGCAGTGACTGTCCATAACATGAAGGTGGTAACGCTCAGGATACACCTGTTCATCCTTATGGACCACCTGTCTCTCTGAAAAGGTGTAGTCTGTGAGGCTGAAAAGAGGCAGATGTGAGCTTGCTTATACATGTACTTTCTACTTATATGGATGAAACACCTACAAATGCTGCGTTTTGTCTGAAAAAGAAGCCTTACTCCAGAAAAAATAGCCAACCCTCTTCTTTTATTGATATGAAGTAATTGAAATGCTGTTAAAACCACATTAGCAGGATCAAGGGCAGTGTGGGGAAACTATCTTTGTGTGAGGCAAACTGCACTTCTGAAGAAAATGACCTTACATGCTGACCAAGGCCTGCCAATAGCAATTGGTTCAAATTTTTATGGTCTGTCTCTCCTGTCTCCAGCATCCCCACACAGCCTGACGTCCCAGCTGCACTGTGTGCTCTTCAGCTTTTTCATTCCCCTGAGATTTCTTCCCACGTGTCCTCTCTTCCCACACCCCAGTGCCTTCCTCTCGCTGCACCACAGCCTCACACCCCACCAGCATCTTAGCCCTGGTCTCCAGCTCCACATCTGCACCCTCAGGTGTAGTTTGGTCAGTACTGCACAAACCAGAACCTGGGCTATGCAGTCTGTAGAGCAGACTGTCTCCTGACGGGAGAGATGGGAAGGATGAAGAAGTGAAGCAAGCAATCCCCTGGTCTGCAGAGCATCACTGGTCCCCTACAGGTCACTGTCTCTGTTTCATAGGAAACTGAAGAGAAGAGACATACAGGGGACATGTGAAATGAGGGCAACAGCAGAGCCAGGCCAGGACTGAGCCTGAGCTATGATTGGCAGATCTAAACACAATTTTACTCCTGAAAATAAAATGGCAATGATCACAAATTGCAGATTGCAAATGTAATATTCCAAAACCTGTTTCAAATCTGGAAACGCTCCAAGACCAAAAAAAAGTGCACTTTTTTTTCTTATCGGCTAGGATTGCTCTCATTCTTTCAAAACATGTCTTCCTTTATGGAGGTACTCTGAATTAAGAATTTGGCTATAGGAACCAAGCTAAAACAGAAAGGAATAAGTTCCAGAGATTTAAAAACAGTCACAGAGAGAGCAAAAAGGAAAAGGAAGAAAAATGTGTCTGAAACTGAATGTTTGAAATTATTAGTTTATACTGGGGGATAAACTAACTACACTGAAGTAGCAACTAAAAATTCCAGTACTGTGACTACTAAACCCTCTTGTATAGGAAATGCCATGATGCTATTTTAAAACGTATTTCAGAAGGACTTTACTGATAGAGATGTAAACACAGCAGGTCCACAGAGGCAGAGCAGAAAATCAGCTTTAGACGTTGCAGTAAAATACTCTAATGACCACAAATGAGATGGATCCTAAGGCAGGCGTGATGTTCAGTGTCTGGTGCATGATGTATAAAAATAGACAGTTCTCCTCATAATGACGGGACTAACAAGACTCTGCACTTCTTCCTTTGTTAGAGAAACCATGCAGGATGGATTTGATCTACCAATTACTTCATTCTCAGGACTGAATTAGCAAATATCATCTGCTCCTTCCTGCTTCTATTCTGGAGAACAAAAGACAGAGGTCTTGTTCCCCCATCTCATAGGCGGATTTACAGTCTGTCCCTGCAGTTTACGGATTGAAGACGTTGCGTGAGAATATATGTGTATGAAAGTCAGTCAGGAATAGGGCAGGTAGCTGGGAGTGGAGATGTGTGAAGTACTTTAGGGTGGAGATGCACAACTGTTCCTTGGGTAATATTAATTTTAATTTCTGAAAACTCTCTCCAGCCACAGACTGCCACAACGAATTGTTGCTATAATTACTGTAGCCTGTTCAGGGTTCAAAAGTTTGAAATAGCAAATCATGTCCTAAGCGATCATGAGTTTAAAGGTCATTCTTGGAGATTATGAACCATGATTACCAGACCACAAAGAAAATGCAACTTGGTGATGGAACAGGTCCTTTTCAGTCCTCTGTTTCTAAAATCCTATACTTTTTTTTATCAGTTTAATGGTTCAATCATCCCAAAAGCTGCAAGGGGTACAAATCTGAAGCAATCCAAGGGATGTTATCTATCACTCTGACATTCCAGCACTTTGCCTGTGGACTAATAGAGACCTCATTTCCCGAACTGATGAGCTGCAAGCCTTTTTAACTGTACTACCTGGGTCTATAGCTGACAGCCTAAGTTTCCTATTTGCTGATGGTTTTGTTTATATAAAATCTGTGATTTACTCAACAAAGCAAAAAATGTGCAAAAAGTACCTTCACCAAAAACTCATCACTATTAATTGTAAGTAACAATTAAGGGATCAAATAATTTTGTCTCTCAAATGGAATATAAGGCAGTGTATCCAATAAATTGGACACACTTTGTGGGATTTAAATGAATGTACAGGGTGCAGCTTAATTCAACATTGTGGAATTTTAAAGAATTGTTAAGATTTGGCTGCATTTTTAAACTCTGACAGCACCACAGTCAAAGCACAATGGGCATCACGTCAGTCAAAGCGGTAGCATGGACTTTTATGACAACCTGTGCATCGCTATGAGCCACTCTCTCAGTATTCCTCAATCCTTAACCACCTGAATGTATCCAGTGCAAGAGGTCTCTTTATTACTGGAAAACACGTCAGAAAAAAAAAATATAACCAAACAGCCATTTCTCTGGTTTTGCAAGTCATGCCCTCCCTCCGGCTGCTGCCGCCCTCGCGGCCCGAGCCCCAGCCGGAACC
>VXAK01027571.1:0-33056 GCA_013399435.1 Arenaria interpres | reverse complement strand
TTGATTCTTTCTGTGTGTGCTTACATCTGCCTTTGTACTTATACACCAGATGGCCTTCACAAATGCTGTTAATATTCCCTTTTCCACGTGTACTTGAAATAATTGAAGTTGGAAAGAAAGGTTTTCAGATTTATTACGGACTCATTGTTATGAAGTATTCATAGTATTTTGGAAGATATTTAAAATTAAAATGACATGGGGATACATTGAACTTACTGAACAGTTGCTGTAGAAGTACATTTAACATGCACTTAACAAGCATCTGTGTTCTTTTTAGCACTCTGTCATAAGTTAGTAATATTTTGCACAGATAGCTGTCAGTATTGTGGCTGCGTATAGTGATTGGAAATAGAGAATATTTGGTACAATATGCATCAGAGTGACTAATAAGACTCTCTTGTATATATGTGGTTGAAAAATACTAGAATCTACTTTGGTATTTTGTTCCTGATAGACAAGTAAAAAATGCGAGACTTGTATGGTGTAGATACTGTAACATTTGGAAGATATTAAGAATGCAATTAAGACCATCTGTAGCTCACTCAATGTCGGTTTCTCAGTGTATCCACAGAAAAGGATACTCTAGGACTTACTTTTTAAAGTAAACATCTTTGCAAGTTGTATCTTATGGTCAGTGTTCAGAATAGAGCTAGCAAAATGGATGGGACTTGATACCCGGTCGTTAAACAAGCTTTTAGAAACTGTGATCTCCCTCACTCTCCCTCCTGCCCACCACCTTTCCTTTTGTGAGTATAGGAGGATAATCCCAGTTAAACTTGTTCAGTGCTTTTTTTCCTTTATTTTCACTTTCTAATCAAGTTTCTTCCATTTAGAATTTCTCTAACTTTAAAAAAAAAAAAAAAAGGAATTACCTAATACGTCTTTTCATGTTGAGTGAAGGCTGTAATTTTAATATTTTATTTTAAATTATAATGATTATTTTTTGAGAGGAAGTCCTGCCAGACCTACTTGTAGTCGGAGGGCAGTGAGGTGGTTATACTAGCCTCTACAGAATAAGTAGGGACTACTAACACAAAGACTGAAGCAAGTTTTGAGCCCTTGTGACATTATAAAGTCTTAACCCTTCTGTATTGTAAGGTGAAACTAATTATGTGTCGGAGTCTGAACTGGATATTATAGCCATTCAGCTGTGAAGTAGGTTAGCATAGTTCACTGAAAGTATGTTGGAAGCAATCTCAGCATAACGTTAAGGAATTTAGATATTGCACACCAATGCATGAATTTTTTATGTTTATCATGGATTCTGTTGTGTACTCATGCATACTTTGTCATAGGTGAATACTTACTAGAAAGTGTCAAGAGCAGTGGTTAGAAATACAGGGCATTTTTTATTAAGTCTTTGCTGAAGATCTATTGAGGCAAGACAATCCTGTTCTCAGTTACTAATGACTTTTTCAGTTTCTTTTGCTTAATATCAATGATGAAAGTTACACAAGGAGTAAATGAGGAAATATAACAAAAAATTTGCACAACTGTAGGGAGGAAGAGGTAGGAGAGTTGAATACTGGAACACTTCTTTTCTGCAAAAGTTAGCAGAGAACTTGTATCGGGTTCAATACATGGCAAAGTTTTGGTAGCAGGGGAGCTGCAGGAGTGTCTACTGAAGAGGCCTCATGTTAGACAGAGCCAGTTCCAGCCAGCTCCAAGATGGACCTGTCGCTAGCCAGAGCTGAGCTCACTGGTGATGCCTTTGTGGTAACATATTTAAGAAATGGGAAAAATCAGTGCACAGCAGCTGTGAGAGAGGAGTGAGAAAAAATGAGAGAAACAACCCTGCGGACACGGAAGTCAGTGAAGGAGGTGGACAAGGAGCTGCTCCAGGAGCAGAGATTCCCCTTGTAGCCCACGGTGAAAACCATGGTGAAGTAGGTTGTCCCCCCGCAGCCCCGGTGGACCATGGTGGAGGAGATATCCACCCTGCAGCTCATGGAGGGGCCCTGTGCCAGAGCAGGTGGAGATGCCTTGGTGGAAGCTGCAGCCCATGGAGAGGAGCCTGCACAGGAGTAGGCTTTCTGGCAGGGTGTATGGCCCATGGGGAGCGGCAGAGATGAAGTGTTATGAACTGGCCACAACCCCCATTCCCCACCTCCCTGTACCTCTTGTTGGGGAGGAAGTACAAAAGCTCCAACACCAGTGAAAATTTTTTTTTAGGATAATTTTTTGGATACTTGCTCAGCTCTTCAATTGATTTTCATAAAGGAATTATTCAAACAGTAGCAGTTGAGGTGAAAAATCTTTTACCCTGGTTTTCTGTGTACGTAGTGGCTACATGAAAAGAATTTTACATAGCAACTTTATTTTAAAATATATATGGGTAATTTTCTTTTCTTGAAATATAGAAGACCAAAATGAGTTCAGTGGAGGGATTGTCAACCAAATATTCAGAAACATTGCTGTGTATTTAAATAATGTCTTTATTTAAAAAGATTGATCACTTTGGCGTAAAGTGGAGATATTTCTTTCTTATTAACTCAAACTCTAGTCTGTATTATAGAGCTGCAATCCAAAAATATAAAAATCCAGAGTTAATACAATCAAACAAATACATGCAAATACCCTGCCATTTTAGCTGTGTAGCTTGTGTGCTGGATTTTGATTCATGATATTAACTGTAACCTTGGGTTCAGAACAGTCATGACTCCATTGAAATAGACGTTTGATTTCTTATGCTGCTGGAAGGTATTATTCTGAACTTCTAAAGATCAGATTCTTATCCTGTGACTGATTAGGGTCTAAATTTTCATATTTCCTACATGATTTGTGATAAAATTGTAAAGTTATGAGAAAAAAAATCACCTTAAAAAAATCTCTAGTGTGGCACTCTTTGGCATTTACGATGACAGCCTTTTAAAGCTAATTGGACTTCTGCAATAAAGCTGTAACTTCAGGGGCAGTAGATTAGCAAGTAGAGAGCAATTGATGCAGTAATAGCTATAGGGTGTGCTCTTAGAGATGGGCACTCGAGGTAGGACTGTACAATGTGATGATTTACTGCTTAACTGTAGAAGCAGACCTAGGAAATGTAAAAACAAAGCACAGAACAGCTTAAGAAAGCAGAAAAATGCATGGATTGAGATAAGTAATTGAAGGAAAAGAAACTTCATTTCCCCCCTTCCCCCCCAAATTTATGTTTGTATATGATCTCTTCTTCAGGATAACTACACATTCGCACAGCCAGGAATTCAGAAGAAAGTGAAAATGTTGGAAGAACTCGTTAGTCGGATTGATGGTAAGTCTTAAAAGCTAACTGAATTTCTGACTGATGTTTCACTGGAAGTGTTTTGTTAACATGCTTGCAAGAAGTCAAGCCAGCATCACTACAGTTACCTGCAGTGGAGGGGTAACATCGCCTTCCTCAGGTGAGGTGTCATACTCAATCAATTTGTCGCACACTGGCCTTTGGAAGATCACTGTCGTGTATCATTTAAAAGAAAGCCACCAGAGCATGAGCCACTTTCATTACTTTTTATTAAGGCAATATAATCAGAATTCAGTGGCAATTTCTTTGCGGCAGAATAATGACCACATACAAAAGGCAGCCAGTATTCATTTCACATTAAGCTCAATGATTGTTGTAATTCGGGCAAGTCACAGTGGTTGTTTATGGTTGTCCTTCGGCACTATGTTTTGTGCCTTTGTGCATCATTTTGCTATCTGGAATGCCTGAATAATTTCTCTGTGGAATCCAATTAATTATGAACTCTGGAAATAACATCTTTAATATTATAGATAAATTACAGTGTGTGCAAGGGTAATTTTAGATTATGCTTTCATGTTTTAGCAGGGCACTTTGAAATATTTTCTACCTTCATCCTTAAAATAATTCCCTTCATGAAATGCTGACTGTCGTATTGCTAGAACAGAGTTTAATTAAATGAAATGCAAGAGATAATGCTTGCCCATTCTAAACATACTCTCTTGATAGTTTGTTAAATTAATGAATAGAGTATTAACAAAATGTTGCCAAGCAGAACCAGGCATATATTTGCGACAGTAGCCTGCCAACGATGAGATAGAAAAATAGTTCTTGTGTAGCCTAATATTTGATAATCTTCTTGGAAAGATTAATTCCATCTTTTCATTACACATACTGTGAGGTTTTTCTTGTGCCCAGTGCTTACCATAGCAGATTTTGGTTTGACCTGCACATATTTACATCCTGAATATTTGATAATGTTCTTTGTGCCCTTTTAGGATGTTACAGTGTTTTTAATGATCAAAATTTAAGGGTAGGAGAACAGTGTTCATGTAGTATTATACTATCAATGTAAATGTATGTAAATATGTTGTTGTAGATACATTGTTTTGTTTAAAACATAAATGAATGTTAAAAATATAAGGGGATACTTCTGTATATAGGCTAGCAAAATATTAAAAATATTTTTAAAGCAATGTATTTTGTTACTTCAAAAATAATCTATCTGCAGTGTGTCTTTTTATGTGTCATTTTGTGCTTATATCAGTATTGGTGTTTACATTTCAATAATTTATAGAAGCAAATGATAAAGTGCATAACTATAATGCCTATAAGTAGACTTCCTGAACTTGATCAATGAATGTTTATATAAACAAATTCTTTAACCAAGTTTTTAAAATGAAAAATACTGTTCTAATAATCAACCCTATGGTTCTGTTTAATAAAAATATTAAAGATAATACAAGATATTATTGTTTAGTTTCTAAGAAAGAAAGAAATGCTGAATACTTATTTGTACCTTCAATGCATTAGGGATAGAGTTAAATAACTTTTCTGAATGGTTAGGTTTGGGAAGCATTATTTTTAAGGCTTTAAACTTAAATTAAAAAGAAAATAAAGACAGTTGTAGCAGATGAATGTGTTTTCTTAAAATGTCTTTTTACAGGCTTTATAATGGAAAGTAAACTGTGGATTCCTGATTTTTATCTGATTTAAAATAATTAAGTGTGGTCTTTATAGGACTGTATGTAATAGTCAATTGTTGAAGTAGTTGTGCATCAATAACTGTAATAGTTTATTTGCCTTTCTAAATGTGGGTCAAATTTTTTCTTCAGTGTTTTTGATGTAAATTGTATAGTATTCAATAAAGGAGGCAACCAATACAATGTATATTTTACTTTGAACTATATGTTATAGCAGATTTTGTATCAATGTATGTGACTGTAGATAACTGCCAAGATTTTTTAAAACATGAAGATAACTACTGAGCAATACCTTTTCTGCACAAGAATTTTTTTCTGGTAGTCTTTTGTAAACATCATGAATATGTGCTCCTTAATGTTGATTTTTCATGCTATCCTAAATACTTACAAAGTAACATCTTAGATTAATCTTAACTCTGGATTGTTTACATGGTTTGAGCAGTAGAGGATGGTTTCCTTGTTTTGGAGTAGTGTTGTTGGAGAAAGCAAAGCACAATCCTAACTTTAAGGAATTTATCATCTTATGGCAGGTATATTTTACAGTGTGTGTTGTCCTATGACATACCTGTAGCATATGTAGAAAAGAACTTAAAGCAAACAAGTTTTAAAAATAATGGGGATTATAACACTTCAGAGTGAGGGAAATTTCATTACACATTTTTTCATTGTAGAAACTGAACTACTTGAAAAGGCTGTCATTGCTCTTTGGAAAGGAAGCCAGTAAGATTTGGATGTAATTGACCTTATGGAAACCGAGAATTATTTAGGTTGAATGGGTCCTATGGAAGTCAGTGTTCCAAACCTCTGCTCCCACCTCTCTATCTGAGGGGGTGGAGCCAACTTAGATCAACTGTGTAGAGTCTTGCCTTGCTGAGTTTTGAAAACTCCAGGGATGGAGATTCTGCAGCCTCCTTGGGTAAGACTGTTCAAGGGTTTGACTACCGTCATTATGATACTAATTTTTTAAAAAATATAAATAATTAGATTTTTTGTTTATGGAACTGATGTCCAATGCATTTTATTTTATCTCTCTGTACCTCTGAGAAGAATCTGGCTCTGTCACACTCTCCCATTAAGTAGTTGCAGCTGGTCGTAGACTTTTTAAGACTGAACAAATTCAGTTCTGTCAGCCTCCTTTCATGTGTAAAGTGCTTCATCTTAACTACCTTGGTTGTGTCTGTGAATACAGAGGAACAATCACTTCTCCTGACCTATTGGCTTCCCTCTTGCTTAGAAAGCCCAGTATACAGTTGGCCTTCCTTTCTGCAAGGACATGCTGCTGACTTGGGTACAGCTCAAGGTCTACCAGGACCCCCAAGTCCTCTTTGGCAGAGCTGCTTTCCAGCCATTCAGTGCCCAGTCAGTGCTGTTGAGTGAGACTATTCCATCCCAGGTACACAATGTTTCCCTCTCCTGAACTTCAGGAGATTCAGCCTGCCAAGGTCTATCCAAATAGTAGCCCTGACTTCCAAGATGTAAACCACTCCACCCAATCTGGTATCATCCACAAACACAGTCCAATCTGTGCCGTCATTAGTTGTTAATAAAGATGTTGCACAGTGTTGACCCCTGAAGGATGCCATTAATAATTATCTGTCAATTGGACTTTCTACTGCTGATCCCTTATAATACAGTGATTCAGTTAAAGTTTTGGATAGTAAAGGATACGTATTTTTTCAGTGTTCTTTGGACTGTTTCTTTTTGTCTGGAAGACTGTCCACTCAGTTACTTCCTTCTTTTAAAAAAATGAACCAAAGTACATGTAAGATTAAAATAAAGGTTGAGTTGTTAGATAGGCAATGATGGCTGTGCACTGGTGTAATTTTATAAAGTTTTGGATGCCTCAGGTAAGGGGTCGTGACCTGGGTGGCTTTCTGATGGATACATGATATAGTTTGATTAAATTATATGTTATTGTGTTGTGCTTTACTCCATTTCTTTTTGCTTTTGTCTTTTTATCTTTATACTATAGCTAAAGGGAAATATATGGTTGATATGAATTCAGTAACTTTGTTTTTAAAAAAGAAATCTCATTATCTGTATTTACTGTAAATATCATAAGTGCTAATTAAGGTTATTGTGGAAGAAAATAATGTTCCTGTTGATACTGTGTAACATGATTTTCTTGATGCTGGGTAACTGCATGGTCAAGAGAATCTTAACATAATAAGTAGCTGCGTGAGTGGATGAAACTGGTACAGCTTGTTTGCTAATAATAATGGATTACCAGTGTATGAAAAATGATGCTTGCCCTTCAGAAAGTGTTAATGCATTATGTTAGTGGTTCAAGAAACCTTCATTAACCCAGCCTTATGGATCACAGCTCCCCTCAAAGGAACTGTCCTTGTGCCTACACTGCAGAACATTGCAGCAGACTTCAAACAGCCGAGCTACTCTGTTAATTTAATCATGATCTCAGTCTGCTTAAACTCCAGAAAATAATTTTGGTGAATCTTGTGTTTAATGGAATTTTTGAGTTTGTTAATAGAATGTTGTTACAGACCAGATGGAATTTGAAGATAAAACACGATTTAATTTCATTTATCTCCTTGTCATCACATTCAGATTTTTCTAGGAATTATCCAAAAATATTGAGAGGAAGGATCAATAGGTAGCTCAATAATATAAGGCATCTGTTATAGCTAATTATCTTTTCTGTTTCCTGTAATGTCAGTAGCGCTAAGAGCTACTGCTCTAAATCGTGAACCATCTCTCATGGTTTGTAAAACCACGTGGCATGCTGTCATCCATTTTTGCTTCATTTAGGCTTGAAAGCAAAGAAACGTGGTGTAGGAATGCCAAAATTAATTCAGGATTTGTGTTTCCAGAATTTACAGATGTTTAGCATTTGGTAGGTTTCGTGCTTAGGAGAGTCTCAGCTTCTTCAGTTTACCGTAAGACGTCTGGTAATTACATTAGAGTATGAGGTAGCCTGTGGAGAAGGCTGAGCATTTGTAGATAAAAGTAGTCTTGGGTTTCCAAACATTGATAAAAGATGTTAAAATTGCATAAAATTGTCCAAATTAGCAAGAAAGCAGTTCTAGGAAAAAAAATAAACTAGCGTATTACAAATGTGTTTTTACGTATGTCAGCTTCTCATTAGCATGACAATAAACTATAAAAGCAGTATTGACCACTCAACTTAGTACAAATATTCTGCATCTTCTGTGAGGGTAAGTTTGGAAGATTTTTTTTCTGTAACATTTTAAGAAAAGTTTGCAAACCTGGGGTTTGCATCCATGTTCTGCATACCCTGATCTGTGCTCTTGTTTTCTTGTAGCTAAATAAATTCTGTGTTATGAGTGGTCCATATTCTTGCACCAGTAACCATCAATGTTATTGTAGAATTGGCCTTTGAATCTTCATAACAAGAAATTGAAAAAGAAAAATGCAGAAAAATATTTTTTAAAAGAAAGAAAAAAAGCTCTTTCTGTTGCTATAATATATATTTCACCACCACCACTTCTTCTGAAAATGGAATTCAGCTAAATTTTTTAAAGTTTCAGCAATATTTCAGTATTTTTGCTGTGTCCACTGTGAACACATCTTCTGGCCATCTGTTTTGGAGACTTACTGCAGGTGTTCTTACATATAATATTTTAATTGGGGTAATTTCTGGAATTTTAGTGCAAAATTGAAGTTGTTATATTTAAATTATTTTAAAGAATAATTGATTTATTAAATACTACATAGCATTGTTTGGGAAAATATTTTTACTTATGCATAGGTGGAGTTAAAATGTTATTTCACCATCTAAAACTATGTTATATTGAGGATTTTGCAAGTCCTGTTTTTTTAAACTGTTGCCGTAGTATAAATATATTTTTTTTTCATTATCTTCAAATGAAATACATATTAGATAATGTGTTTTACTTTGATGTTCTGAACAAATTAATGTTAGCTCTACTAATCACACTTTATTTCCTTATATCTGCCTCAGGTTCCAGATGTCTTGATTGGTCACTTATCTACAGTTACATAAATAATGCCACAAAAGTACTTTCATGTCATGGCTTTAAACTTGTACTTAGCGTATATTTTTGCTATTTATGCACATAGAAATGTAAAATATTAATCTCTTGTATATATTTATATATGTTGTGCGTATATATGTGCAGGTCAAATTCTTTATTAAATGTAGTCAATTAATTTTTTTTTATTTTTATATGTATTTTTGTTTATCCACAGTGGCAGAGCTTATTTAATTCCACCATTCTGTGTACTTTTCATGCTTTCAAATATTTACTGTAGATATGTCTAAAAGTTTTGTTGATATAATTCTTAGTATTTATGTATCGTGTTATGGTTTCTTATTTAATTGGAGATGTTTATAAAACATCCTGCATTAGAATAGGATTAGTGATGGTGGAATTAAACTTTCTAATGTCTGAGTTGATTTCAGAGTTGTGTGTTCTTTCTGGGCTACTGAAGTTTCAAAAGTCCAGCCTCCACTTGGGATTCCTCCAGTTACTCCTCTGAACGTTGCCTTGGTGTTTGGCATTCGGCAGGTTCTCATCTCAAAAGACAAAGATGCTTATTCCCATAAAACTG
The DNA here is from genome assembly GCA_013399435.1 of Arenaria interpres. Taxonomy (NCBI): domain Eukaryota; kingdom Metazoa; phylum Chordata; class Aves; order Charadriiformes; family Scolopacidae; genus Arenaria; species Arenaria interpres. The sequence goes on along the minus strand of VXAK01027571.1, from coordinate 23,585 downwards.
CCCAGTGCTTCAAACAGAAAGGTTTCATGGTTCTGCTCAGAACTTAATTTGATATGATGAGTTAAGCCCCAAAAGTACTTAGAGATAACTGTTTAGTGGTTTTGATACTTCCATACTTTGTAAAAGAACATTCAGTTTCTGTTCTAATTGAACTTTTTAAACCGCAGAGAAAAATTATTTTGCTTTTTTGTTTGGGATAATCTGAATCTCAAAAAGGCAAAATATCAACGAAGGTTAATATGTTTTCTTATTAAACAAAGTACTGTTGTTTAGTAAGAACCCACAGAACAAGTGATATATTCAATATACCGTGATAGATACAAATTAACCAATCTGGTTTTTTTACTTGAATCTTGGGCGTTCATACAAGGAACTGATGATGTAACTGTGGTAATAGGTGACATTTGATCAATCTTTTTAATGTACTCAATCATGCTAATGATTTTTTTTAATGTATGGTTAAAGAATACTTAATTGATGCGCAAAATTATGTTCATGTTTAATTATATTGTAAAGCATTTTACTGACACTATAATTTTGAGCTAGGATTATGTTAAGTATCTGGAAAAAAGAACTCTAATTGTAATAGTTGAAAAAACTTTAACTACCCGGAAGCATTTTGCATTGGAAATGGAAATAGAATTTATTTAGACCTTACTGCTGCTGTTGAAAATTAGTGATTAATAAGGACCGTCTCTGTCGGTCTGTCTTTATGTGTCAGCTTGGTGCTGAAGTGATTAAAAATCTTGTAAGCATTTCATAATTGTTTTAATTAATTTGTGCCATAAAGCACTTTTTCTTTTTAACAAAGGCATCTTACTTAGCTCACCAGTAGTTATTTTTTATCTGATTTTATGGTTGTAATTACTGTATTATACTTTAATCCACTCCTAAGTGCTGCTCACTGGGCATTATAATTATTTAATATCTCTTTTAAATCATGTTTTTATGTTTTACCATGGAGATTATATTTGTATGCTATTACAGAGTTCAGATATCTTAGCAAGAGTTGAAATTGACTGTAAAATCATTTGTAAATTCCTGACCCCTGTAAGGACAAATAAATAAATAGACAAAACTTACTATTTTTATGGCAATTTAAAAAAAGAGGAAGAAAAAAGAAGTTTAACATGATGGGAAATTTAAAAAGCATTAGGTGTAAACCCTGTTGTGAATTCATACAGAATTTGGAAGAACAGGCTACAGAAGTCCAGTTAATGCTTCCTGGATGTAGAAGTGTCTCCTCAAACATATTTCTCTCTGTTGTTTGTTTTAATATTGCATTCCACCTGGAAACAGAGGATGTAATTTTAACTTTTAGCTAGAAAAGTAGATCTACCTTGACCGCTACTAACTGTTTTTCCTAATAGTTTCCTCCATTTTGCACTGGATACCACAGAATTGTTATTTGCATTTGATCCCTTGAGGCAACTAGGTCTTGCCTCCTTCAGTGTTTTCTTCTTTTGCTTTGGGATCAGTGTCTTGGGCTTTTCAGTACTGGAGTATTGACCGTATCTTTTGTGTATGAAGAAGCTACTTCTCAGTCCTAGCTACTAGCTGTACATCTAGTGAGCTAGATTCAAAAAGACCGTTCTCTCAATTGTAGGCCATGAGGAGAATATAATTTGGTAATATTTCTGGTTTTCTGCCAGTCAACTTTTCATTTTCTACAGGACCATGTTGTGCCACTGTAATATGGCAATTCATGCATAATTTTACTATTATTTTTTGATTCCTCTTTGCTTATATATATATGTAAGCTTTCTGAGGCACACACTCTGAGAGTATCCCCCAGTCAAGACAGCAGTTAAGTCATGCTTGAGTACAGGTTGTTTCTTTAGTTTGTGGTTCTGTGTTCATATACAACTTTAATTCTGAAGTCAGTAAAACAGCTTGAGAAGCTGACATTAAACATTAACAATAGATAATTTAAATATATAGGTCCTTCTGCCATAAGAAGTGTCTACTGAAAGTGGATAAATGTGCTCTTTCAAACTAATAAGTCCAATAAGTACATTTATTAAATTATAAATAGTTATACATTTTTATTGTATAAAATACATATTTTTGGCGGTATGCTACTTTGGAATGCATCTGTATATTGTATTTTATTCTTTAATCAGAAGACTTGCTTTACTAAATCTTGATATAGAGATTTTTTTTTAAAGTATTGGGAAACTTATTAAATGTAATTCTACATTCTTTTGAATTTTGACAAAAGAGCTATTTTTTTTTTAAACTGTAAAATAACTTTACTATCAGAAACTGAAGTAGAGGTATTTTTTTATAAAATACTTGAAGTCTGAAAGCTGACAGTAATTATATATCTTGCTTGTTCATTGCAAAATTACTTCTTTTCATTGAAATGGAAAATTTAAATTTAGATTATGGCTGTCCAAATTACCTTTATCAGCAAAATAGCCTGTACTCACAATTACTTACAAAATAGGAAGAATTTGCTTTTTTAGTCAACGCATCTTCTATTCCAGTCTTGCATCAGTTGTATATAACACACAGACTTTAGCCAATTTTTCAACTTGTTCAGACTAGAAAGCAACTGTCAAGATGTTAATTATGCCTATTAACAACTGTACTTGAAATACCACAACAGGCACAATTTATTGTTCTCCATTACTTACTTTCAATGGCTGCATGCAACCAAATGAAATTTGTTTCTGCTGTGTGAAGAACAAAAACGTTTGTGAGATAGTAACTTCAACTAGAAATAAAACTGACTTTTTTTGCATCCTGCTTGATGTAGTGGATTATATATAATTCTAATAGTCTGAAGTGTAGGTATCTAAATGTGGCATTTAAAAAATAAATTTAACATAGTATCTCACTTCAGTGTATTTAACTTGCAGCTAAATTTGCCTAGAGCAAAGGCAGACACACAATAGTAATTCTGTACTTGTCCTGAATAACTTACCTAATCACGGTGCATTGGGTGAAGACCTGGCCGAAGAGCAGGGCTCAGAGGGTTGTGGTGAATGGGGCTATGTCTGCTTGGCAACTGGCCACCAGCGTTGTTCATCAAGGTTCAGTTCTAGGTACGATTCTGTTCAATATTTTCATCGATGATCTGGATGCAGGAGTTCAATGCACCATTAGTAAGTTTGCCATAGATACCAAACTGGGAGATGCTGTTGTCTCTCATGAGGGACAAGAGACCTTGCTGAGGGATCTAGATGGATTGGAGCATTGGGAAATCATCAATGGTTTATTCAACATTTGAAAATTTAACAAGTCGAAATGCTGGGTTCTGCACCTGGGATGGTGTAATTCTAGGCACAGGTATAGATGGGGAGAGAAATGGCTGGAGGGCAGCCCTACAGAAAGGGATCTGGAGGTGCTGGTTCACAGCAGGCTCAACAGGAGTCAGCAGTGTGCCATGGCAGCCAAGAAGGCAAACCACATCCTTGGTTCCATTAAACACAGCATAACAAGCTGGTCAAAAGAGGTGATTATCCCGCTTTAGAGGTGGTGGAGTCTCCTTCCCTGGAGACATTCAAAACCTGCCTGGATGCAATCCTGTGCAAGCTGCTCTGGGTGAACCTGCATTATTGGGGGGGTTGGACTAGATGATCTCCAGAGGTCCCTTCCAACCACTACCGTTCTGTGATTCTGTATTCAGCGTTGGTGGGGCCTCACCTTGAGTGTGCGGTTCTGGGCCAATTTAAGAAGGACAATTTCAGAAGGTCCATGAATGCTTCCAGGGGAGGGCAACAAAGCTGGTGAAAGGGCTGGAAGGACTGTCCTATGAGAAGTAGCTAAGGACTTTGGGTTTGTGTAGTTTGGAGAAAAGGAGGCTGAGGGATGACCTCATTGCTCTCGACAGCTTCCTGAGGAGGGGAAGTGTGGAGGGAGGTGCTGAGCTCTTCTCCCTGGTGTCCAGTGATGAGATGCATGGGAATGGCTCAGAGGTTCAGACTTGATATTAGGAAACTTTTCTTTACCTAGAGAGTGGTCAGACACTGGATCAGGCTTCGTGAAGAGGTGGTCAATATTTCAAGCCATGTTAAGACACATTTGGATAATGCCCTTGATAATATGATTTAGCTTTTTGTCAGCCCTGAATTGGCCAAGCAGTTGGATTATGTGATTGTTGTAGGTCTCTTCGAACTCAAATATTGTCCCCTCTTCTCTTTAGAAGTTAGAGGCATGCAAGGCATCTGTGGAAGATGAGAATACAGAGGCTTCTGAAGTCTTCTACATATAAACTGTCTTGTTTCGTTTTTCAGTCTGGTCTCTAAGGCTGCAGAACATACGTGTTACCACATCTGTCTTCTACTTTCAATAACTTTTCAAGCTGAGGACTCACCTCATCAGCATTTTAGAGAGGGGAAAAATGTCTCCACTGTGCAGAATTCCATGACTTTCACAAGGCTCAATTCTTGATTTTTTAAAAAAAAAAAAGAAAGGAAAAAATAAAAGTGACCCAGATGAGCAGTGCTGCTGGGGAGGGGCTGGCAGAGTAAGCTCCACCAGTAGCTGCTGTGTTTGGGGTGCTGGCTGGGTACTTGTTGCACTCACAGAGGCTGCTCGCTCTGTGCAGAGCTCAGAACTAGCCTTGGTATTGGGTGCTGTCTCTCTCTGAGCTGGGGCAGCTGATGAGTTTTGCAGAAAGCCTGGGAACGGAGGGCGTGAAGGTGATGGGAGAATATTTGGTTTGTAGATGAAGGAAGAACATTAGTCACCAGGTCTTGAGACGGGAAGGCTGGGGCTATTATCAGTCACAAAGTTCTCATCTAATTTTATAAATATTGACAATAAGTAGGTATAACGTACCGTGGTAACACTGTAGTACTTTCCCTGTACACATCATGACTGAGAAAAAGAGGGATTATCCAGGACGCTGTGCACAAGATCATTATATCTCCACCCTCATTCTCTACCTCTTAACATCCCGTAGTAGCAGTTCAGTCTATTGTATAGCAGAAGTGTCTTAATTACCTAGGTCGTGTTATACATAGAAATGAAAGGAATCATTTAAAGAGTCACAGATCTTTATATATAGCTACGACTTAAAAATTTCCCAGGAGAAGTAACAGTTTTAAGATGTGCATAAACAGTTTTATATATTTGTCTGTATAACAGAAGGCCACAACTTCAGGAACACAGAAACCAGGTCTGCTGAAGAGAGTGCTTGAGTCACAGATAGGTGAAGGCTGAGAAGTGCTGTGGAGAAGTACTAGTGCATTATACATTTCCGTGGGTATTTGTTTTTAAATGCCATTGGAGGCAAGGTGTTGTGATAGCTGGACCATTGGTGTTGTGTGTTGTGACTGATCTTATTTTTAAAAAAGCTCACCATTGATTGTTTTTAAAATCTAAAACAAAATAATCTACTTCTTGCTTCCACATTGAAACAAGTGTAGCAGATTGGCTGATACTTTCATATAGTGACAAAATACATCTTGAGAAAATAAATTATTTGAACAACAATTTAGTATAATTCAACTTCTGCTACCTTAATCTTTAGGTAATGTTTCCTCTACTGTACTCTTGGGATTTTTTTTTCCTTTTTAATTCAGCATTTTAGATCTTTCCGAGAAATGTGAAATTTGGCAGAGCAGCATGCACTCATTGTCTTAACTGATAATACACCTCTGTGAATGTTGATTAAGGATGATCTGGGTAGCAAAATCTCACAAGAATGTATTTTTTTTAAAGAAAGACAGTAGGATTGTCCTATTTACGCTACAACAAAGACTTCTTGTCACCTATTTATCCAAAGTAAGACATTAGCGTTTCTGCAGTAGTTTTCATTTACACCATGAGAATGTCATCCTTGATCCTGTTAGACAAAAGCCATTAAGAGAATGTCTGTGATCCTTTTTGGAGGGAATTCTGCTAAATACATTAAATTCATGTAGTAGTTTAGTTCTATTAACCCTAGCAACAACCCATGCAAGCGATTATCACAGCTTTCAAATAGTAGTAAAAGTGCTACAATAAACATAGTATGTACAAGTACTGCTTTAGAAACCGTTGATTTGTACTAGTTTTTATTTGTATTTCTTTGTTACACTGAGAAATTATTTTAAGTTCTAAATTATTTAAATATGCTCATTGTGATTCCTACACATTAATCTCACTTTTTTTTGGTCTCAAGTGAATGCAACCTTTATGTGTACTTTCCTTGTATTTTGTTGCCTTGTTAATTTAATATTTTTATTTTTATTACCAACAATTTTTATTACCAACACTTTATTTTTGGAAGCCCTTATGTTATATGCAAACCTTGTTTCTTGTAGTCGTGACCCAAATGATTTGTAGCCTAAGAAATTAGTGAGGATATATATATCTAAGAATTTCTCTTTGTAGCTTTGTGTATTTTTTTGTGGTATATTGTAAAGCTCTGACCTTAATCTTTTCTTAAGATAGCACAACTGAGAGGAATTTTTTCAGCCATCTAGAGGCAGAAAAATGAATCCAATGTAATGTTTAAGTAGTTTCTATTTTGGGGGTTTTCACTCAGTTGTAAGAGTCTACATGTGCCACCACATTTTATTTGCTTGGGATTGGAGGAGTATTTTATTTTTTCAAACAGTACATTTGATACTGAAGGACTTCAGAAAAGTTGGAGTAAAATGTCTGTCTATTCTGTCTTCAGAGCAAGTTCATAAGCACTTGGATCAGCATGAGGTGAAATACTTGCAATTTGCTTTCCGTTGGATGAATAACTTGCTGATGAGAGAAGTCCCCTTACGCTGTACCATCAGGTTATGGGACACATACCAAGTAAGTACTTTTTTAAACCTCCATATCTCTGATAGTGTCTTTTGGAAATGCCAATATGTTTGTGTGTATTTTTTGTCTTGAACCTTTTGTTTTAACGTCATCTGAGAATCATCATAATAAGAGAAGAAAGCCTTCAGTAATCATTATGACTTACAAGCGTTTCGTGTCTTCAATCATGTTGCCCTTCAAAACCAAGCACTTGATGTCATCATAATTTGTAGTAGCACAATGAACACTCACTCAAAGCATGGGTTAGTGTCAATACTCCCTTCTGTCTCTTCAGAAAAGCAAACATTGAATTGTGCTTAATCAATGCCCTCCATTGATTCTGAGTTGCTGCTTCTTACCACCTGTCTGCTTAACTGCTCAGTCCGATACTAGCTTCCGGTCTCCAGTTGTCAGTATTCATCCTTCTGTCATGTCTTCGGTCTTACTGTTTGTCCAGACAGAAATCCTTATGTTACTGACCTCTAGTTGAGGTAATTATTTTTCCTCAATAATTTCTTGCCTGACTGTCAAATGAAGGAATTGATATCAGAGAAAAATTGTTTACCCGTTCTTGGTACTGTTACTCGCTGTTCCAGCAGCTTCTGGTAGCAATTTTTAACTATGTACTTGAAGAATGTGCTCTTATTTACTAACTTTGTTGTTGAAGTTAACAGGAGGGGGGAAGGGAAAAAAAAAGTAATTATAAATTCTGTAAGAATTTTCAACTGAATTAGGTTAATAAATATGGGAGTAGCTCATTTCTAATGTCTCGTAATGAGTATCAGTGTATTTACATCTGCTCATTGTGTAGCAATGTTTAATTAGCTTTATAGACATTAATGCCAGAATGTCCACTTAGACTGTATATTCAGATGTCTAGTAGAGGGTTAAGAATTGCTTGCTAGTCATGGAATGAGTCCAGTAAGTTGTTTCAGTGAAGTGTGTTTTGTAGAATGGTATACAAATTGGATAAGAAGATGTTAGAAAATGAGGGATCTATCACTTCTACTGTTAATCTGTGCTAAGAGGTGGTATGCTTGCAGGTTTTATTTGGTCATTCATCTTCAACAAATTTCTGAATGGAATTTGGCAATTGTTTCCGTCTGGTGTCATTTTACCTCCCCTTTGTCTCATTATTCATTTTAATACCTTTTGTTACCTGGCATTCTTTATAAGATCTTTCTGATAAACTGAAAGATTGAGCTATTTAAATATTTCACTGTACCTAATTTCTCTAATTTTGAGTAATTTGTATTGCTATTGCTGCAGCATTTCTAACTCTTGAAGGTTTTTTGCTTTGCTAACTCTAGCACTGCATTTGGTATTTGATGATTAGTCTCATCAATGTGCTAAAATGATGTAAAAGCTCTTCCTCAATCCAGCTAACAACCTATATGTGTCCAAGGAGCAGCATTTTTTCCCAAACTTCACTTTCAGCTCATCTGTGAGCTATGATTCTGCGATAATGTTGAGAAGTTTCTTCTGACAGCCAAGCGTGTGGTTATTTCTCAAACTGTTGCCATGCTGAAGGGACCTTTATTCATAATAAGTGGCTCTGTTTATTTAGTTTCGATTTTAAGCAAATTCTGTTGTATTGCAGTAGTTCTCTATAATATTTAAAAGCTTAATACTTATGTATTTACATGGGATTTCCAAATGTATCTTTTAAGTCAATGTTTCTCCTATCTAAATACCTAAATGGGATTCTTATACCTAAGTGGAATTATTTTTTTATATTAAACATGTTTAAGGAGTAATTCTGTGTTTTGACTCAGCAGGTGCAGCAGATCTGTACTGCTTTCTAGGTTTTGTTACTTAGCATACTGTTCCTGTGTTGGTGAATAGTTTATTTAAAGCCAGTAAGAATACCTTGATGTAGACAGTCACCTATACTGCCAACCCTTTTCTGGAACAACCTCAAGCCATTCTACAAGTTGCTAATCAGATTTCAGTTGTGCTTATACCAGATTTGTTATCGGCCTATAATACGTATTTATCAACCTGATAATATGGATAACAAATGCGTTGAACCTACAAGAGCCAGTAAAGTTTCCGCAATGTTTTTGCTAAAGTGTTAAGCAATAACATAGATTTTTACAAAAATAACTCATCAATACGCCATTCCGTTGCATATGATTTCTAACTTTATCTTTTTAAAACTGTATCAGCGGTGCTGCTTTCCAAATTGAAAACACACTTTAGATGTGGAATTTGTTCAGTTAGTTTTATCTTCCAATTCATATTTTTAACTGTAAAGCCTGTTATTGGCCAAAATGTCCTTCAGAGATATGTTGGTAAAGAAGTTTTTCGGAGGGTCTAGCTGTGGATGGAGCTGTGATGTTGGATTTGAAAGACAGATGTAAAATTAGTAAAGGCAAAATAATAGATGATTGTATTTTTGACAGAAATTTAGCTTTCCAGATGGAAGGACCAATCCCACTAATAATTGTAAGGACCTGGATAGATTCTTAACTGCTTTTCTCACTGTACTCAAAGACTGATGATGCTGTTATCAGGCTTGCTTTTGCTACCTCATCTGTCCTAAAGCAGGAAAGTAAGAAAACATGAGGCTTTTCCTTATTTTTTTGCACCTATTGCCTTCTGCTATTATAGGGGCTACTCAGGTTGTGCATGTACTGACTTTTTTGCCCTGATATTCTTGAACTACTGTAAACAGAAATGCCTTTAACTGCAGTATAAGTTCAGAGGGAAAATGAACTAACCATGTTGCAGTGTAGTATTAGCTACGGTGTAGACTGCAGACATCCCTGAACTGCTGACGTGAGGGCTTTTGCTCAGACCCTACCGAAGGTATGGCTCTCAGGAAGGGATGGGGCGTTTTGCAAGGCACTGATTACAGGCAGCTCTAGTCCCAGTGTGCAGCTTGATTCGGGAATGTCATAGGAGCGGTGCCAAAGGAGGGTCAGGATAGGTGGGGCAGTCAGATTCCTTCATGTGGAAGGAATTGGACGACAGGTAGGACTGTCAGATTCCTTCGTGTCTGCACCAGGAGTGCATTCTGGCCTCCCCTATTTCCTGCAGGAATCCAGGGTGATGGTGGATGGCTTCCCTCCCCTCCCAACGATTAGAGAACAGTGGCCTCTCTTGAAAGAGAGGATCCCGCTGATGGTGTTTTCACAGAAACAGACGTTTTGTTGCCTTTGTTTTCCCCTCTACTCATCAAAGCTGAAATAATACCTTGTCTCACTGAGCTGCACATTTTCCTCTGTTTGCAGTGGAAAGTTAAATATCGTGCTGTCTCCAGCTTAAATTCCGTATTGGTCATTTTCGGAGCATGGCCCATTTTCTTATGAACTGCAACAGGGATTTTTCGGGGGAATGACTGGACACTTAAATAGTCTACTGTTATGTATTTCCTACTGCAATAGATAACTGTTGTTGTCAAGAGTTGTTAGAACAGTATTCTGTCTCTCAAAATTTGTTGCACTTCTTCCATTGACTTCAGTGAGAATAGTGTTGCGTGCTTAAAGGATGCCCATATCTGACTCGGTATGTACAGTAGAAAAGGTGCTCTGGCTGGTGTCATATTTTCTGTCTAGTTTAATTTAGGATTCATCAGTCATTTGTTAGGCTTTGTGAAGTAAATCAATGAATTTATAATCTAAAATGCCTGTACCTGAGCTAGTTAAAGTTGAGGGGAAAAGAAATTTGGAAAGGTTCCCGAATCCTCACTTCAGTAAATACTTTGGTATTCTGTAACTGTGTCTTTGAAATCCACTAAAATATATCACTGTCTTCTGTGGCAGAACTTTGTAAAGTAGAAAATTTAACGACATTATGCATCTGGTTTACAAAGGATATGTTGTGAGAGCTTCTTAGCCATAAATATTTAGTTTGGTTTATTCTTTAACCTCAATTGCATTTTAATGAGAGTGAATTATCTCACTTTTTCACTTGATTTGGCCTTTGCTATTGTTTTATTCTTTTTTTAAAAAAGATAAATGTTGTAAATTCCTTGTAAATTCTTTCAAAATAGAAATTGCTTGTTAAGTTATGCCCAAGACACTCAAATCTATAGCATGGATTAATATGAATGTTCATAGACTTTGTCTAGTGTGAAAGACTCCACAAACCAAAATAGTGTAATGCAAGGCCTTAGTTTTATCTTTTTATTCTCTCTTGCCTTTTTATCTTACATTTTATAATCTTTTTTTGGCACAAAAAATTGGTAATATAAGATAGCACGGTGGCTGAATTATTCCGCATATATAAGTGTTTAACGTATTTCCATGGACTTATGAAATGCAAGTTAGTTTTATATTTGTTCCTTGCCAGAGAGGCATTTTGACACTTAGTTAAAGATTGCTTTGTGTATTTGAGAACTGACTTCTGTTGGCTTCTAACTCTGACTTAGAAGATTCAACATATTGTATTAGAAATGGTGGGGGTATCTCCATGCTCAGTGTTTGTGCTGTTTTAGATAGATAAATATTTTAGATGTTTACCATCAAAACCTCAGAAAGTAACCTTGCTTCAACTGAAGTTTGCATCAAGTTTTTATTTTGTTTTATTTTATTTCTTAAAATATGTGTTGTCCTTGAGGCAGTTTTAAGGTCCACTGTGTTTATGTAGCTGCGTACTTCTTCTGGGAAGGGAGGAAGCAAAGCCATCACAGTGATGGCATCTGTTCTGCACTCTTCCTCCTTGACCAGAAGTGGCAATACAGGTCTTGGAAGTCAGTGGTTGTATACTGATACTTCGAGCAGAACAGTGTTTAGTTTTAACTATTAGCATTTTTTAACTCTTAAATATTGAGTTCAAAACTACATTTGATTTCTGGGCAGTTTGGAGCTGGAAGGAAGTCTGTAACAATGCCATCAAATCATCCTGATAGAAGATAATGTAGTGTTATAGTGACTACTGTTTTAAATATCCTAAGAATTTTTGTTGGCATATAAGTACTTCATTTTAAGTACTTTTCATGTAGAATGCGGTGCATGTATTTTTCGTTATGGTGTTCTCCTTCTGATCTGATGTTCTTACATAAATTACCTTTTTGTGCTGTCTTTTGTGTGGTGATTTCTCTGCGCAAGTAACTCTGTAGTAGTATGTCATTTACAGAAAAGACACTGGCACAAGTTCCATAGCTCAAAATTTGCTCAGTTAAAAAAAAATTGGTAGTAGCTATGTATATTAGTTTCCAATTTTAAATATGTGGTGGCGAGTGCTGTCTGAATGTTTAGAGTTCAAGTGCACAGCCTAATATTTCCTCCTGCCAGGAAGCCTTTTTGTTTAGTAGCACTTACCTGACTGTTGTATTGCCAGCTCACCAGTAGGCTGATATAGTGGCAATGAGTGACACGCTCAGAGTCATAGGATATACTGCAAAACAGGCAGGTGAGATAGCTACTGTTTACAGTGCCCTGGTGTCCCGCTTTACAGCTTTACCCTGTTCTTGCCTGAGGAAAACTTCATTATTACCGAGATATCTTAAGGCTTACCGTGGAAAAGAAATGCAAATTAAAACATATAATCCTCCCGTGTAAAATGCGAAACAGTTACGAAGATTTACAGTAGATATAAAAAAAACCAAATAATAACACTGATAGAATTTGACCATACTGGTGAGTTGATTTTCTGTCTCACTGCTGAAATAGGTTTTTCTCCTAGTTCCTGTTACCTCCTACTTCTTGGCAGCATCTGTTAGTTTTCTGCAGATTAGCCCAATGAGGGGGCTGATGAGTGCCACAGCCAGTGCAAGGGAGGGAAGATGAGAGAGCAGAGCTGTTAAGTGTTAAATCAGAATGATTGCTTGTCCTTTTCCAGCTTATTTGCTGTCTTTTCCTAAGATTTTAGTTCTTGGTAGATAGTACATTTTTCAGGTTGCATCTGTTAGACAAACGTCACTAGAGAGCACCCATTGCTGGTGGAACTCACTGACTTATGCCTCTCTTCCTGAAGTCCTGCAGGTGGGTCCAGAAAAATGTATTTTTTCCTTCTTGAGATTTAATGTTTCTTCTTCATCCAGAAGACTGTGCTTTCTTTGCTCAAAATAAACACTGTTTAATTTTTCTTGAAAATGTGTAAGAATGTCTTCGTTAGATCAAGTATTATCATATCTGCTTGACCAAACATTTTATATCCTTTCCTTCTTCAAGGAGGGATGAAATTTATTTTCCCTCTCTATGAGTTAGCGTTCAATTTTTATTGTCATGTATCTCACGTTGGAACTCATATACTCCATTGACCAGTATGGTAACAGACATCTTTGTTTCCCATTTATTTGTTGGTGTCATTTATGTAGCTCATTACCAGCTTTTGATCAAAATATTTTTTTTTTTAAAGTAGAAATCTAATGTTATATTTTAATAAACAACGTCAGTATGATTTTCCAGAAGTGCTGAGGAGCCAAAAATCTTGCTGAAGCTCATGAAAAACTGTAGTAGCACAGTTTTTCTCTTTGTCTGAACAGAAAAATAGAGGTCTAACTCTAGGGACATATTAAAATAAAAGTTTGGTTACAGAAATTGTAACACCACTTTGTGCCAAAAAAAAAAAAAATTCCAACAAAAAAGAGGTGGGGAAAAATGTTACATGTAATAACGTTATTTGTATGGCCATCACTCATTGAAATTTAAGAAATGTTCGAAAATGCAGTTACATTTTTTTCATGGCTTTCCATTTTCTTACATAGACTCAATCAGAGATTTTGATTCCCTGAAAACGAGAATTTAAGTCTGTTTTTCAGTAGAGTTGTCTTGTGATTAGTATTTATTTAAAAAAAAAAATAAAAATCAATTAAAGTTGAAAGAGGAATGCATTTCTCAACAGAGACCAGAGAATCTACACAAGAAGGATATTATTACTACTCTGGTCTCAATCAAAGCCTTAAGCCACCTGAGACAAGAGACTCAAAATACATCTACTGAAAGCAGATTTAATTTTTCGTGGCCATGAATATTTTTCTTCTTATGGCGGTTCTAACATCTCTTTTCCATATTGAATCCATAATATTAAGTAGACGATTGTTCTTATCCTTTTCTTCAGCAGGTGTGTAAGACTTCTCACTGTCCCAGTGGTCCGGTCTTTTTTTCTTTTTTTTATACAAAGCATGGTTTGGATCATTAAGACCATTGAACCAGGTCAGGTTAACTGGACAACAACAGACATTTATAGTGAGAGCAAAAGACGGGGGAAGGTATATACCCTCCCATCTTCTACTGCTCAGAAGCTTTGTTATATCTCTCTCCGTTACACAAATTTTTAAAAAAACCCTTTGAATATTATTAAATATGTATTTGATTGTTTTAAAATAGAATATTTAAAACATCCTGTGGTAGTGATTTTTTTGGAATTTCTTTATGCAGTGTGAAAAGAAATTCTCCTTTGATTTAGCAAAAGATTCTTTTGAATACACTTCCACTTATTTCTTTGATTATGAGAAATTGTGTCAAATCGTTCTTTATCCACTTTTTGCCCATCACCTGTTTCAAAACCTGTTTTCTATCTCTGTATGCCATCACTCCTTTTCTGAGCTGAAAATATCTGTACTTATAGAAGCCATTTCATGTACTTTTTGTGCTTGTCTTTCTTCTCTGTAGTCTCTATAGTTTTACTACAAATTTTATTTCTGTCATATACTAAATGGAAACTTCTTCAAGAGATGAGCATGCCATAAATTCATAGAATGAGATGAAGTTGTTTTCTGTTTCTTTTTTTACTTGTGTATTTATAATTTCTCCTGGCTTTTCTCTTGCTGAATATGAGTGCTTTCAGGTAACTGTTCACAGTTAGTCCAGCTTCTCTGTCTTAGTGGATAATGTCAAGGACAACATCAAGTATGTATCAGGTTTGCAGTGTTTTTCCCTCTGTGTGTATATCCAGACTGAACTTCACTTTATTATTCAGTGACACGACAGCTCTCTGCAACTTTTTGCAACCAGCTTTTTGTTTTTACCAGTAAAAGCTATCCAGAATAATTTTGCCTGTCTTTTTCAAGACCACTTAGTAATTTAGTGAGCATCACAGGTCCTATTCTGTTATTTTTGTCCTTTTAATTCATGAACACTTCCTCTGTTGTTCAGCAGCAACTTAATTTTACAGCCTTGCTTAGTGACCTTGTTAAAAGTATCTGGACATCTGAATATTTTATATCCAATTATTAATACATGGGTAGGTTCATGTCTTTAAGATTTCTAAGCATTTTTTAATTTGATTGAAACTGGCTAGTGGGTTAAGCGTTACTGGAATAGGGGAGACAAACGTAGTGGGATATAACTTTTCCTACCTCCTACCCAGATGTAAAATGTGAATGTGATAGTTTAATTTTCTTAGGAAATAAAGGTAAAAATACTGTGTAACTTGATAGTTATGCTCTAGTATATGCTGTCAGAGACACTGGCTCCTGGATTCAAAAGCATCGGTGGCTGCTGGAGCCTGTACTCAGGTCATGCCTCTCCCTTTGATTCTGCCACCTCTTGTTTTCTCTTGGGGATTTTTTTTTTAGTGTCGTACCCGAGAGCTGGAACTCATTGTCCTGCTGTCTACTAACCCAGCCTTCATCTCACCTACTTTCACTGTAATTCCGGAACACCTTTTCAAGTTGTTTTCTTTAAAAGTAAATCTGAAAGTGTGATTTAAATCAAATTTAGTTCTTGAACACCATAGGAAGATGTGAACGCATGAAAGAAGGACTTTTACGTGCAAGACTGGCAATCTAAACATGTTCCTGTTTAAAAAAAAATTACCTTATTCTACCTCTGCATTTCTTTGGAAGTTTCTAGATCCTTTTGTGTTCAGCAAGTTAATATTTTCCCTTATGTCAGTAGACTCCTGGTACATAAATCTTCCCTTCATCTTGGATAATGGAAAAGTTTTTATACTTTTTGAATCTTTGTCAGACAACTGACTGTCATCATCTTCTACCACATGGATAGTTATCTTCTGGGATAACTTTGTTGCCAAGGCAACCTCCTATTGAGAAGAGTTGTGCTCATTAGGACTTTATTGTGTCAGGCAATTATATTTCCATGGTATAGCACAGAAGTCAGTGACCTCTTACTGTTTATCGTGTGCTAACCGCAATCTGAAATAACATAAAACTCAAAGAAAAGGTGGTGAGAATGTTAGTCAAAAATAGAATTCGACTGTTTTATCTTGAACTGTATATATAACTTTATGTACAGTCTTTAACATGCATAAGGATTATGACAATAGAGAAAAAACAAGTTTCTTAATTCAGCTTTTCAGTGTGACCTTAAAATAAACTCATTCACAATTATATAAGCCCTCAGGTTGTCTGCTAGAAAAGAAGAAAGCCAAATGCTATTTGTAGAATTATAATGATGTGTATATATATATGATTGATACTCTTTTGTTGATCATCCAGGTCTAGTTTATTAGTTGTTCCAATTTATTTTGCAGTTTCTTATTGAGAGACAACGTTACCAAATTCTCAGTAAAAGCAGACTAAGTGGGACCTTACTTTGAGCAGTCTGGTGCAGAGCAATATGCAGTATTTATTTAAAAACTATGGTCTGCAGTCATATATCCTCATCTTCCCCCATCCTGTCTAGTATCTTTTACCTCAACTAGGATTAAAAAAAAAGTTAACTTCCTTTCTCCATCAAATAAAATCAGCTTTATACCTTTGCCAGCCCTTTACCTCTCCTGGCTGGGATCTTACCATATTGCTTAATACATCTCATCTGCATAGTGCTGTCTTTATTTTCACATTCTGTGTTGGCCGTGCAGGAAGAATCAATCAGGGCACTTTCTGTATCTCTGCTGGAATCCTGTGGTATGACAGAGCAGATTAGGGACCATGAGAGATGTGCATCAGGTTACTCCTTGGGAGTAAATGCCTGTATAGGGGTATTTATCTTAACTCCAATAAATATGCGCATACACTAGCAATTATAAAACTGACAGTAGCTGCTTGTACAAGATGATTAAATATGACTCCCCATAAAAGTTGAAGTTATCATCTAGCACAAATGCATGCCTTTAAATGGATTTGCATATTACTCAGCAGTACATGGGAATTTCTGGGTTTAGAGGTCTGTCGGATCTCGAACTCTGAGGTTCCTAGTCTCTGGCCTTCCTATCTGTAGGTTTGAGCGTGAGGAGCAGAGGCAGGGTTCAGTTTGAGATAAAGTTGCAAAGATATATATGTCTTACTGTAAGTTTGTGTGTGTGTGTGTATTTAAGCTTCCATAATAGAATTATGGAATACAGTGTGCTTGCAGACAGGTAGATTTAGAAATCTTAATCTCAAAATGGAGGCTCTCTGAGTTTCTGCAAATGGGAGTTAAAATTCCTTTCATAATATTCAAAAGGACCTTTTTATCATGTGAAATTCTGGGCCACTAGATTAACTGTTTTTAATGCAAGTACATGTGGATTGCAAATGTGTTGACCTATTGCCAATTTTTGTCCATTTTTCTTTGGTAGCTTTCATTGATATCAGGGAAGATGCAGAGTCAAAAATATAAGAAAGAAAAAGTTGTGTGGCTATTTTATGAGGAAGGCATTTAGACAGGCAAAAACCCATACAAAATCAAAACTCAGTGATGTGTGTAGGGAAGCCTGTAGGTTTTTGTAGGTTCAAGTTCTTAAGGCAGTTTCCAGCACTATTGAAATAGATGGTAATTTTTCTGTGGCTAAATGAAATTTGATTGTGAATGCAGAGAGGATGAGATAAAGTACTTCCTCTTATGCTTAACTTAAAGAATGTGAGTAATCTCATTGACTTCAGTAGAACAACTCATGAATTTAGTTAATTAAGCATGTACAATAAAGTGCTTTATTGATCAGGATCTTGATGCATGACTCTATAGGAGGATAATAGAATGTTAGATACAGTCTAGAAAATAGTTTGGTTTGCTTCTTAGCTACTTTGAAGTAGTCAATGTTGCTAGAAGAAGGCTTTATTAAAATTAATGTTGTTCTTAAAGACCAAAGTCTGAAAGAGAATCATGTTGCTATACAAGCAGAGAAAGGAAAATTGCCTTTCTCACATCCATACGCTCTTTAATTTTGTGCATCTTTTAGATTCTGTACACATCAGACTTCCATAACGCTTTTCTGTAATTTCAAAGCTAGTTTTAAAATTAGTATCACTAGTCCCTATGTATTCCCTTAGTCGCTGAATTATGTTCGTATTTCTGAAAGTTTTCAGCAGTGCCCAGTGACAGGACAAGAGGTAATGGGCACAAATTAAAACACATGGAATTCTATCTGAACACAAGAAAACACACTTTTGTCCTGTGAAGGTTACCAAACACTGGCATAGGTTGCCTAATTTAAGGGGTTTCTATCATTGGAGATATTCAGAAGCCATCTGGATGTGGTCCTAGGCAACCCAGTCTAGGTGACCCTGCTTTAGAAGGTTGATTAGACTGGATGATCTTGGATAGTCTCAGGAGGTCCTTTCCAACTTAAATGATTCTGTGATTTATATTAGACATAATTTAAACCAGGATGGATTTAGAGTAGCTGCTTAACATCTGTTTTGCCTATGCAGAATGGCAAGTCAGGAACTGAGAATTTACCACGTTTTTCAAAAAAGAGTTTTCTTGCAACTGATTGGAAGGTATGTGTCCGTGTTTGCTACTTGAGACATATAAATGAAGCAACTGCTAACACTAATTTCTACCTTTGCTTCCACGTATGCCATTGTCCATTATTTCCTTACACTGATTCCATGCTTTCCTGACCCATAATGAGCTGAATCATCCAGAATGGCAAAGGTGAACATCTTTCTGATGAGCGCCCTGTCAGAGGCTTCTTAGCATGCCAAACTGTCTGTCTTCACTGTGATACCACTGCTGGTTTGAGATGATGTAACTTCTCTGTTGGGTGAGTTTTCACCTAGATGAGTTTAATGATCAGGGTCGTTATATGACTACATAACCCTTTATGTTGGCATAAATGAAATTGTGTAAGTAGGTGCAAGGGTGTGAGCTAGGTGAAATTACCTTTTCAGCAGCCGCCTATGTTTACCTTGCCCTAAAGTAGCTGTGGAACTCCATGCCGTGAAGTTTTTTTCATAAAGCTGTCTTTGTACATGGATTACTGTTTTCCCTTTATAGGAAGTTTGCATATTGGGGGGGGGATTTTGCATAGACATGTTTTCTCTTCATGTCGAGATATGAGCAAAACCATTGAGCCCATATGTGTCATGCTATAGGCACAACAGCTGATTGTCAGAGCAAGGATGCCTGTGTAGAGGTGGAGTATTATCAAGCACCATTCAAATACAGGACATTTTATTGAGTTCAATGTGGCATTAAATGATTTGCCATTACATAGCAAATAAATTATTGTAGGTGTTCCTTAAACTCATCATGTGGTTCTACTTACAAATTTATTTTCCTATTCCTCTAAAAGAAGAGTTAACGATTCCTCAATGAGGAAATTCATTTGTTAGTGCTACTTATGTGAATAGGCCAACAGTTTCTAGACTAACTGATTTTCTGCTCTGGATATTTTGTTAATAAAGTGACATGGATAAAGGGAGAAATATACTTGGCTTAAGAAGGAAATACTTAAAATCTTGTTCAGAATGCATTGTACACTTTTGCTTTACTAAAGGGCTTTGTTGTTATCCCAGATAATCAGTAAAGAAGGCTAGGTTACTTAAGTATGTCAGGTTTTAATCTCCTTTGGCTATTGTTTCAACTGCTGTTGAGTGTATGGCTCTTCTCTGAAAATGGGACTCCACAGTTTCTGTTGATTGAATAGTTATTCTCTCAGTTTGCTTAGACCTAGCTTAAGCCCTCTGAATTATCACCTCCCACAGTGTCACTACTGGATATGACACTATTGGAATTTAATTTTGTTATTTTCATAGCCTGAGTTACACAGATTCGTGTAAATCAGATACTTAAAATAAGTAATATCAGTGCTTCTGAAAAGTAGGTCATTTTCTACATACAGTATTGTTAAAAGTTGTAACCTGGTTTAGTTCAATTATTCCTGGTTTATCTCAATGAAATTGTTCCAGTGTCTGTGTAACATATGGTTTATTTTCAATTTATAACTGCCAATACAGCAATCTAAAGCTGGTATGTGAAGGTTGAAAAGACTTCTTAATTTTAGCTCTGCACAATGAAAATTCAGTAAACCAAACGATGGCTGTAGTAACACATAACTGTAAGTTTGTCTTCAGGACATTTGTTCATGATCAACTGGTTCCTTTTGAAGAAAAGTACCTTTGACGGTGCATGAAGAAGCACAGATCCAGGCTGTTTAGTACTGTCAGCTGCATGGTTTTTACAACCACATGGATTTTACTTAAAGTAAGGAGAGTAGGAGAATAACCTTCTATCATTACTTTAAAAATAGATTGTTATTATTAGATCTAAAACACTTCTGAAAAAATATTCAAACCCATGGTAAGCATCAGTTTATGCAATACAGCAAAACAGTTGCCACTGTCTTTGTAGGTTGTTCAGTTAAAAATTATTCGGTATAAGTTATGCTTGCATGTTTCACCTTTCCTGCCTTTAGGTACTATTTAAAAAATAATAAAAGAAAAAAGATAGAAACAAGGTAAGTACTCCATTACAAGCATCCTTATCTGAAACTTCTTTGAATTTATTGATTCAAGTGTTTCTTCTCACATCCCTAATGTCCTTTAAACATGAGAGTTGGTAGACACAATACCACTGCATTCTGCTTGTGCTTGTGTTTCTGTGGTGGATGCAGGGACTCTCCTGTGTGGGTTGTGAGCAGGGATGTGGAGCCAGTGTGTGATTCACAATTCCAGGGGGAAGGAGCCAGAGCACAACAGAACTTTGCAGAGCACCCCTGCAATGCAGGACAGAGCTGCTCTGTCTTTGCACACAGCCTTTCCTCCCCGAGCTTCACTTATGTGCTGAAGAATCTGTGCTACAAGTTCAAATTGTTTTGTTTAGTTTATTAAAACTGGTATCTAATTAGTTCTCTTTTCTCAAGGTCCTATTGTTAGTTACGCTGGTTATTGGTCTTCGTAGAAGTGAACACTGACAATTACACCATGACTGCCATTTGATATTTTTTTCCTTTTGTTTCTGATGCCTTATTGTTGTTAAAACCCAAACAAATGTAAAATAATCCTAACAAGTTGTACATTTCCCTGGTTCCTTGTTTCAAATTTATTAAAGCATCCGTAGCTAACATGCATTTGATAAAGTTTACCTTAATGTGGGAATGCGTGATGTTTCCGACTTTGAACAGTAAAAATTGTAAAATCAAATCAGAAGTGTTTATAATAGATGTAAGATGAACAGTTGAATAAAAATGCAAGCATTTTGTTACTGCTCTAAATGAACAACAAAATTGGAAATAATACTGAATATATGGTTTATATTATTGTGCATAAGAAATTTATGAATAGCAGAACTCCACTTAGGTAGGAAACAAAATAAATTACCATCAAATAGACTTGAAGTTCAGAAATGTGCAGTTGATACCACTTTATAAAACAGGGCAGCCTTTCTAGCATATGTTAAATAATTAGTACATATTCGTGTCAAAATTTGTCTGTGTACTGCAGAACATTCAACTACACTGAAGATTAGTAGGCTGAAGTATGTAGATTAACCTGATTTGCTTCAAAGCAGACTATTTTAGTGACAAAGCTTTTAAGCAGTCTGCACAGAAAATCTATTAAGCTTTCAAAATAATTTTTAACTCTTTTCCACTGTGTAAGACGTAGTACCCAGATTCAAACAACCTTGGCAGGGAAAGGACAAACTAGTATTAAGCAAATCCAGTAAAATCCCATAAAAACAGCTTATTTATAGTTGCATAGATACTTGTAGAGAGATTATGAAATCTTTGTAATTACTGTTTGTTTCTGGAATGCACAACATCATTAGAACTACATGAAATATTAAGAACCTTATCTCCTTTTGTCTCTCCAGTGCTTTAGCTCCTAGTAATGATCACTTCTTCCTTAATATTCTGGCCTTTCTTGTTTTCCTGATACATGACAGTCTTGTGCTTTGCTCTGCCACTTGCATTGCCCTTGACTGTCTATTTTGAGAGCTATTCTGCCCTTTCTTTCAGTCTCACAGGGTTTCTTGGTCCTTTTTTACTTTTCCTTCTCCATTCTAGTCATGGGTGATCTGAGGCCTTCACACAACTTCACTGTCAGTGAATGATGATGATTTGCATATCTACTTTTTTTTTTCCTTGACCTGACTCCCTTAGTTAAGATGTGCATTTCAGACTGTCTGTGTGACAGTTCTCCCTAGATAGCTGATGACAATTACTGATACCCAGAATAATTCTTTTTCCTCCTGAAAGCTCTTGGTTCACATATTTTGTAACTTTTTGTAGTAGATCCTGCATAGATTTTTTTTTTTTGTTCAATGTATTTTTCTCTTACATTTTCCAGACTCTGTACTCCACTTTCCTCTCACGAAATTTCAAAAAGCCCAATTCTTATTCTTGTTTTGAACTTTTTGTCTAATATGAATAATATGAATCTCTTTAAATCAGATAGAATATGTAATTTGCTTTTTCTGTCGTTACTCAGATCTTCCATCATTCAGTTCCTTGCAATTTTTCTCTGTAAGTATTCTTGTAGTTATCTCAATTCAGGTTTTCTTCTCCCAGCAGTAGTTCAGGGATTTCTGATCAAAAAAGCTCCAACGATTTCAAAATGTATATAAACCTGTGCTAAATTTTGGCTGTTCTGTGCTTAATTGGAAATAATATTTTTGTAACGTGAAAGTGAAATAATGCTACGTATGCTGCAGTATGTAGGTGAATGTGAAGAGATTCTGAAGTGATGCCTAATGTGGCATCAGTTTTGGACAGTGGCTTTCATATTAAAACTGTCCTGTGGACTGTCATTAGTAACCATTGTTCCACTAAATCTTTACTGCCTTTAGGTGTTAATATTTTTTTCAAAACAGCAAAAAAGTTCAGCATAGGAATCTTGAATTTGACACTGGTTTAGAAAGAAAGTTGTCCTTCTGATTATTCAGATCTCAGTACAGAGTATAGAAAGTGAAAGTACAGTTTGCGAAATATTATATCATTGTAGTGGTTATACTGATTAAGTGTATGAATCAGTTACTACCAGTAATACTTGCATATTTTAAATTTATTAGTTAATTTGATACTGCTGTCACTTCATTTCTATATTCAACATTTTTGGCTACACTAATCCATTTTCACTGTGTGTTTAATAAAGCAGTTAACAAACTTGTACATGAGAGTCAGTGGGTAAGATTCATTTCAAGTTACTCAATTGTCTTGCATAATGCTATAAAGATATCTTTCAGTGAAGCTAAAAACCAAAATAAATCTCTCCAAAGCACTCACTCAAGACTAATTGTAATGTCTGAATCACAACTTGAGCATCATTGCTGTGCTGCGATACTGTAATGACTTTGTAAACAATGAAAACAATGAAAGAGTTTACAAATAAAATGAAAATATCTGTTGTGGGTAACACTTCTTGTGGAGATGGTGACTCCGCATCTGCTGTTGCAGCTTTTGAAAGGTGGTGGTAATTGAAGGAAGATAAATTTCAATTCAAGCTGGAGGTACTTGGGTTAAATGCTGGAACTTTATTTTTCCTCAGCAGAGAGGCAAAAGTAGGACTTTATTTCTATTTATTAAAAAAGTTTTCTGTAAGAAAGAATAGTGTTCTTTATATAGCTTTCTCAGTTCGTGTTAGCCGTGATGTTTGAGAAATACTGAGCTTAGAGTTCATGCAATCAGATATAAGCTGAATTGTGTGTTGCCAGTGGCACAGGTTTGTCATTCATATATGGTGACAGAGGTTGCCAAAAATGCCTTTGGGAACTGCATTTGAAGGCAGCTTATGAAATGAGTTTAGAAAATCATACACTTTTTTTTTTTAAAGCATACTCTTTTTTTTTTTTCCTTTT